>JALDNG010000056.1:0-410000 GCA_024349245.1 Neodontobutis hainanensis
TTCAATTTTTGGTAAAAATCGGACAAACGGTGTGGGAGGAGTTCGAAAAAGTAGGTTTTCGGAAAAAAACAACATGGCAAACAGGACGTTTGTCCGAATAGGACATATTTGTTATCTGTGCTCGCTCGGACACATTAAGACCATTTGTTTTACAATAGGGTAACGTAATCAAAAGTTATTAGCATATTTATTGATTTGGGTTATAACTTTTGACCACAAGGTGGCGCTGCCCCAAAACTTTTGAGTACCTTCAGGGCTTGGTCGAAGACACATACCAAGTTTCATAATGATGCGGCAATGCGTTCAAAAATATAGCACTTTTGACAATATTCATAATGGCCGACTCTCAAAATGGCGATATGGGAAAATTTGGTATCGCAGGACTCGGCATGACGCACTGAATCTAAAGAGACCAGTTTTATGATTTTTGGCAAAAGCGTTCAGAAGATATAAGCAAATAATTCACTTTTTATATCTCCTGACCACTAGGAGGCGCTGCGCCAAAACTCTGCAGGCATCCTCAAAACATGGTTGCCATAACACGTACTAAGTTTGGTTGGAATATGTTAAAGCATTGCAGAGATATACCCCAACATTTATTTTTGTGCGCACTAAGTCGAATTCATTTGCGCGGTATTCGACAACGGTTTGAAGAATCAACTTTATTCTCATAACTTTTAGTCAGCATAGTCTGAAGAAGATCTGGTTCAATTTTCATGAAAATGGGGCTACGGCCTAGGAGGAGTTCGCAAAAGTACGTTTTTAGAAAATTCAAAATGGCGGAAAAACTATCATGGCGGAAAATGACGTCATAGGGTGCATTCGAATCGGCTTGAGCTAAGGAATCAGAGGAAAAAAGAATTTTAATTCTAGGCCTTACGGTTCAAAAGTTATTAACATAAACATAAGTCCGACTTTGGACAGTTGGTGGCGCTAGAGGGATTAAGGTAGGCACTTCAGATTGGTTAGGATGACAGCTCACACTGTCCACTATTAGTGTACCAAATTTCACAACTTTTTAGCATACGGTTCTATGGGCTGCCATAGACTTACATTGCAGGATAATAATAATAATAATAAATATAGCTGCAAGCAGCCATGACGGGGCCAAGCACTAGGCCGGCATTCAATCTCATGCCGACATAGCCGGCAGCATCAGACCAACGGCAGTAAGCATATAAAGAAATTTCAATAAGACTTCAGTCTAAATGGCTGAAAAATCATCAATACGGTCTTTAGCACTTTGATTGAATGGTTTATCACGGTCAGTAACCAAACTGATGTGTGAAACAACTAGAGTGCTCAAACTCTGCAGGCAGACTCAATGTGTTGATGGCCGGCAGCATCAGACCAATGGCAGTAAGCAGTTAAAGACATTTCAATAAGACTTCAGTCTAAATGGCCGGAAAATCACCAATATGGTCTTTAGCACTTTGATTGAATGGTTTATCACGGTCGACCAGTAACCAAACTGATGTGTGAAACAACTAGAGTGCTCAAACTCTGCAGGCAGACTCAATGTGTTGATGGTTGGCAGCATCAGATTAACGGCAGTGAGCATCTAAAGACATTTCAGTAAGATTTCAGTCTAAAAGTCTTATTGAAATGTCTTTAGATGCTCACTGCCGTTGGTCTGATGCTGCCATGTCGGCATGAGCTTTAATGCTCAAAACGTTATACAGTATGTTTAGACAGTTTACAACTTAAATTGTGAAAAACTAAATCGGCAGTTCTAACAAAACCAAGACTACTCAAATGCCCAGGTAACAGCATCGCTAATGGTCCAGCTCCTATGTAATACATGGTCTTTAGCACTTTGATTGAATGGTTTATCACGGTCGACCTAGAGCTGATGTGTGAAACAACTAAAGTCCTCAAACTCTGCAGGCAGACTCAAGTCATGGTTGCCATAACAATTACTAAGTTTGGTTAGAAAATATTAAAGCATTGCAGAGATATAGCCTGACTTTAATTTTTGAGCGCATTAAGTCAAATTCATTTGCACGGTATTCGCAAACGGTTTGACTAATCAACTTAATTCTCATAACTCTTTGTCAGCATGGTCTGAAGATGTTATGATTCAATTTTGGTAAAAATCGGACAAACGGTGTGGGAGGAGTTCGAAAAAGTAGGTTTTAAAAAAACAACATGGCAAACAGGACGTTTGTCGAATAGGACATATTTGTTATCTGTGCTCGGCTGATCCAGTGAACACATTAAGACCATTTGTTTTACAATAGGTAACGGAATCAAAAGTTATTAGCATATTTATTGATTTGGGTTATAACTTTTGACCACAAGGTGGCGCTGCCCCAAAACTTTTGAGTACCTTCAGGGCTTGGTCCCGAAGACACATACCAAGTTTCATAATGATGCGGCAATGCGATCAAAAATATAGCACTTTTGACAATATTCATAATGGCCGACTCTCAAAATGGCCGATATGGGAAAATTTGGTATCGCAGGACTCGGCATGACGCACTGAATCTAAAGAGACCAGTTTTATGATTTTTGGCAAAAGCGTTCAGAAGATATAAGCAAATAATTCACTTTTTATATCTCCTGACCACTAGGAGGCGCTGCGCCAAAACTCTGCAGGCATCCTCAAAACATGGTTGCCATAACACGTACTAAGTTTGGTTGGAATATGTTAAAGCATTGCAGAGATATACCCCAACATTTATTTTTGTGCGCACTAAGTCGAATTCATTTGCGCGGTATTCGACAACGGTTTGAAGAATCAACTTTATTCTCATAACTTTTAGTCAGCATAGTCTGAAGAAGATCTGGTTCAATTTTCATGAAAATCGGGGCTACGGCCTAGGAGGAGTTCGCAAAAGTACGTTTTTTAGAAAATTCAAAATGGCGGAAAAACTATCATGGCGGAAAATGACGTCATAGGGTGCAATCGAATCGGCTTGAGCTAAGGAATCAGAGGAAAAAGAATTTTAATTCTAGGCCTTACGGTTCAAAAGTTATTAACATAAACATAAGTCCGACTTTGGACAGTTGGTGGCGCTAGAGGATTAAGGTAGACACTTCAGATTGGTTAGGATGACAGCTCACACTGTCCACTATTAGTGTACCAAATTTCACAACTTTTTAGCATACGGTTCTATGGGCTGCCATAGACTTACATTGCAGGATAATAATAATAATAATAATAATAATAAGAAATCTAACGAATACAATAGGGTCTACGCATTTTCGGTGCTTGGCCCCTAAATATAGCTGCAAGCAGCCATGACGGGCCAAGCACTAGGCCGCATTCAATCTCATGCCGACATAGCCGCAGCATCAGACCAACGGCAGTAAGCATATAAAGAAATTTCAATAAGACTTCAGTCTAAATGGCTGAAAAATCATCAATACGGTCTTTAGCACTTTGATTGAATGGTTTATCACGGTCGACCAGTAACCAAACTGATGTGTGAAACAACTAGAGTGCTCAAACTCTGCAGGCAGACTCAATGTGTTGATGGCGGCAGCATCAGACCAATGGCAGTAAGCATCTAAAGATATTTCAGTAAGACTTCAGTCTAAATGGCCAAAAATCATCAATACGGTCTTTAGCACTTTGATTTAATGGTTTATCACGTCCAATCCAGAGGCAGCGCTGTGAAACAACTAAGGTCCTCAAACTCTGCAGGCAGACTCAATGTGTTGATGGTTGGCACCATCAGACCAATGGCAGTAAGCATCTAAAGACATTTCAGTAAGATTTCAGTCTAAAAGTCTTATTGAAATGTCTTTAGATGCTCACTGCCGTTGGTCTGATGCTGCCGGCTATGTCGGCATGAGCTTTAATGCTCAAAACGTTATACAGTATGTTTAGACAGTTTACAACTTAAATTGTGAAAAACTAAATCGGCAGTTCTAACAAAACCAAGACTACTCAAATGCCCAGGTAACAGCATCGCTAATGGTCCAGCTCCTATGTAATACGTTATGTTATGTAATTCCCTATTTTCTAAGACTCTTGGCAGTCTCAGAAATGCCCAGTAAGCCATCTATGGTCTTTAGCACTTTGATTGAATGGTTTATCACGGCCGACCTAGAGGCAGCGCAGTAACCAAACTGATGTGTGAAACAACTAAAGTCCTCAAACTCTGCAGGCAGACTCAAGTCATGGTTGCCATAACAATTACTAAGTTTGGTTAGAAAATATTAAAGCATTGCAGAGATATAGCCCGACTTTCATTTTTGAGCGCATTAAGTCAAATTCATTTGCACGGTATTCGCAAACGGTTTGACTAATCAACTTAATTCTCATAACTCTTTGTCAGCATGGTCTGAAGATGTTATGATTCAATTTTGGTAAAAATCGGACAAACGGTGTGGGAGGAGTTCGAAAAAGTAGGTTTTAGAAAAAACAACATGGCAAACAGGACGCGTTTGTCCGAATAGGACATATTTGTTATCTGTGCTCTCGGCTTGATCCAGTGAACACATTAAGACCATTTGTTTTACAATAGGTAACGTAATAAAAGTTATTAGCATATTTATTGATTTGGGTTATAACTTTTGACCACAAGGTGGCGCTGCCCCAAAACTTTTAAGTGCCTTCAGGGCTTGGTCCTGAAGACACATACCAAGTTTCATAATGATGCGGCAATGCGTTCAAAAATATAGCACTTTTTGACAATATTCATAATGGCCGACTCTCAAAATGGCCGATATGGGAAAATTTGGTATCGCAGGACTCGGCATGACGCACTGAATCTAAAGAGACCAGTTTTATGATTTTTGGCAAAAGCGTTCAGAAGATATAAGCAAATAATTCACTTTTTTATATCTCCTGCCCACTAGGAGGCGCTGCGCCAAAACTCTGCAGGCATCCTCAAAACATGGTTGCCATAACACGTACTAAGTTTGGTTGGAATATGTTAAAGCATTGCAGAGATATACCGCAACATTTATTTTTGTGCGCACTAAGTCGAATTCATTTGCGCGGTATTCGACAACGGTTTGAAGAATCAACTTTATTCTCATAACTTTTAGTCAGCATAATCTGAAGATGATCTGGTTCAATTTTCGTGAAAATCAGGGCTACGGCCTAGGAGGAGTTCGCAAAAGTACGTTTTTTAGAAAATTCAAAATGGCGGAAAAACTATCATGGCGGAAAATGACGTCAGAGGGTGCACTCGAATCGGCATGAGCTAAGGAATCAGAGGAAAAAAGAATTTTAATTCTAGGCCTTACGGTTCAAAAGTTATTAACATAAACATAAGTCCGACTTTGGACAGTTGGTGGCGCTAGAGGGATTAAGGTAGACACTTCAGATTGGTTAGGATGACAGCTCACACTGTCCACTATTAGTGTACCAAATTTCACAACTTTTTAGCATACGGTTCTATGGGCTGCCATAGACTTACATTGCAGGATAATAATAATAATAAATATAGCTGCAAGCAGCCATGACGGGCCAAGCACTAGGCCGGCATTCAATCTCATGCCGACATAGCCGGCAGCATCAGACCAACGGCAGTAAGCATATAAAGAAATTTCAATAAGACTTCAGTCTAAATGGCTGAAAAATCATCAATACGGTCTTTAGCACTTTGATTGAATGGTTTATCACGGCCCACCAGTAACCAAACTGATGTGTGAAACAACTAGAGTGCTCAAACTCTGCAGGCAGACTCAATGTGTTGATGGCCGGCAGCATCAGACCAATGGCAGTAAGCATCTAAAGATATTTCAGTAAGACTTCAGTCTAAATGGCCAAAAATCATCAATACGGTCTTTAGCACTTTGATTTAATGGTTTATCACGCCCAATCCAGAGGCAGCGCTGTAACCAAACTGATGTGTGAAACAACTAAGGTCCTCAAACTCTGCAGGCAGACTCAATGTGTTGATGGCTGGCACCATCAGATCAATGGCAGTAAGCATCTAAAGACATTTCAGTAAGATTTCAGTCTAAAAAGTCTTATTGAAATGTCTTTAGATGCTCACTGCCGTTGGTCTGATGCTGCCGGCTATGTCGGCATGAGCTTTAATGCTCAAAACGTTATACAGTATGTTTAGACAGTTTACAACTTAAATTGTGAAAAACTAAATCGGCAGTTCTAACAAAACCAAGACTACTCAAATGCCCAGGTAACAGCATCGCTAATGGTCCAGCTCCTATGTAATACGTTATGTTATGTAATTCCCTATTTTCTAAGACTCTTGGCAGTCTCAGAAATGCCCAGTAAGCCATCTATGGTCTTTAGCACTTTGATTGAATGGTTTATCACGGTCGACCTAGAGGCAGCGCAGTAACCAAACTGATGTGTGAAACAACTAAAGTCCTCAAACTCTGCAGGCAGACTCAAGTCATGGTTGCCATAACAATTACTAAGTTTGGTTAGAAAATATTAAAGCATTGCAGAGATATAGCCCGACTTTCATTTTTGAGCGCATTAAGTCAAATTCATTTGCACGGTATTCGCAAACGGTTTGACTAATCAACTTAATTCTCATAACTCTTTGTCAGCATGGTCTGAAGATGTTATGATTCAATTTTGGTAAAAATCGGACAAACGGTGTGGGAGGAGTTCGAAAAAGTAGGTTTTAGAAAACAACATGGCAACAGGACGCTTGTCCGAATAGGACATATTTGTTATCTGTGCTCTCGGCTTGATCCAGTGAACACATTAAGACCATTTGTTTTACAATAGGGTAACGTAATAAAAAGTTATTAGCATATTTATTGATTTGGGTTATAACTTTTGACCACAGTGGCGCTGCCCCAAAACTTTTGAGTGCCTTCAGGGCTTGGTCCCAAGACACATACCAAGTTTCATAATGATGCGGCAATGCGTCAAAAATATAGCACTTTTTGACAATATTCATAATGGCCGACTCTCAAAATGGCCGATATGGGAAAATTTGGTATCGCAGGACTCGGCATGACGCACTGAATCTAAAGAGACCAGTTTTATGATTTTTGGCAAAAGCGTTCAGAAGATATAAGCAAATAATTCACTTTTTATATCTCCTGACCACTAGGAGGCGCTGCGCCAAAACTCTGCAGGCATCCTCAAAACATGGTTGCCATAACACGTACTAAGTTTGGTTGGAATATGTTAAAGCATTGCAGAGATATACCCCAACATTTATTTTTGTGCGCACTAAGTCGAATTCATTTGCGCGGTATTCGACAACGGTTTGAAGAATCAACTTTATTCTCATAACTTTTAGTCAGCATAGTCTGAAGAAGATCTGGTTCAATTTTCATAAAAATCGGGCTACGGCCTAGGAGGAGTTCGCAAAAGTACGTTTTTAGAAAATTCAAAATGGCGGAAAAACTATCATGGCGGAAAATGACGTCATAGGGTGCACTCGAATCGGCATGAGCTAAGGAATCAGAGGAAAAAGAATTTTAATTCTAGGTCTTACGGTTCAAAAGTTATTAACATAAACATAAGTCCGACTTTGGACAGTTGGTGGCGCTAGAGGGATTAAGGTAGACACTTCAGATTGGTTAGGATGACAGCTCACACTGTCCACTATTAGTGTACCAAATTTCACAACTTTTTAGCATACGGTTCTATGGGCTGCCATAGACTTACATTGCAGGATAATAATAATAATAATAATAATAATAAGAAATCTAACGAATACAATAGGGTCTACGCACCTTCGGTGCTTGGCCCTAATAATAAGAAATCTAACGATTTCAATAGGGTCTACGCACCTTCGGTGCTTGGCCCTAATAAATATAGCTGCAAGCAGCAATGACGGGCCAAGCACAAGGCCGCATTAAACCTCATGCCGACATGGCCGCAGCATCAGACCAACGGCAGTAAGCATATAAAGACATTTCAATAAGACTTTAGTCTAAATAAAAATCATCAATACGGTCTTTAGCACTTTGATAGAATGGTTTATCACGGTCGACCAGTAACCAAACTGATGTGTGAAACAACTAGAGTGCTCAAACTCTGCAGGCAGACTCAATGTGTTGATGGCCGGCAGCATCAGACCAATGGCAGTAAGCAGTTAAAGACATTTCAATAAGACTTCAGTCGAAATGGCTCAAAAATCATCAATACGGTCTTTAGCACTTTGATTGAATGGTTTATCACGGTCGACCTAGAGGCAGCGCAGTAACCACACTGATGTGTTGATGGCCGGCAGCATTAGACCAACGGCAGTAAGCAGTTAAAGACATTTCAATAAGACTTCATTCTAAATGGCCGGAAAATCACCAATACGGTCTTTAGCACTTTGATTGAATGGTTTATCACGGTCGACCAGTAACCAAACTGATGTGTGAAACAACTAGAGTGCTCAAACTCTGCAGGCAGACTCAATGTGTTGATGGCTGGCAGCATCAGACCAATGGCAGTAAGTATCTAAAGACATTTCAGTAAGACTTCAGTCTAAATGGCCAAAAAATCATCAATACGGTCTTTAGCACTTTGATTGAATGGTTTATCACGTCCGATCCAGAGGCAGCGCTGTAACCAAACTGATGTGTGAAACAACTAAGGTCCTCAAACTCTGCAGGCAGACTCAAGTCATGGTTGCCATAACAATTACTAAGTTTGGTTAGAATATATTAAAGCATTGCAGAGATATAGCCCGACTTTTATTTTTGTGCGCACTAAGTTGATTTCATTTGCGCAGTATTTGACAACGGTTTGACGAATCAACTTTCTTTTAATAACTTTTTGTCATCATAGTCTGAAGAAGATCTGGTTCAATTTTGGTGAAAATCGGACAAACGGTGTGGGAGGAGTTCTAAAAAGTAGGTTTTTAAAGAAAGACAACATGGCAAACAGGATGTTTGTCCGAATAAGACATATTTGGTATCTGTGCTCTCGGCTTGATCCAGTGAACACATTAAGACCATTTGTTTTACAATAGGTTAACGTAATAAAAAGTTATTAGCATACTTATTGATTTGGGTTATAACTTTTGACCACAAGGTGGCGCTGCCCCAAAACTTTTGAGTACCTTCAGGGCTTGGTCCCAAGACGCATACCAAGTTTTGTAATGATGCAGCAATGCGTTCAAAAAATATAGCACTTTTTGACAATATTCATAATGGCCGACGCTCAAAATGGCCGATATGGGAAAATTTGGTATCGCAGGACTCGGCATGACGCACTGAATCTAAAGAGACCAGTTTTATGATTTTTGGCAAAAGCGTTCAGAAGATATAAGCAAATAATTCACTTTTTCATATCTCCTGACCACTAGGAGGCGCTGCGCCAAAACTCTGCAGGCATCCTCAAATCTTAGTTGCAGTAACATGTACTAAGTTTGGTGAGAATATGTTAAAGCATTGCAGAGATATAGCCTGACTTTCATTTTTATGCGCATTAAGTCAATTTTATTTGCGCGGTATTCAAAAACGGTTTGACGAATCAACTTTCTTTTAATAACTTTTTGTCAGCATAGTCGGAAGATGATCTGGTTCAATTTTCGTGATGATCGGACAAACGGCCTAGGAGGAGTTCGCAAAAGTACATTTTTTAGAAAATTCAAAATGGCGGAAAAACTATCATGGCGGAAAATGACGTCATAGGGTGCAATCGAATCGTCATGAGCTAAGGAATCAGAGGAAAAAAGAATTTTAATTCTAGGCCTTACGGTTCAAAAGTTATTAACATAAACATAAGTCCGACTTTGGACAGTTGGTGGCGCTAGAGGGATTAAGGTAGACACTTCAGATTTGTCAGGATGACAGCTCACACTGTACACTTTTAGTGTACCAAATTTCACAACTTTTTAGCATACGAATCTATGGCCTACCATAGACTCCCATGCGGAATAATAATAATAATAATAATAAGAAATCTAACGAATACAATAGGGCTACGCATTTTCGGTGCTTGGCCCCTAAATATAGCTGCAAGCAGCAATGACGGGCCAAGCACAAGGCGGCATTCAATCTCATGCCGACCTGGGTGGCAGCATCAGACCAATGGCAGTAAGCATCTAAAGACATTTCAATAAGACTTCAGTCTAAATGGCTCAAAAATCATCAATATGGTCTTTAGCACTTTCATTGAATGGTTTATCACGTTCAACCTAGAGGCAGCGCAGTAACCTCACTGATGTGTGAAACAACTAGAGTGCTCAAACTCTGCAGGCAGACTCAATTCATGGTTGACATAACACGTACTAAGTTTGGTTAGAATATATTAAAGCATTGCAGAGATATAGCCTGATATCCTTTTTTTTGCGCATTAAGTCGATTTGATTTGCGCGGTATTCGAAAACGGTTTGACCAATCATCGTAATTCTGAGAGCTTTTTGTCAGGATAGTCTAAAGATGATCTGGTTCAATTTTTATGAAAATTGGGGCTACGGCCTAGGAGGAGTTCGCAAAAGTAAGTTTTTTAGAAAATTCAAAATGGCCGACTCCCAGAATAGTTGGTACGGGATAATTAGCTATGCTACGGCTCGGCATGATGCCACAAATTTACAGAGACCAGTTTTGTGATTTTTAACTAAAGCATTCTAAAGTAATAATTAAAAAAATGTCACATTTTTGTATCTCTGACCACTAGGTGGCACTGCCCCAAAACTTGGCAGGCAGCCTCGAGTCATGGTTGACATAACACGTACTAAGTTTGGTTAGAATATGTTAAAGCATTGCAGAGATATAGCCTGACTTTGATTTTAGGCGCATTAGGTCAAATTCATTTGCAGGCTATTCAAAACGGTTTGACTAATCAACTTAATTCTAATAACTTTTGTCAACATGGTCTGAAGATGCTATGATTCAATTTTGGTGAAAATTGGACAAACGGTGTGGGAGGAGTTCGAAAAAGTAGGTTATTAAATAAAGACAACATGGCAAACAGGAAGTTTGTCCGAATAGGACAAATTTGTTATCTGTGCTCTCGGCTTGATCCATTAAATACATTAAGACCATTTGTTTTACAATATGGTAACGGAATCAAAAGTTATTAGCATATTTGTGAATTTGGTTATAACTTTTGACCACAAGGTGGCGCTGCTCCAAAACTTTTTGAGTACCTTCAGGGCTTGATGCCGAAGACACATACCAAGTTTTGTAATGATGCGGTAATGCGTTTAAAAAATATAGCACTTTTTGACATTATTCATAATGGCCGACTCCCAAAATAGTTAATATGGGAAAAATGGCTATGCTACGGCTCGGCATGATGCCATGAATCTAAAGAGACCAGGTTTGTGATTTTTGGCTAAAGCAATCTGAAGTAATAATTAAAAATGTCACATTCTTGTATCTCTAGACCACTAGGTGGCGCTGCATCAAAACTCTGCACACATCCTCAAGTCTTTGTTGCCATAACACATACTAAGTTTGGTTAGAAAATATTAAAGCATTGCAGAGATATAGCCTGACTTTTATTTTTGTGCGCACAAAGTCAAATTCATTTGCACGGTATTCAAAAACGACTTGATTAATCATTCTAATTCTAATAACTTTTTGTCAGCATAGTGTGAACATGATGTGGTTCAAGTTTCATGAAAATTGGCACAACGGCCTAGGAGGAGTTCGCAAAAGTACGTTTTTTAGAAAATTCAAAATGGCGGAAAAACTATCATGGCGGAAAATGACGTCATAGGGTGCACTCGAATCGGCTTGAGCTAAGGAATCAGAGGAAAAAAGAATTTTCATTCTAGGCCTTACGGTTCAAAAGTTATTAGCATAAACATAAGTCCAACTTTGAACAGTTGGTGGCGCTAGAGATATTGAATTAGACACTTCAAATTTGCTAGGATTAATGATTGGACTGTCCTTAATGAGTGTGCCAACTTTCATCATTTTCCCGCAAACGCTTCTATGGCCTGCCATAGACTCTAATGGAAAAGAAGAAGAATAATAATAAGAACGGGAACAAAAACAATAGGTGCCTCAAGCATTCGGTGCTTGGCCTAAATATAGCTGCAAGCAGCAATAACGGGCCAAGCACAAGGCCGGCATTCAATCTCATGCCGACCTGGGTGGCAGCATCAGACCAACGGCAGTAAGCAGTTAAAGACATTTCAATAAGACTTCAGTCTAAATGGCTGAAAAATCATCAATATGGTCTTTAGCACTTTGATTGAATGGTTTATCACGCTCGACCTAGAGGCAGTGCAGTAACCACACTGATGTGTGAAACAACTAGAGTGCTCAAACTCTGCAGGCAGCCTCGAGTCATGGTTGACATAACACGTACTAAGTTTGGTTAGAATATATTAAAGCATTGCAGAGATATAGCCTGATATCCTTTTTGCGCATTAAGTCGATTTGATTTGCGCCGGTATTCAAAAACGGTTTGACCAATCATCGTAATTCTAAGAACTTTTTGTCAGGATAGTCTAAAGATGATCTGGTTCAATTTTCATGAAAATTGGACAAACGGCCTAGGAGGAGTTCTAAAAGTACTTTTATAGAAAACTCAAAATGGCCGACTCCCAGAATCGTTGGTATGGGAAAAATGGCTATGGTACGGCTCGGCATGATGCCACAAATCTAAAGAGACCAGTTTGGTGTATTTTGGCTAAAGCATTCTGAAGGTATATTTAAAAAAATGTCACATTTTTGTATGTCTGGACCACTAGGGGCGCTGACCCAAAACTCTGCAGGCAGCCTCAGTCATGGTTGACATAACAGGTACTAAGTTTGGTTAGAATATGTTAAAGCATTGCAGAGATATAGCCTGACTTTGATTTTAGGCGCATTAGGTCAAATTCATTTGCACGGTATTCAAAAACGACTTGATTAATCATTCTAATTCTAATAACTTTTTGTCAGCATAGTGTGAACATGATGTGGTTCAAGTTTCATGAAAATTGGCACAACGGCCTAGGAGGAGTTCGCAAAAGTACGTTTTTTAGAAAATTCAAAATGGCGGAAAAACTATCATGGCGGAAAATGACGTCATAGGGTGCACTCGAATCGGCTTGAGCTAAGGAATCAGAGGAAAAAAGAATTTTCATTCTAGGCCTTACGGTTCAAAAGTTATTAGCATAAACATAAGTCCAACTTTGAACAGTTGGTGGCGCTAGAGATATTGAATTAGACACTTCAAATTTGCTAGGATTAATGATTGGACTGTCCTTAATGAGTGTGCCAACTTTCATCATTTTCCCGCAAACGCTTCTATGGCCTGCCATAGACTCTAATGGAAAAGAAGAAGAATAATAATAAGAACGGGAACAAAAACAATAGGTGCCTCAAGCATTCGGTGCTTGGCCTAAATATAGCTGCAAGCAGCAATAACGGGCCAAGCACAAGGCCGGCATTCAATCTCATGCCGACCTGGGTGGCAGCATCAGACCAACGGCAGTAAGCAGTTAAAGACATTTCAATAAGACTTCAGTCTAAATGGCTGAAAAATCATCAATATGGTCTTTAGCACTTTGATTGAATGGTTTATCACGCTCGACCTAGAGGCAGTGCAGTAACCACACTGATGTGTGAAACAACTAGAGTGCTCAAACTCTGCAGGCAGCCTCGAGTCATGGTTGACATAACACGACTAAGTTTGGTTAGAATATATTAAAGCATTGCAGAGATATAGCCTGATATCCTTTTTTTTTGCGCATTAAGTCGATTTGATTTGCGCGGTATTCAAAAACGGTTTGACCAATCATCGTAATTCTAAGAACTTTTGTCAGGATAGTCTAAAGATGATCTGGTTCAATTTTCATGAAAATTGGACAAACGGCCTAGGAGGAGTTCGCAAAAGTACTTTTATAGAAAACTCAAAATGGCCGACTCCCAGAATCGTTGGTATGGGAAAAATGGCTATGGTACGGCTCGGCATGATGCCACAAATCTAAAGAGACCAGTTTGGTGTATTTTGGCTAAAGCATTCTGAAGGTATATTTAAAAAAATGTCACATTTTTGTATGTCTGACCACTAGGGGCGCTGACCCAAAACTCTGCAGGCAGCCTCGAGTCCTGGTTGACATAACAGGTACTAAGTTTGGTTAGAATATGTTAAAGCATTGCAGAGATATAGCCTGACTTTGATTTTAGGCGCATTAGGTCAAATTCATTTGCACGGTATTCGAAAACGGTTTGACTAATCAACTTTCTTTATATAACTTTTTGTCAGCATGGTCTGAAGATGTTATGATTCAATTTTGGTCAAAATTGGACAAACGGTGTGGGAGGAGTTCGAAAAAGTAGGTTTTTAAAGATAGACAACATAGCAACAGGGAAGTTTGGCGAATAGGACATATTTGTTATCTGTGCTCTCGGCTTGATCCAGTGAAGACATTAAGACCATTTGATTTACAATAGGTTAAGAAAATCAAAAGTTATTAGCATATTTGTCAATTTGGTTATAACTTTTGACCACAAGGTGGCGCTGCCCCAAAACTTTTGAGTACCTTCAGGGCTTGATGCCAAGACGCATACCAAGTTTTGTAATGATGCGGCAATGCGTCAAAAAATATACCACTTTTTGACAAAATTCAAGATGGCTGACTTCCAAAATAGTTGATATGGGCAAATTGGCTATGCCAGGACTCGGCATGATGCCACGCATCTAAAGAGACCAAGTTTGTGATTTTTGGCTAAAGCATTCTGAAGTAATAATAAAAATGTCATATTTTTATATCTCTAGACCACTAGGTGGCGCTGTGCCAAAACTCTGCACACATCCTCAAGTCATGGTTGCCATAACACCTACTAAGTTTGGTTAGAAAATATTAAAGCATTGCAGAGATATAGCCTGACTTTTATTTTTGTGCGCACTAAGTCAATTTCATTTGGCGCGTATTCGACAACGGTTTAACAAATCAACTTTCTTTATATAACTTTTTGTCAGCATAGTCTGAAGATGATGTGGTTCAATTTTCATGAAAATCGGCGCCACGGCCTAGGAGGAGTTCGCAAAAGTACGTTTTTAGAAAATCCAAAATGGCGGAAAAACTATCATGGCGGAAAATGACGTCATAGGGTGCAATCAAATCGGCTTGAGCTAAGGAATCAGAGGAAAAAAGAATTTTAATTCTAGGCCTTACGGTTCAAAAGTTATTAGCATAAACATAAGTCCAACTTTGAACAGTTGGTGGCGCTAGAGATATTAAGTTAGACACTTCAAATTTGCTAGGATCAATGATTGACTGTCCTTAATGAGTGTGCCAACTTTCATCATTTTCCCGCAAACGCTTCTATGGCCTGCCATAGACTTCCATGGCGGAAGAAGAAGAATAATAAATATAGCTGCAAGCAGCAATAACGGGGCCAAGCACAAGGCCGGCATTCAATCTCATGCCGACCTGGGTGGCAGCATCAGACCAACGGCAGTAAGCAGTTAAAGACATTTCAATAAGACTTCAGTCTAAATGGCTGAAAAATCATCAATATGGTCTTTAGCACTTTGATTGAATGGTTTATCACGTTCGACCTAGAGGCAGTGCAGTAACCACACTGATGTGTGAAACAACTAGAGTGCTCAAACTCTGCAGGCAGCCTCGAGTCATGGTTGACATAACACGTACTAAGTTTGGTTAGAATATATTAAAGCATTGCAGAGATATAGCCTGATATCCTTTTTTGCGCATTAAGTCGATTTGATTTGCGTATTCAAAACGGTTTGACCAATCATCGTAATTCTAAGAACTTTTTGTCAGGATAGTCTAAAGATGATCTGGTTCAATTTTCATGAAAATTGGACAAACGGCCTAGGAGGAGTTCGCAAAAGTACTTTTATAGAAAACTCAAAATGGCAATTCCCAGAATCGTTGGTATGGGAAAATGGCTATGGTAATGCGGCTCGGCATGATGCCACAAATCTAAAGAGACCAGTTTGGTGTATTTTGGCTAAAGCATTCTGAAGGTATATTTAAAAATGTCACATTTTTGTATGTCTGACCACTAGGGGCGCTGACCCAAAACTCTGCAGGCAGCCTCGAGTCCTGGTTGACATAACAGGTACTAAGTTTGGTTAGAATATGTTAAAGCATTGCAGAGATATAGCCTGACTTTGATTTTAGGCGCATTAGGTCAAATTCATTTGCACGGTATTCAAAACGGTTTGACTAATCAACTTTCTTTATATAACTTTTTGTCAGCATGGTCTGAAGATGTTATGATTCAATTTTGGTCAAAATTGGACAAACGGTGTGGGAGGAGTTCAAAAAAGTAGGTTTTTAAAGATAGACAACATAGCGGGAAGTTTGGCGAATAGGACATATTTGTTATCTGTGCTCTCGGCTTGATCCAGTGAAGACATTAAGACCATTTGATTTACAATAGGTTAAGAAAATCAAAAGTTATTAGCATATTTGTCAATTTGGTTATAACTTTTGACCACAATGGCGCTGCCCCAAAACTTTTTGAGTACCTTCAGGGCTTGATGCCGAAGACGCATACCAAGTTTTGTAATGATGCGGCAATGCGTTCAAAAAATATACCACTTTTTGACAAAATTCAAGATGGCCGACTTCCAAAATAGTTGATATGGGCAAATTGGCTATGCTACGACTCGGCATGATGCCACGCATCTAAAGAGACCAAGTTTGTGATTTTTGGCTAAAGCATTCTGAAGTAATAATAAAAAAATGTCATATTTTTATATCTCTAGACCACTAGGTGGCGCTGTGCCAAAACTCTGCACACATCCTCAAGTCATGGTTGCCATAACACCTAAGTTTGGTTAGAAAATATTAAAGCATTGCAGAGATATAGCCTGACTTTTATTTTTGTGCGCACTAAGTCAATTTCATTTCGCGGTATTCGACAACGGTTTAACAAATCAACTTTCTTTATATAACTTTTTGTCAGCATAGTCTGAAGATGATGTGGTTCAATTTTCATGAAAATTCGGCCACGGCCTAGGAGGAGTTCGCAAAAGTACGTTTTTAGAAAATCCAAAATGGCGGAAAAACTATCATGGCGGAAAATGACGTCATAGGGTGCAATCAAATCGGCTTGAGCTAAGGAATCAGAGGAAAAAGAATTTTAATTCTAGGCCTTACGGTTCAAAAGTTATTAGCATAAACATAAGTCCAACTTTGAACAGTTGGTGGCGCTAGAGATATTAAGTTAGACACTTCAAATTTGCTAGGATCAATGATTGGACTGTCCTTAATGAGTGTGCCAACTTTCATCATTTTCCCGCAAACGCTTCTATGGCTGCCATAGACTTCCATGGCGGAAGAAGAAGAATAATAAATATAGCTGCAAGCAGCAATGACGGGGCCAAGCACAAGCCGGCATTCAATCTCATGCCGACCTGGGTGGCAGCATCAGACCAATGGCAGTAAGCATCTAAAGACATTTCAATAAGACTTCAGTCTAAATGGCTCAAAAATCATCAATACGGTCTTTAGCACTTTGATTGAATGGTTTATCACGGTCACCCAGAGGCAGCAGTAACCTCACTGATGTGTGAAACAACTAGAGTGCTCAAACTCTGCAGGCAGACTCAATTCATGGTTGACATAACACGTACTAAGTTTGGTTAGAATATATTAAAGCATTGCAGAGATATAGCCTGATATCCTTTTTTTACGCATTAAGTCGATTTGATTTGCGCGGTATTCAAAACGGTTTGACCAATCATCGTAATTCTAAGAACTTTTTGTCAGGATAGTCTAAAGATGATCTGGTTCAATTTTTATGAAAATTGGAGCTACGGCCTAGGAGGAGTTCGCAAAAGTAAGTTTTTAGAAAATTCAAAATGGCCGACTCAGAATAGTTGGTACGGGATAATTAGCTATGCTACGGCTCGCATGATGCCACAAATCTACAGAGACCAGTTTTGTGATTTTAACTAAGCATTCTAAAGTAATAATTAAAAATGTCACATTTTTGTATCTCTGGACCACTAGGTGGCGCTGCAACAAAACTTGGCAGGCAGCCTCGAGTCATGGTTGACATAACACATTACTAAGTTTGGTTAGAATATGTTAAAGCATTGCAGAGATATAGCCTGACTTTGATTTTTGAGCGCATTAAGTCAAATTCATTTGCACGGTATTCAAAACGGTTTGACTAATCAACTTTCTTTATATAACTTTTTGTCAGCATGGTCTGAAGATGTTATGATTAAATTTTGGTCAAAATTGGACAAACGGTGTGGGAGGAGTTCGAAAAAGTAGGTTTTAAAGATAGACAACATGGCAAACAGGAAGTTTGTCCGAATAGGACATATTTGTTATCTGTGCTCTCGGCTTGATCCAGTGAACACATTAAGACCATTTGTTTTACAATAGGTTAACGAATAAAAAGTTATTAGCATATTTATTGATTTGGGTTATAACTTTTGACCACAAGGTGGCGCTGCCCCAAAACTTTTGAGTACCTTCAGGGCTTGGTCCCAAGACACATACCAAGTTTCATAATGATGCGGCAATGCGCTCAAAAAATATAGCACTTTTTGACAATATTCATAATGGCCGACTCTCAAAATGGCCGATATGGGAAAATTTGGTATCGCAGGACTCGGCATGACGCACTGAATCTAAAGAGACCAGTTTTATGATTTTTGGCAAAAGCGTTCAGAAGATATAAGCAAATAATTCACTTTTTATATCTCCTGACCACTAGGAGGCGCTGCGCCAAAACTCTGCAGGCATCCTCAAAACATGGTTGCCATAACACGTACTAAGTTTGGTTGGAATATGTTAAAGCATTGCAGAGATATAGCCTGACTTTTATTTTTGTGATCACTTAGTCGATTTCATTTGCGCGGTATTTGACAACGGTTTGAAGAATCAACTTTATTCTCATAACTTTTAGTCAGCATAGTCTGAAGATGATCTGGTTCAATTTTCATGAAAATCGGGCTACGGCCTAGGAGGAGTTCGCAAAAGTACGTTTTTAGAAAATTCAAAATGGCGGAAAAACTATCATGGCGGAAAATGACGTCATAGGGTGCAATCGAATCGGCTTGAGCTAAGGAATCAGAGGAAAAAGAATTTTAATTCTAGGCCTTACGGTTCAAAAGTTATTAGCATAAACATAAGTCCAACTTTGAACAGTTGGTGGCGCTAGAGATATTGAATTAGACACTTCAAATTTGCTAGGATCAATGATTGACTGTCCTTAATGAGTGTGCCAACTTTCATCATTTTCCATAACGCTTCTATGGCCTGCCATAGACTTCCATGCGGAAGAAGAAGAATAATAATAAAAAGAACCGAACGAAAACAATAGGTGCCTCAAGCACCTTCGGTGCTTGGCCCCTAATAATAATAAGAACCGAACAAAAACAATAGGTGCCTCCAGCACTTTCGTGCTTGGCCCCTAAATATAGCTGCAAGCAGCAATAACGGGGCCAAGCACAAGGCGGCATTCAATCTCATGCCGACCTGGGTGGCAGCATCAGACCAACGGCAGTAAGCAGTTAAAGACATTTCAATAAGACTTCAGTCTAAATGGCTGAAAAATCATCAATATGGTCTTTAGCACTTTGATTGAATGGTTTATCACGCGACCTAGAGGCAGCGCAGTAACCACACTGATGTGTGAAACAACTAGAGTGCTCAAACTCTGCAGGCAGCCTCGAGTCATGGTTGACATAACACGTACTAAGTTTGGTTAGAATATATTAAAGCATTGCAGAGATATAGCCTGATATCCTTTTTTTGCGCATTAAGTCGATTTGATTTGCGGTATTCAAAAACGGTTTGACCAATCATCGTAATTCTAAGAACTTTTTGTCAGGATAGTCTAAAGATGATCTGGTTCAATTTTCATGAAAATTGGACAAACGGCCTAGGAGGAGTTCGCAAAAGTACTTTTATAGAAAACTCAAAATGGCCGACTCAGAATCGTTGGTATGGGAAAAATGGCTATGGTGCATGCTCGGCATGATGCCACAAATCTAAAGAGACCAGTTTGGTGTATTTTGGCAAAAGCATTCTGAAGGTATATTTAAAAATGTCACATTTTTGTATGTCTGGACCACTAGGGGCGCTGACCCAAAACTCTGCAGGCAGCCTCGAGTCCTGGTTGACATAACAGGTACTAAGTTTGGTTAGAATATGTTAAAGCATTGCAGAGATATAGCCTGACTTTGATTTTAGGCGCATTAGGTCAAATTCATTTGCACGGTATTCGAAAACGGTTTGACTAATCAACTTTCTTTATATAACTTTTTGTCAGCATGGTCTGAAGATGTTATGATTCAATTTTGGTCAAAATTGGACAAACGGTGTGGGAGGAGTTCGAAAAAGTAGGTTTTTAAAGATAGACAACATAGCAAACGGAAGTTTGGCGAATAGGACATATTTGTTATCTGTGCTCTCGGCTTGATCCAGTGAGACATTAAGACCATTTGATTTACAATAGGTTAAGAAAATCAAAAGTTATTAGCATATTTGTCAATTTGGTTATAACTTTTGACCACAAATGGCGCTGCCCCAAAACTTTTGAGTACCTTCAGGGCTTGATGCGAAGACGCATACCAAGTTTTGTAATGATGCGGCAATGCGTTCAAAAATATACCACTTTTTGACAAAATTCAAGATGGCTGACTTCCAAAATAGTTGATATGGGCAAATTGGCTATGCTACGACTCGGCATGATGCCACATCTAAAGAGACCAAGTTTGTGATTTTTGGCTAAAGCATTCTGAAGTAATAATAAAAAATGTCATATTTTTATATCTCTAGACCACTAGGTGGCGCTGTGCCAAAACTCTGCACACATCCTCAAGTCATGGTTGCCATAACACCTACTAAGTTTGGTTAGAAAATATTAAAGCATTGCAGAGATATAGCCTGACTTTTATTTTATGCGCACTAAGTCAATTTCATTTGCGCGGTATTCGACAACGGTTTAACAAATCAACTTTCTTTATATAACTTTTTGTCAGCATAGTCTGAGATGATGTGGTTCAATTTTCATGAAAATTGGCGCCACGGCCTAGGAGGAGTTCGCAAAAGTACGTTTTTTAGAAAATCCAAAATGGCGGAAAAACTATCATGGCGGAAAATGACGTCATAGGGTGCAATCAAATCGGCTTGAGCTAAGGAATCAGAGGAAAAAAGAATTTTAATTCTAGGCCTTACGGTTCAAAAGTTATTAGCATAAACATAAGTCCAACTTTGAACAGTTGGTGGCGCTAGAGATATTAAGTTAGACACTTCAAATTTGCTAGGATCAATGATTGGACTGTCCTTAATGAGTGTGCCAACTTTCATCATTTTCCCGCAAACGCTTCTATGGCCTGCCATAGACTTCCATGGCGGAAGAAGAAGAATAATAATAATAAATATAGCTGCAAGCAGCAATAACGGGGCCAAGCACAAGGCCGGCATTCAATCTCATGCCGACCTGGGTGGCAGCATCAGACCAACGGCAGTAAGCAGTTAAAGACATTTCAATAAGACTTCAGTCTAAATGGCTGAAAAATCATCAATATGGTCTTTAGCACTTTGATTGAATGGTTTATCACGTTCGACCTAGAGGCAGTGCAGTAACCACACTGATGTGTGAAACAACTAGAGTGCTCAAACTCTGCAGGCAGCCTCGAGTCATGGTTGACATAACACGTACTAAGTTTGGTTAGAATATATTAAAGCATTGCAGAGATATAGCCTGATATCTTTTTTTGATTAAGTCGATTTGATTTGGCGCGTATTCAAAAACGGTTTGACCAATCATCGTAATTCTAAGAACTTTTTGTCAGGATAGTCTAAAGATGATCTGGTTCAATTTTCATGAAAATTGGACAAACTAGGAGGCAGTTCTAACAAAGTACTTTTATAGAAAACTCAAAATGGCCGAATTCAGAATCGTTGGTATGGGAAAATGGCTATGGTAAGACTCGGCATGATGCCACAAATCTAAAGAGACCAGTTTGGTGTATTTTGGCTAAAGCATTCTGAAGGTATATTTAAAAAAATGTCACATTTTTGTATGTCTGACCACTAGGGGCGCTGACCTCAAACTCTGCAGGCAGACTCAAGTCATGGTTGCCATAACAATTACTAAGTTTGGTTAGAATATGTTAAAGCATTGCAGAGATATAGCCTGACTTTGATTTTAGGCGCATTAAGTCAAATTCATTTGCACGGTATTCGAAAACGGTTTGACTAATCAACTTTCTTTATATAACTTTTTGTCAGCATGGTCTGAAGATGTTATGATTCAATTTTGGTAAAAATCGGACAAACGGTGTGGGAGGAGTTCAAAAAGTAGGTTTTTAAAAAGACAACATGGCAAACAGGACGTTTGTCCGAATAGGACATATTTGTTATCTGTGCTCTCGGCTTGATCCAGTGAACACATTAAGACCATTTGTTTTACAATAGGTTAACGTAATAAAAGTTATTAGCATATTTATTGATTTGGGTTATAACTTTTGACCACAAGGTGGCGCTGCCCCAAAACTTTTGAGTACCTTCAGGGCTTGGTCCGAAGACACATACCAAGTTTCATAATGATGCGGCAATGCGTTCAAAAATATAGCACTTTTTGACAATATTCATAATGGCGACTCTCAAAATGGCCGATATGGGAAAATTTGGTATCGCAGGACTCGGCATGACGCACTGAATCTAAAGAGACCAGTTTTATGATTTTTGGCAAAAGCGTTCAGAAGATATAAGCAAATAATTCACTTTTTATATCTCCTGACCACTAGGAGGCGCTGCGCCAAAACTCTGCAGGCATCCTCAAATCATGGTTGCCATAACACGTACTAAGTTTGGTTGGAATATGTTAAAGCATTGCAGAGATATAGCCTGACTTTTATTTTTATGCGCACTAAGTCAAATTCATTTGCGCGGTATTCGACAACGGTTTAACAAATCAACTTTCTTTATATAACTTTTTGTCAGCATAGTCTGAAGATGATGTGGTTCAATTTTCATGAAAATTGGGCCACGGCCTAGGAGGAGTTCGCAAAAGTACGTTTTTAGAAAATCAAAATGGCGGAAAAACTATCATGGCGGAAAATGACGTCATAGGGTGCAATCAAATCGGCAGCTAAGGAATCAGAGGAAAAAGAATTTTAATTCTAGGCCTTACGGTTCAAAAGTTATTAGCATAAACATAAGTCCAACTTTGAACAGTTGGTGGCGCTAGAGATATTAAGTTAGACACTTCAAATTTGCTAGGATCAATGATTGGACTGTCCTTAATGAGTGTGCCAACTTTCATCATTTTCCCGCAAACGCTTCTATGGCCTGCCATAGACTTCCATGGCGGAAGAAGAATAATAATAATAATAATAAGAACCGGAACAAAAACAATAGGTGCCTCCAGCACCTTCGGTGCTTGGCCCCTAATAAATATAGCTGCAAGCAGCAATGACGGGGCCAAGCACAAGCCGGCATTCAATCTCATGCCGACCTGGGTGGCAGCATCAGACCAATGGCAGTAAGCAGTTAAAGACATTTCAATAAGACTTCAGTCTAAATGGCTCAAAAATCATCAATATGGTCTTTAGCACTTTGATTGAATGGTTTATCACGGTCGACCCAGAGGCAGCGCAGTAACCTCACTGATGTGTGAAACAACTAGAGTGCTCAAACTCTGCAGGCAGACTCAAGTCATGGTTACCATAACACGTACTAAGTTTGGTTAGAATATATTAAAGCATTGCAGAGATATAGCCTGATATCCTTTTTTTGCGCATTAAGTCGATTTGATTTGGCGCGGTATTCAAAAACGGTTTGACCAATCATCGTAATTCTAAGAACTTTTTGTCAGGATAGTCTAAAGATGATCTGGTTCAATTTTTATGAAAATTGGGGCTACGGCCTAGGAGGAGTTTGCAAAAGTAAGTTTTTAGAAAATTCAAAATGGCGACTCCCAGAATAGTTGGTACGGGATAATTAGCTATGCTACGGCTCGGCATGATGCCACAAATCTACAGAGACCAGTTTTGTGATTTTTAACTAAAGCATTCTAAAGTAATAATTAAAAATGTCACATTTTGTATCTCTGGACCACTAGGTGGCGCTGCCCCAAAACTTGGCAGGCAGCCTTGAGTCATGGTTGACATAACATGTACTAAGTTTGGTTAGAATATGTTAAAGCATTGCAGAGATATAGCCTGACTTTGATTTTTGTGTGCATTAAGTCAAATTCATTTGCACGGTATTCGAAACGGTTTGACTAATCAACTTTCTTTATATAACTTTTTGTCAGCATGGTCTGAAGATATTATGATTCAATTTTGGTCAAAATTGGACAAACGGTGTGGGAGGAGTTTGAAAAAGTAGGTTTTTAAAGATAGACAACATGGCAAACAGGAAGTTTGGCGAATAGGACATATTTGTTATCTGTGCTCTCGGCATCCAGTGAAGACATTAAGACCATTTGTTTTACAATAGGTTAAGGAAATCAAAAGTTATTATCACATTTGTCAATTTGGTTATAACTTTTGACCACAAATGGCGCTGCCCCAAAACTTTTGAGTACCTTCAGGGCTTGATGCCGAAGACACATACCAAGTTTTGTAATGATGCGGCAATGCGTTCAAAAAATATACCACTTTTGACAAAATTCAAGATGGCCGACTTCCAAAATGGCGATATGGGCAAATTGGTATGCCAGGACTCGGCATGATGCCACTGAATCTAAAGAGACCAAGTTTGTGATTTTTGGCTAAAGCATTCTGAAGTAATAATAAAAATGTCATTTTTGTATCTCTGACCACTAGGTGGCGCTGTTCCAAAACTCTGCACACATCCTCAAGTCATGGTTGCCATAACACATACTAAGTTTGGTTAGAAAATATTAAAGCATTGCAGAGATATAGCCTGACTTTTATTTTTGTGCGCACTAAGTCGATTTCATTTGCGCGGTATTCAAAACGGTTTAACAAATCAACTTTCTTTATATAACTTTTTGTCAGCATAGTCTGAAGATGATGTGGTTCAAGTTTCATGAAAATTGGCACAACGGCCTAGGAGGAGTTCGCAAAAGTACGTTTTTAGAAAATTCAAAATGGCGGAAAAACTATCATGGCGGAAAATGACGTCATAGGGTGCACTCGAATCGGCTTGAGCTAAGGAATCAGAGGAAAAAGAATTTTAATTCTAGGCCTTACGGTTCAAAAGTTATTAGCATAAACATAAGTCCAACTTTGAACAGTTGGTGGCGCTAGAGATATTGAATTAGACACTTCAAATTTGCTAGGATCAATGATTGGACTGTCCCTTAATGAGTGTGCCAACTTTCATCATTTTCCGCAAACGCTTCTATGGCTCTGCCATAGACTTCCATGGCGGAAGAAGAAGAATAATAAATATAGCTGCAAGCAGCCATGACGGGCCAAGCACTAGGCGGCATTCAATCTCATGCCGACATAGCCGGCAGCATCAGACCAACGGCAGTAAGCATATAAAGAAATTTCAATAAGACTTCAGTCTAAATGGCTGAAAAATCATCAATACGGTCTTTAGCACTTTGATTGAATGGTTTATCACGGTCGACCAGTAACCAAACTGATGTGTGAAACAACTAGAGTGCTCAAACTCTGCAGGCAGACTCAATGTGTTGATGGCGGCAGCATCAGACCAATGGCAGTAAGCATCTAAAGATATTTCAGTAAGACTTCAGTCTAAATGGCCAAAAATCATCAATACGGTCTTTAGCACTTTGATTTAATGGTTTATCACGTCAATCCAGAGGCAGCGCTGTAACCAAACTGATGTGTGAAACAACTAAGGTCCTCAAACTCTGCAGGCAGACTCAATGTGTTGATGGCTGGCACCATCAGACCAATGGCAGTAAGCATCTAAAGACATTTCAGTAAGATTTCAGTCTAAAAGTCTTATTGAAATGTCTTTAGATGCTCACTACGTTGGTCTGATGCTGCCTATGTCGGCATGAGCTTTAATGCTCAAAACGTTATACAGTATGTTTAGACAGTTTACAACTTAAATTGTGAAAAACTAAATCGGCAGTTCTAACAAAACCAAGACTACTCAAATGCCCAGGTAACAGCATCGCTAATGGTCCAGCTCCTATGTAATACGTTATGTTATGTAATTCCCTATTTTCTAAGACTCTTGGCAGTCTCAGAAATGCCCAGTAAGCCATCTATGGTCTTTAGCACTTTGATTGAATGGTTTATCACGGTCGACCTAGAGGCAGCGCAGTAACCAAACTGATGTGTGAAACAACTAAAGTCCTCAAACTCTGCAGGCAGACTCAAGTCATGGTTGCCATAACAATTACTAAGTTTGGTTAGAAAATATTAAAGCATTGCAGAGATATAGCCCGACTTTCATTTTTGAGCGCATTAAGTCAAATTCATTTGCACGGTATTCGCAAACGGTTTGACTAATCAACTTAATTCTCATAACTCTTTGTCAGCATGGTCTGAAGATGTTATGATTCAATTTTGGTAAAAATCGGACAAACGGTGTGGGAGGAGTTCGAAAAAGTAGGTTTTGGAAAAACAACATGGCAAACAGGACGTTTGTCCGAATAGGACATATTTGTTATCTGTGCTCTCGGCTTGATCCAGTGAACACATTAAGACCATTTGTTTTACAATAGGGTAACGTAATAAAAGTTATTAGCATATTTATTGATTTGGGTTATAACTTTTGACCACAAGGTGGCGCTGCCCCAAAACTTTTGAGTGCCTTCAGGGCTTGGTCGAAGACACATACCAAGTTTCATAATGATGCGGCAATGCGTTCAAAAAATATAGCACTTTTTGACAATATTCATAATGGCCGACTCTCAAAATGGCCGATATGGGAAAATTTGGTATCGCAGGACTCGGCATGACGCACTGAATCTAAAGAGACCAGTTTTATGATTTTTGGCAAAAGCGTTCAGAAGATATAAGCAAATAATTCACTTTTTATATCTCCTGACCACTAGGAGGCGCTGCGCCAAAACTCTGCAGGCATCCTCAAAACATGGTTGCCATAACACGTACTAAGTTTGGTTGGAATATGTTAAAGCATTGCAGAGATATACCCCAACATTTATTTTTGTGCGCACTAAGTCGAATTCATTTGCGCGGTATTCGACAACGGTTTGAAGAATCAACTTTATTCTCATAACTTTTAGTCAGCATAGTCTGAAGAAGATCTGGTTCAATTTTCATAAAAATCGGGGCTACGGCCTAGGAGGAGTTCGCAAAAGTACGTTTTTAGAAAATTCAAAATGGCGGAAAAACTATCATGGCGGAAAATGACGTCATAGGGTGCACTCGAATCGGCATGAGCTAAGGAATCAGAGGAAAAAGAATTTTAATTCTAGGTCTTACGGTTCAAAAGTTATTAACATAAACATAAGTCCGACTTTGGACAGTTGGTGGCGCTAGAGGGATTAAGGTAGACACTTCAGATTGGTTAGGATGACAGCTCACACTGTCCACTATTAGTGTACCAAATTTCACAACTTTTTAGCATACGGTTCTATGGGCTGCCATAGACTTACATTGCAGGATAATAATAATAATAATAAATATAGCTGCAAGCAGCCATGACGGGCCAAGCACTAGGCGGCATTCAATCTCATGCCGACATAGCCGGCAGCATCAGACCAACGGCAGTAAGCATATAAAGAAATTTCAATAAGACTTCAGTCTAAATGGCTGAAAAATCATCAATACGGTCTTTAGCACTTTGATTGAATGGTTTATCACGGTCGACCAGTAACCAAACTGATGTGTGAAACAACTAGAGTGCTCAAACTCTGCAGGCAGACTCAATGTGTTGATGGCGGCAGCATCAGACCAATGGCAGTAAGCATCTAAAGATATTTCAGTAAGACTTCAGTCTAAATGGCCAAAAATCATCAATACGGTCTTTAGCACTTTGATTTAATGGTTTATCACGTCAATCCAGAGGCAGCGCTGTAACCAAACTGATGTGTGAAACAACTAAGGTCCTCAAACTCTGCAGGCAGACTCAATGTGTTGATGGCTGGCACCATCAGACCAATGGCAGTAAGCATCTAAAGACATTTCAGTAAGATTTCAGTCTAAAAGTCTTATTGAAATGTCTTTAGATGCTCACTACCGTTATCTGATGCTGCCGGTTATGTCGGCATGAGCTTTAATGCTCAAAACGTTATACAGTATGTTTAGACAGTTTACAACTTAAATTGTGAAAAACTAAATCGGCAGTTCTAACAAAACCAAGACTACTCAAATGCCCAGGTAACAGCATCGCTAATGGTCCAGCTCCTATGTAATACGTTATGTTATGTAATTCCCTATTTTCTAAGACTCTTGGCAGTCTCAGAAATGCCCAGTAAGCCATCTATGGTCTTTAGCACTTTGATTGAATGGTTTATCACGGTCGACCTAGAGGCAGCGCAGTAACCAAACTGATGTGTGAAACAACTAAAGTCCTCAAACTCTGCAGGCAGACTCAAGTCATGGTTGCCATAACAATTACTAAGTTTGGTTAGAAAATATTAAAGCATTGCAGAGATATAGCCCGACTTTCATTTTTGAGCGCATTAAGTCAAATTCATTTGCACGGTATTCGCAAACGGTTTGACTAATCAACTTAATTCTCATAACTCTTTGTCAGCATGGTCTGAAGATGTTATGATTCAATTTTGGTAAAAATCGGACAAACGGTGTGGGAGGAGTTCGAAAAAGTAGGTTTTCGGAAAAAAACAACATGGCAAACAGGGCGTTTGTCGAATAGGACATATTTGTTATCTGTGCTCTCGGCTTGATCCAGTGAACACATTAAGACCATTTGTTTTACAATAGGGTAACGTAATAAAAGTTATTAGCATATTTATTGATTTGGGTTATAACTTTTGACCACAAGGTGGCGCTGCCCCAAAACTTTTTGAGTGCCTTCAGGGCTTGGTCCCGAAGACACATACCAAGTTTCATAATGATGCGGCAATGCGTTCAAAAAATATAGCACTTTTTGACAATATTCATAATGGCGACTCTCAAAATGGCGATATGGGAAAATTTGGTATCGCAGGACTCGGCATGACGCACTGAATCTAAAGAGACCAGTTTTATGATTTTTGGCAAAAGCGTTCAGAAGATATAAGCAAATAATTCACTTTTTATATCTCCTGACCACTAGGAGGCGCTGCGCCAAAACTCTGCAGGCATCCTCAAAACATGGTTGCCATAACACGTACTAAGTTTGGTTGGAATATGTTAAAGCATTGCAGAGATATACCCCAACATTTATTTTTGTGCGCACTAAGTCGAATTCATTTGCGCGGTATTCGACAACGGTTTGAAGAATCAACTTTATTCTCATAACTTTTAGTCAGCATAGTCTGAAGAAGATCTGGTTCAATTTTCATAAAAATCGGGGCTACGGCCTAGGAGGAGTTCGCAAAAGTACGTTTTTAGAAAATTCAAAATGGCGGAAAAACTATCATGGCGGAAAATGACGTCATAGGGTGCACTCGAATCGGCATGAGCTAAGGAATCAGAGGAAAAAAGAATTTTAATTCTAGGTCTTACGGTTCAAAAGTTATTAACATAAACATAAGTCCGACTTTGGACAGTTGGTGGCGCTAGAGGATTAAGGTAGACACTTCAGATTGGTTAGGATGACAGCTCACACTGTCCACTATTAGTGTACCAAATTTCACAACTTTTTAGCATACGGTTCTATGGGCTGCCATAGACTTACATTGCAGGATAATAATAATAATAATAATAATAATAATAAGAAATCTAACGAATACAATAGGGTCTACGCACCTTCGGTGCTTGGCCCCTAATAATAATAATAAGAAATCTAACGAATACAATAGGGTCTACGCACCTTCGGTGCTTGGCCCCTAATAAAATATAGCTGCAAGCAGCAATGACGGGGCCAAGCACAAGGCCGGCATTAAACCTCATGCCGACATAGCCGGCAGCATCAGACCAACGGCAGTAAGCATCTAAAGACATTTCAATAAGACATCAGTCTAAATGTCTGAAAAAATCATCAATATGGTCTTTAGCACTTTGATTGAATGGTTTATCACGTTCGACCCAGAGGCAGCGCTGTAACCAAACTGATGTGTGAAACAACTAGAGTGCTCAAACTCTGCAGGCAGCCTCAAGTCATGGTTGCCATAACACGTACTAAGTTTGGTTAGTATATTTTAAAGCATTGCAGAGATATAGCCTGATATTAATTTTTTGCCCATTAAGTCGATTTGATTTGCGGTATTCAAAAACGGTTTGACCAATCAATGTAATTCTAATAACTTTTAGTCAGCATAGTCTAAAGATGATGTGGTTCATTTTATATGAAAATTGGGGCTCCGGCCTAGTAGGAGTTGGCAAAAGTATGTTTTTTTTTAATTCAAAATGGCGACTCCCAGAAGAGTTGATGCGGAAAATTGGCTATGCTACGGCTCGGCATGATGCCACGAATCTAAAGAGATCAGTTTTGTGATTTTTGGCTAAAGCATTCTGAAGTAAGAATTAAAAAATGTCACATTTTTGTATCTCTGGACCACTAGGTGGCGCTGCCCCAAAACTTGGCAGGCAGCCTCGAGTCATGGTTGACATAACACCTAGTAAGTTTGGTTAGAATATGTTAAAGCATTGCAGAGATATAGCCTGACTTTGATTTTTGAGTGCATTAAGTCAATTTCATTTGCACGGTATTCGAAACGGTTTGACTAATCAACTTAACTTTCTTTATATAACTTTTTGTCAGCATGGTCTGAAGATGTTATGATTCAATTTTGGTCAAAATTGGACAAACGGTGTGGGAGGAGTTCGTAAAAGTAGTTTTTAAAGAAAACAACATGGCAAACAGGAAGTTTGGCCGAATAGGACATATTTGTTATCTATGCTCTCGGCTTGATCCAGTGAACACATGAAGACCATTTGTTTTACAATAGCTTAAGGAAATCAAAAGTTATTAGCATATTTGTCATTGATTTGGGTTATAACTTTTGACCACAAGGTGGCGCTGCCCCAAAACTTTTGAGTACCTTCAGGGCTTGGTCCCGAAGACACATGCAAAGTTTCATAATGATTTGGCAATGCATTTAAAAATATAGCACTTTTGACAAAATTCAAGATGGCCGACTCTCAAAATAGTTAACATGGGAAAATTGGCTATGCTACAGGACTCGGCATGATGCCACTGAATCTAAAGAGACCAGTTTTATGATTTTTGGCAAAGCATTCTGAAGTAATATTTAAAAATGTCACTTTTTGTATCTCCTGACCACTAGGTGGCGCTGTGCCAAAACTCTGCAGGCATCCTCAAGTCATGGTTGCCATAACACATACTAAGTTTGCTTAGAATATATTAAAGCATTGCAGAGATATAGCCTGACTTTTATTTTTGTGCGCACTAACTCATTTTCATTTGCGCGGTATTCGACAACAGTTTAATGAATCAACTTTCTTTATATAACTTTTTGTCAGCATGGTCTGAAGATGATCTGGTTCAAGTTTCATGAAAATTGGGGCTACGGCCTAGGAGGAGTTCGCAAAAGTACGTTTTTTAGAAAATTCAAAATGGCGGAAAAACTATCATGGCGGAAAATGACGTCATAGGATGCAATCGAATCGGCTTGAGCTAAGGAATCAGAGGAAAAAGAATTTTAATTCTAGGCCTTACGTTCAAAAGTTATTAGCATAAACATAAGTCCAACTTTGAACAGTTGGTGGCGCTAGAGATATTGAATTAGACACTTCAAATTTGCTAGGATCAATGATTGGACTGTCCTTAATGAGTGTGCCAACTTTCATCATTTTCCATAAGCGCTTCTATGGCCTGCCATAGACTTCCATGGCGGAAGAAGAAGAATAATAATAAAAAGAACCGAACGAAACAATAGGTGCCTCAGCACCTTCGGTGCTTGGCCCCTAAATATAGCTGCAAGCAGCAATGACGGGCCAAGCAGAAGGCCGGCATTCAATCTCATGCCGACCTGGCTGGCAGCATCAGACCAACGGCAGTAAGCATCTAAAGACATTTCAATAAGACTTCAGTCTAAATGGCTGAAAAATCATCAATACGGTCTTAGCACTTTGATTGAATGGTTTATCACGTTCAACCTAGAGGCAGTGCAGTAACCAAACTGATGTGTGAAACAACTAGAGTGCTAAAACTCTGCAGGCAGCCTCAAGTCCTGGTTGCCATAACACGTACTAAGTTTGGTTAGTATATTTTAAAGCATTGCAGAGATATAGCCTGACAATCAGTTTTGTGCGCATGAAGTCGATTTGATTTGCGCGGTATATTCAAAAACGGTTTGACCAATCAATGTAATTCTAATAACTTTTAGTCAGCATAGTCTAAAGATGATCTGGTTCATTTTATATGAAAATTTGGGCCGGCCTAGTAGGAGTTGGCAAAAGTATTTTTTTTTAATTCAAAATGGCCGACTCCCAGAAGAGTTGGTACGGGAAAATTGGCTATGCTACGGCTTGGCATGATGCCACGAATCTAAAGAGATCAGTTTTGTGATTTTTGGCTAAAGCATTCTGAAGTAATAATTAAAAAATGTCACATTTTTGTATCTCTGGACCACTAGGTGGCGCTGCCCCAAAACTTAGCAGGCAGCCTCGAGTCATGGTTGACATAACACCTACTAAGTTTGGTTAGAATATATTAAAGCATTGCAGAGATATAGCCTGACTTTGATTTTTGTGTGCATTAAGTCAATTCATTTGCACGGTATTCAAAAACGGTTTGACTAATCAACTTTCTTTATATAACTTTTTGTCAGCATGGTCTGAAGATGTTATGATTCAATTTTGGTCAAAATTGGACAAACGGTGTGGGAGGAGTTCGAAAAAGTAGGTTTTTAAAGAAAAACAACATGGCAAACAGGAAGTTTGGCCGAATAGTACATATTTGTTATCTGTGCTCTCGGCTTGATCCAGTGAACACATTAGGACTATTTGTTTTACAATAGTATAACGTACTAAAAAGTTATTAGCATATTTATTGATTTGGTTATAACTTTTGACCACAAGGTGGCGCTGCCCCAAAACTTTTTGCGTACCTTCAGGGCTTGGTCCCGAAGACACATGCAAAGTTTCGTAATGATGTGGCAATGCATTTAAAAAATATAGCACTTTTGGACAAAATTCAAGATGGCCGACTCCCAAAATAGTTAACATGGGAAAATTGGCTATGCTACAGCTCGGCATGATGCCACGAATCTAAAGAGACCGGGTTTATGATTTTTGGCTAAAGCAATCTGAAGTAATATTTAAAAAATGTCACATTTTTGTATCTCTAGACCACTAGGTGGCGCTGTGCCAAAACTCTGCAGGCATCTACAAGTCATGGTTGCCATAACACATACTAAGTTTGGTTAGAATATATTAAAGCATTGCAGAGATATAGCCTGACTTTTATTTTTGTGCACACTAAGTTATATTCATTTGCGCAGTATTCGACAACGGTTTAATGAATCAACTTTCTTTATATAACTTTTTGTCAGCATAGTCTGAAGATGATCTGGTTCAAGTTTCATGAAAATTGGGGCTACGGCCTAGGAGGAGTTCGCAAAAGTACGTTTTTTAGAAAATTCAAAATGGCGGAAAAACTATCATGGCGGAAAATGACGTCATAGGATGCAATCGAATCGGCTTGAGCTAAGGAATCAGAGGAAAAAAGAATTTTAATTCTAGGCCTTACGGATCAAAAGTTATTAGCATAAACATAAGTCCAACTTTGAACAGTTGGTGGCGCTAGAGATATTGAATTAGACACTTCAAATTTGCTAGGATCAATGATTGGACTGTCCTTAATGAGTGTGCCAACTTTCATCATTTTCCAGCAAAGCGCTTCTATGGCCTGCCATAGACTTCCATGGCGGAAGAAGAAGAATAATAATAAAAAAGAACCGGAACGAAAACAATAGGTGCCTTAGCACCTTCGGTGCTTGGCCCCTAAATATAGCTGCAAGCAGCAATGACGGGCCAAGCACAAGGCCGCATTAAACCTCATGCCGACATAGCCGGCAGCATCAGACCAACGGCAGTAAGCATCTAAAGACATTTCAATAAGACATCAGTCTAAATGTCTGAAAAATCATCAATATGGTCTTTAGCACTTTGATTGAATGGTTTATCACGTTCGACCCAGAGGCAGCGCTGTAACCAAACTGATGTGTGAAACAACTAGAGTGCTCAAACTCTGCAGGCAGCCTCAAGTCATGGTTGCCATAACACGACTAAGTTTGGTTAGTATATTTTAAAGCATTGCAGAGATATAGCCTGATATTAATTTTTTTTGCCCATTAAGTCGATTTGATTTGCGCGGTATTCAAAAGCGGTTTGACCAATCAATGTAATTCTAATAACTTTTAGTCAGCATAGTCTAAAGATGATGTGGTTCATTTTATATGAAAATTGGGGCTCCGGCCTAGTAGGAGTTGGCAAAAGTATGTTTTTAATTCAAAATGGCCGACTCCCAGAAGAGTTGGTACGGAAAATTGGCTATGCTACGGCTCGGCATGATGCCACGAATCTAAAGAGATCAGTTTTGTGATTTTTGGCTAAAGCATTCTGAAGTAAGAATTAAAAAAATGTCACATTTTTGTATCTCTGGACCACTAGGTGGCGCTGCCCCAAAACTTGGCAGGCAGCCTCGAGTCATGGTTGACATAACACCTAGTAAGTTTGGTTAGAATATGTTAAAGCATTGCAGAGATATAGCCTGACTTTGATTTTTGAGTGCATTAAGTCAATTTCATTTGCACGGTATTCGAAAACGGTTTGACTAATCAACTTTCTTTATATAACTTTTTGTCAGCATGGTCTGAAGATGTTATGATTCAATTTTGGTCAAAATTGGACAAACGGTGTGGGAGGAGTTCGAAAAAGTAGTTTTTAAAGAAAAACAACATGGCAAACAGGAAGTTTGGCGAATAGTACATATTTGTTATCTATGCTCTCGGCTTGATCCAGTGAACACATGAAGACCATTTGTTTTACAATAGCTTAAGGAAATCAAAAGTTATTAGCATATTTGTCAATTTGGTTATAACTTTTGACCACAATGGCGCTGCCCCAAAACTTTTGAGTACCTTCAGGGCTTGGTCGAAGACACATGCACCAAGTTTCGTAATGATTTGGCAATGCATTTAAAAATATAGCACTTTTGGACAAAATTCAAGATGGCCGACTCCCAAAATAGTTAACATGGGAAAATTGGCTATGCTACAGCTCGGCATGATGCCACGAATCTAAAGAGACCGGGTTTATGATTTTTGGCTAAAGCAATCTGAAGTAATATTTAAAAATGTCACATTTTTGTATCTCTAGACCACTAGGTGGCGCTGTGCCAAAACTCTGCAGGCATCCTCAAGTCATGGTTGCCATAACACATACTAAGTTTGCTTAGAATATATTAAAGCATTGCAGAGATATAGCCTGACTTTTATTTTTGTGCACACTAACTCATTTTCATTTGCGCGGTATTCGACAACAGTTTAATGAATCAACTTTCTTTATATAACTTTTTGTCAGCATAGGTCTGAAGATGATCTGGTTCAAGTTTCATGAAAATTGGGGCTACGGCCTAGGAGGAGTTCGCAAAAGTACGTTTTTTAGAAAATTCAAAATGGCGGAAAAACTATCATGGCGGAAAATGACGTCATAGGATGCAATCGAATCGGCTTGAGCTAAGGAATCAGAGGAAAAAAGAATTTTAATTCTAGGCCTTACCGTTCAAAAGTTATTAGCATAAACATAAGTCCAACTTTGAACAGTTGGTGGCGCTAGAGATATTGAATTAGACACTTCAAATTTGCTAGGATCAATGATTGGACTGTCCTTAATGAGTGTGCCAACTTTCATCATTTTCCAAACGCTTCTATGGCCTGCCATAGACTTCCATGGCGGAAGAAGAAGAATAATAAATATAGCTGCAAGCAGCAATAACGGGCCAAGCACAAGGCGGCATTCAATCTCATGCCGACCTGGGTGGCAGCATCAGACCAACGGCAGTAAGCAGTTAAAGACATTTCAATAAGACTTCAGTCTAAATGGCTGAAAAATCATCAATATGGTCTTTAGCACTTTGATTGAATGGTTTATCACGTCGACCTAGAGGCAGTGCAGTAACCACACTGATGTGTGAAACAACTAGAGTGCTCAAACTCTGCAGGCAGCCTCGAGTCATGGTTGACATAACACGTACTAAGTTTGGTTAGAATATATTAAAGCATTGCAGAGATATAGCCTGATATCCTTTTTGCGCATTAAGTCGATTTGATTTGCGCGTATTCAAAAACGGTTTGACCAATCATCGTAATTCTAAGAACTTTTTGTCAGGATAGTCTAAAGATGATCTGGTTCAATTTTCATGAAAATTGGACAAACGGCCTAGGAGGAGTTCGCAAAAGTACTTTTATAGAAAACTCAAAATGGCCGACTCCCAGAATCGTTGGTATGGGAAAAATGGCTATGGTACGGCTCGGCATGATGCCACAAATCTAAAGAGACCAGTTTGGTGTATTTTGGCTAAAGCATTCTGAAGGTATATTTAAAAATGTCACATTTTTGTATGTCTGGACCACTAGGGGCGCTGACCCAAAACTCTGCAGGCAGCCTCGAGTCCTGGTTGACATAACAGGTACTAAGTTTGGTTAGAATATGTTAAAGCATTGCAGAGATATAGCCTGACTTTGATTTTAGGCGCATTAGGTCAAATTCATTTGCACGGTATTCGAAAACGGTTTGACTAATCAACTTTCTTTATATAACTTTTTGTCAGCATGGTCTGAAGATGTTATGATTCAATTTTGGTCAAAATTGGACAAACGGTGTGGGAGGAGTTCGAAAAAGTAGGTTTTTAAAGATAGACAACATAGCAAGCGGAAGTTTGGCGAATAGGACATATTTGTTATCTGTGCTCTCGGCTTGATCCAGTGAAGACATTAAGACCATTTGATTTACAATAGGTTAAGAAAATCAAAAGTTATTAGCATATTTGTCAATTTGGTTATAACTTTTGACCACAATGGCGCTGCCCCAAAACTTTTGAGTACCTTCAGGGCTTGATGCGAAGACATACCAAGTTTTGTAATGATGCGGCAATGCGTTCAAAAAATATACCACTTTTGACAAAATTCAAGATGGCCGACTTCCAAAATAGTTGATATGGGCAAATTGGCTATGCTACGACTCGGCATGATGCCACTGCATCTAAAGAGACCAAGTTTGTGATTTTTGGCTAAAGCATTCTGAAGTAATAATAAAAAATGTCATATTTTTATATCTCTAGACCACTAGGTGGCGCTGTGCCAAAACTCTGCACACATCCTCAAGTCATGGTTGCCATAACACCTACTAAGTTTGGTTAGAAAATATTAAAGCATTGCAGAGATATAGCCTGACTTTTATTTTTGTGCGCACTAAGTCAAATTCATTTGCGCGGTATTCGACAACGGTTTAACAAATCAACTTTCTTTATATAACTTTTTGTCAGCATAGTCTGGAGATGATGTGGTTCAATTTTCATGAAAATTGGCGCCACGGCCTAGGAGGAGTTCGCAAAAGTACGTTTTTTAGAAAATCCAAAATGGCGGAAAAACTATCATGGCGGAAAATGACGTCATAGGGTGCAATCAAATCGGCTTGAGCTAAGGAATCAGAGGAAAAAAGAATTTTAATTCTAGGCCTTACGGTTCAAAAGTTATTAGCATAAACATAAGTCCAACTTTGAACAGTTGGTGGCGCTAGAGATATTAAGTTAGACACTTCAAATTTGCTAGGATCAATGATTGGACTGTCCTTAATGAGTGTGCCAACTTTCATCATTTTCCATAAGCGCTTCTATGGCCTGCCATAGACTTCCATGGCGGAAGAAGAAGAATAATAAATATAGCTGCAAGCAGCAATGACGGGCCAAGCACAAGCCGGCATTCACTCTCATGCCGACCTGGGTGGCAGCATCAGACCAATGGCAGTAAGCATCTAAAGACATTTCAATAAGACTTCAGTCTAAATGGCTCAAAAATCATCAATACGGTCTTTAGCACTTTGATTGAATGGTTTATCACGGTCGACCCAGAGGCAGCGCAGTAACCTCACTGATGTGTGAAACAACTAGAGTGCTCAAACTCTGCAGGCAGACTCAATTCATGGTTGACATAACACGTACTAAGTTTGGTTAGAATATATTAAAGCATTGCAGAGATATAGCCTGATATCCTTGCATTAAGTCGATTTGATTTGCGCGGTATTCGAAAAGCAGTTTGACCAATCATCGTAATTCTAAGAACTTTTTGTCAGGATAGTCTAAAGATGATCTGGTTCAATTTTTATGAAAATTGGAGCTACGGCCTAGGAGGAGTTCGCAAAAGTAAGTTTTTTAGAAAATTCAAAATGGCCGACTCCCAGAATAGTTGGTACGGGATAATTAGCTATGCTACGGCTCGGCATGATGCCACAAATCTACAGAGACCAGTTTTGTGATTTTTAACTTAAGCATTCTAAAGTAATAATTAAAAATGTCACATTTTTGTATCTCTGGACCACTAGGTGGCGCTGCAACAAAACTTGGCAGGCAGCCTCGAGTCATGGTTGACATAACACGTACTAAGTTTGGTTAGAATATGTTAAAGCATTGCAGAGATATAGCCTGACTTTGATTTTTGTGTGCATTAAGTCAAATTCATTTACACGGTATTCAAAAACGGTTTGACTAATCAACTTTCTTTATATAACTTTTTGTCAGCATGGTCTGAAGATGTTATGATTAAATTTTGGTCAAAATTGGACAAACGGTGTGGGAGGAGTTCGAAAAAGTAGGTTTTTAAAGATAGACAACATAGCAAACGGGAAGTTTGGCGAATAGGACATATTTGTTATCTGTGCTCTCGGCTTGATCCCCAATGAACACATTAAGTCCATTTGATTTACAATAGGTTAAGAAAATCAAAAGTTATTAGCATATTTGTCAATTTGGTTATAACTTTTGACCACAAGGTGGCGCTGCCCCAAAACTTTTGAGTACCTTTAGGGCTTGATGTCGAAGACACATACCAAGTTTTGTAATGATGCGGCAATGCGTTCAAAAAATATACCACTTTTGACAAAATTCAAGATGGCGACTTCTCAAAATAGTTGATATGGGCAAATTGGCTATGCTACGACTCGGCATGATGCCACGCATCTAAAGAGACCAAGTTTGTGATTTTTGGCTAAAGCATTCTTAAGTAATAATAAAAAATGTCATATTTTTGTATCTCTAGACCACTAGGTGGCGCTGTGCCAAAACTCTGCACACATCCTCAAGTCATGGTTGCCATAACACATACTAAGTTTGGTTAGAAAATATTAAAGCATTGCAGAGATATAGCCTGACTTTTATTTTTGTGATCACTTAGTCGATTTCATTTGCGCGATGTATTCGACAACGGTTTAATGAATCAACTTTCTTTATATAACTTTTTGTCAGCATAGTCTGGAGATGATGTGGTTAAATTTTCATGAAAATTGGGGTTACGGCCTAGGAGGAGTTCGCAAAAGTACGTTTTTTAGAAAATTCAAAATGGCGGAAAAATTATCATGGCGGAAAATGACGTCATAGGGTGCACTCGAATCGGCTTGAGCGAAGGAATCAGAGGAAAAAAGAATTTTAATTCTAGGCCTTACGGTTCAAAAGTTATTAGCATAAACATAAGTCCAACTTTGAACAGTTGGTGGCGCTAGAGATATTGAATTAGACACTTCAAATTTGCTAGGATCAATGATTGGACTGTCCTTAATGAGTGTGCCAACTTTCATCATTTTCCATAAGCGCTTCTATGGCCTGCCATAGACTTCCATGGCGGAAGAAGAAGAATAATAATAAAAAAAGAACCGGAACGAAAACAATAGGTGCCTCAAGCACCTTCGGTGCTTGGCCCCTAATAAAAAAGAACCGGAACGAAAACAATAGGTGCCTCAGCACCTTCGGTGCTTGGCCCCTAAAAAGAACCGGAACGAAAACAATAGGTGCCTCAAGCACCTTCGGTGCTTGGCCCCTAAAAAGAACCGGAACAAAAACAATAGGTGCCTCCAGCACCTTCGGTGCTTGGCCCCTAAAAAGCCTTTGATTCATAGTGGGTATCTAAATCTTTTACTCAGCCCGTACCACGTCACTGTCATGTTAACCACACGGACCATGAGACATTATACTAACCCCTGAAACAGAAACGGGCTCCTATTGTTTTTTTTTTTAAATGTATATAGTTCAAGAATTATTTCATTTTGTGCAAATTCTATGTACAAGATTTTCCAACCTTGCCCAATTGCCCTTTGAAATAAAATTATTTCAGTGAAAGCAATTGTGTGTTATGTACTGCAACTTCTTTTGAACCAGTTCTGTGATGTATTTGTAGCTCAAAAACTTACATAACTACAAATAAAGATTATGTAAGGTATTTCATTTTGGTATTTTGTTGGCCCTCTTAACCAAATCTCCCAGTTTTTCAACTAAAGCCTTTCCACTTCCTGCTTCCAGTGCATTAGCTGTTGGGGATGTTATTAGAAGTGAGTACACAGTTCCCCTGATGCAGCACGCCAAGCCACCGTTTCTTTTCACAAATCTTTCACACTTTGACATGTTTCAGCCTCAGGAACTATACATTATTGAGTGTAACTACTTTATGCCTCACTTGTCACGATTCCTGCTGTACAGCGGAAACCAGACTTGCATACAGTGTTCTCAATGTTTAGACTGTATCGGAACAATTCATTTTGTGCATTGTTGGACAAATGACTGGACTATAGATTTATCATTTTTTGGGGGAAATACAAAAGTGTGTTCTCTGGAATTATTAAAATTAAGGTCCACCTGAAATTGCACCTTTATAAAAGACAAAAAAAAAATTTGAATGCATGTATGAGAAAGATATAGACACCGAAATCAAACCACTGTTACCAAAATCAGCAAACTGATAAACCAGTAGAATGCATGCTCCTTTTATCAAACTATGTATGCGAAGAACATGTAGTATATAGACCATAAAAGAGCATGATTTGTGTCATGTCAAGATCAGATGGGCCATGTGTCAAAATGGTGTCAATATGTCCACTGTCATAAAGAATCATTTTAAAGGAATCATTTCTTGTCCATATAATAAAAAAGCCCTCATACACAGGCAGTCACATTTAAATATTGTTTCCTATATCTTAACCTCGAGCCTTAAAGAGAAGTGAGCATTTGTAATGGCTCTAGTGTGCACTTTAACACGATTGCCCATGCATTAGTAAGGGGTTCTGGGTTTCTACGTTCCAAGTACAGTTTGATGGATGGAGGCTGGTTTGAACCCCACTGCACCACAACGCCAAATTGCTGCTATCTGCTGATGTGTTTGAGAAATAACATTCTCCATCTCAAGCCTGTCGAGACGCCAGGCTGTTTGGCCTGCCGGCGATGTATTAAATGGTATATTGATAATTGAAATCTTAGCAGCCCTTGCAATGTCTTTCTGCTGACTGTGATCTTTTTGGCAGATGGTGTCTATTACTCATGTGCAATTGGAGACTGGAGCACGGGGAGGAGCACAATCAGATATGGCTGATGTAAAGATCTGATTTTATTATATTATATGTCCATGTGTCAAGATCTTACAAGGCAAGCAGAATAAATCAACACCTAATTGTGGGAATCAAAACCACAGATTTGACAGCACATTATCTCCATGAATACAGCATGCTTTATACTTGAATTTCATATCTCCCATCTGCTAAGGCACTTAATATTCCAAACGTACTTAACAATTGATAAATGTGGACCTCACAGGTTCTGTCTGACTAGGCGCATCAGAGCTATAACCAGATCAGTGCGGCACAAATGAGAGACCTCTTTTCATTTCCATCGCCTCAGAAATATCAAGTTGAAGGGTAATAGCCCATTTCGTTTCGATTCCAATGGACCTCATGAGTGCATTTTCACCCATGGCGCTTTGCTAAAATAGAAATAGAACAGACTGTTGACAGTAACCAATGTCACATAATCTCCCCCTGAAGGACAAGCATCAAAGATCAATTTATTTTCCTAAATGCTATTCATATATCCATCTTCGTTGAGTGCCCAGGGACATTGCATATCAGGGTTTTAAATCAAATGTTGCGAGAATAGATTCTGCGTCGTGCCAGGAGACAATAGCAACACAAAAGGAAGAGATGACAGAAAGGTGACAAACAAGCTCATGGCAAACAATGCATTTGATTGAATAGCTTTATGAAAAGTGATATGGGGGATGGAGATGTTTTTTATTAGAAGTATCAAATGTCTGCCATCACTGACAATGAAACAAGATGAAACTGCTCAGCCAGAAAAAAAGAAAAGAAAAGAAAATGAAAGGTCACTGCCAGGGGTGACCTTCACAAATGAGAGAGACAACTGCATAATTATTGCAAAGATTAAAGTTTTGTTGAGAATCTCTGTCCACAAATAACAGAAAATTTTAATAAGATAGAATTCATGTCATTTAATTTAGAATGAACTGGTTGTCAAGGTTACAGTTTTCTCCAACTAATCAAGGAAGTCTCTGTTTTTGTGTGTATGTACTACTGTATATCTGTATCTGCACTGCAATTTAGTGTTGAAACAAAAATGCAGTAGGCAGTTTTAAAAGTTTTATACTTGATTCTTCTAAAAGCAGCAAGTTATTAGCATGTTATAAATGAAAACACTTCAGTTCAAGCTAAGATGGCTTAGCTATATATTTCCTTTCGTGAAGAAATTAGATAAGGCAATAAATTTGATGTGATACAGTAAAAAAGAACTAGTAACAAGAATTTCACTGAGAGCATTTCCATGTTCAGAAAGATATACAGTAGTATATTACTGTCTGGTTATTTGGCTGTTGATGTGATAAATTAATAAATCACCAAGTCAACCAAGTCAATGTATGATTCAAGGAGAGCACATGTCAAAAAAAACATACAATTTAAAAACCTAGTGGTAACAAGTACAGGACCTTCTTCCACAGCTTTAAGTTTGAACAGAAAGAAGCTATCCATTGGCTGAGTGGATGAAGATTGGACTCTGGAGGATTGGATAGAGGTCGTTTGACAAGTCCAGATCTCCTTCAGAGGAATGCCGGTCTGGAGTCCCACTGCAAATGTTTGTCAATAATAAACAATAAAGGCCATTCAGCTAAATATCAGACATGACTCTGCGACTAGATAGTGTATCAAGGAAATGGTCAAATATTTTTGAATAATAATACATTTTTTATAGCACACATTTTCTATCGCCAACATCAACACATAATACATTTGAACACCAAGGCCAGGTTTTGCAAAAGAGAAGCGAGAAATGATTACTCATAAACGAGTTACATTAATAAGGCTAATCATAAGCATTCTGCTGAAAACACCTTTCTGGCTCAATCTCCCTTTTAGTCTTTTTATAGTTCATGCAAAACCTGCTTCTTCTTGCACTTCATAATTGCTTGCCACACAAGGGACAGCGAGGCTTTGTTTACTGTACCGCGAGCCGCCAGATCAATTCCTCTCCCACTCTGCCCCCTTTGATAATTGCTGAACAGAAGATGTGTGTTTACAGCTACCGTTCTGCCAGCTTTGAAACACTCTGGACAGGAATAAAAGCAAACGGCTGGGAGTGGAGGAGACTGGAGAGGAGAAAAGGTTTGCAGCATCTTTTTGAGAATGCACGACTTGATATGATCAGTGAAAAATCTATACTATTAAAAATGAGGGATGGGCCAACAGAAAGCCCTTCAAAGTGTCAGATCCAATAAAAGATGGAAGAGGGATAATTAGCCAGTGTGAAAAGGCAGACATCTTTTATGTGACCTTGGGCAGTGTTAGCATTCAAAAGATGCACCAACAGATTAAATCATTTGGACTAGATGAGCATTTCTGATTAATTTGCGTTGATAAATGAGTAGCTGTGAATATTCTGTTTTATTGTTAATATGATGTGTTTATAGTTAAATTGTAACACTAAATGCACCATCTTATGTTAACACAATGAGGCTAAACAATGCAAATATTTACAGGGCTGCCCACACAACAGCACATGGCCAAAACAAGTGAGGTTTGGGTGAGAAATAAACACAATTGATCCAAAACATCTCTCTTTTTATGAAGAGCTTATGAAGGTCTACAATGTACAGTTAATGCTTTTAACAAATGTTTACAAAGTTGGCAAATTCAGATGTAGTTCAACATATCAGCCTTTGCTATTTGAGTTCCTTGTGCCATGTCTAAATGCTTAAACTGATTTTTGCTCTAGAAGAATAGGCAGAACAAAGTCAAAAGTTAAATAGTGAACAGTGCAACAAGTGCCTCCACAAAACAGCCATTTATAACAAAGGTATGTTCACTTATTAAGATACTACACTGCTCAGCCCCCAAAAATGTCACACACTCTAAAATCCATTGATAGACCTTCAGTATATTCAGAGAGTCAGCTGACCTCATTCTTCACATGATGTTGCTGAACCTAGACCTGACCAACTACAGCAACCCCAGATCATAGCACTCAGGGCTGTTTTTTTTTTGTTTTGAGACAAACTCCTTCAACAGGCTGGAACCTTAGCTTCTTTACAGGCCGTTGTAGGAAATATTGATAGTAATGTGGCTCCTCTCTGAGGTGAGGGCTTATTTCAAGGCTACATTTTAAAAATTAAAAAAGATCTGTATTTGTCATGACTGTGTCTCAACAGCATTATCACAGTCTTAACCAGGTTTACTCATCACTAGAACAATAGAAGGCACCTAGAACTACTGCGACAGGAAGAAAAACACCTGCACACATTTTAATCTGTGGACCATTGTTCAAAAGGTGCTTTATTTACAAATACGCTCTGTGTTTATGAGCTCTATTTCTGACAGAAGCTACTTTTCACTCGTCCACATCAAAAAGACTGAAGCGCTCTAACAACACACACACACAGACCTGAAACTGCAGCGAGAGCTTTTACCTTTGACTTGATCCTTCATGTAGCAAAGGCATTTTAACAAAAAAAAAAAATAAAGTTTCAACCGGTCTTGAAGGAGAACTCCAGCTGACTACAGCTTTAAATTCCCGCCTACTTTTTACAGGTTGCAAATTATAAGGCGGCTTAACAAACCTGACCAATGACAGAGCTAAAGAGAAAGGAAGGGGGAATGCAGGCAGAGTTCAAATAAGAACCCAGTTCTTATTTGTGTATTTCCACCTTATTCTTTGTGTATGGCAAACTTTAACACCAATGACAGCTATAAGTATTTTGTGGTAGTTGTGGATGAGGCTCTTCATTTTCTCAGAGGGGAAAGCTGCTCATTCTTCTTGGCAAAAATCCTCCAGTTCCTGTCTTGCATGAACTGCACATTTGAGATCTCCTCAATGATATTAAGGTCAGGAGACTGAGATGGCCAGTCCAGTATTTTTTGATAAAATGCTGCATTCATCTTACCATCATTTTTGACCAAGTTTCCTGTTCCTTTGTAGCCCACACATACATGATGGCAGCACGAGCAAATCGTGAGACCCAGGGTTTCTCCAGATTATGCAATTTTGCAATATTTATCTTGCTCATCTCAGGTCTGTTTGTGCAGAACAGCTGTGCCATACTTGTGTGCATGTTATCAGGCCAAAATCACCAGGGTATGTGAACTTTTAATCAGGGTCATTTGGGTAGTTACTGTTGTCATTTTGATTTAAAATGAATAAACACAATTGTTTGACAATAAATGACTTCACCAAACCACTAACTATGAGTGAAAGAAAAGTTTTTGTGTTATATATTATGTGTCATATTCTCTAAAAAAATGGCCAAACAATCACATTTTCTATCAGGGTATGAGTACAACTGTAACCTCTTACCAGCTTAAACATAATCATCTCTGCAATAAATATCCAGTGGGAGGCTCTAACCTATTTCCTTAGATAATACAGGTGGTGACATTTTTGGGGGGCCGTGCAGTGTATTTATTTCCTAATATTACCTCTGTCTGGAACACCTCCCCCAAGCAGCCGAATCAACAATGGAGTCCAAGAACATGATCCACTCAGGTTCAATGTCTCAGCTTCTCTTGGGATCTTGAAGCTCCGGAGTTGGGAGTTGAAAATCTTTCTGACAGGGGAATGCTTCACCCCTCTCTTCACCCATGTCCAAAAAATATGGCTAGAGCCTCCAGCCTAGGGTGTCCTGGTGCCACGTGCACTGATGGGCAGCCTTATGCCTGAACATGATGTTCATTATGGCACTAGCACAGTCCAATATCAGAATACCACTCGGGTTCAGATTTCTAATCATGCCCCTCCAGGTGTCACTGCCGTTGCCCATGTAAGCGTTGAAGTCCTCCAGTAGAACGACTGAGTCCCTGGTCGTGGCTCTGTCCAGCACCCCTTCCAGAGACTTCAAGAAGGCCGGGCACTCTGCACTGCCATTTTGCGCCTAAGCACAAACAACCGTGACAGACCTATCCCTAAAATGAAGACGCAGGGACACGACCCTCTCATGGGAACTCAAACACTTGCCGGCTGAGCTGCCCCCACGTCGGAACCTTGTAGAAACGAGGCTATTTTCTCCTACAAGAAAGGATTCCATAGCCAACAGGTCATATACAGTATGTGTGCATTTCCTTTAATTATTTTATAATCATAATTGAGTTGAGGTCATAACAACAATACCCATTTAAACATTAATTAGGATTTAATATAAGATATAGACACATAGACATATAGATTACAATTTACTTTTTCAACCCAGAAAAACAGTTTTTGTGTTTCTGGACTGAGGCAAATAAACTGGATAGAACAAGCAAAGCCATGACCAGTCTTATTATTACTCCCTCTATCTTTAAAGAGGCAGGTGTCCATCCCAGACTCTACCCTTGAGATGTGGGAAAGGCTCTGCATTTATAGGACCCCCAGGTGTCACCAACAACAACACACCGCTGTGGGATATAGTTCACTCTCCAGAGAGCGGTAAATGCAGACAGTTTGTAGAATGATGGGTGCTGGGGATGATGCCCAATGCGCTTCAGCTCTTTAGAATTTACAGCCTCTGCAGCACTTTGTAAACAGCTGGGGAACAAAAATGGGTGCTCTGCAATTTCCTCCACCCCTCTCCATTTTTTTTTAATGCTCGCTTGGCAATGTCCTTGATAGAATATAACTTTAGATTTCTCTGGAGAAATACTTTACTATAGTAGTTTGACTATTGTTTGGATGTCAGAATAGCTGTGCATCTATCATCAATGACAGAGCAATAAATGTTTACAGGACATGTTGGAGGGGTTAAGAACACACTTACGACCAGGTGTTTAATAGATTGTTGTGGGTATTAAGGCTATTTTTATTGGCACCTTGATCCAGCTCCATTATTGTAACTCTTTTAAATGACACCTGTCAGCTCACAATTCCTTTTAAAATAGAAACTAGATTTAGAAATACTTTTACATTCTATATAGAAAATAACGTAATGTTATCAGGTTTGTATTAAATGCACAAATGAGACAAGTTCTTTAAGTTAGATTCCAAGTGGAGATGTTACATTTGGAGTGAAAGAAAACAGCATTTTAGTTTTTGCTTTGTGAGGTGTGGGTATCTTTAGGACGTATTTCATGGCATTTATGAGTCATTTCAATACTTATTGTGCAGGACCCCAAAGTGTTTTATTGCTGTTATCGGGCCAATTATCTGTCACTTGGTTTCACACGATTGTATTCACACAACTTCTATATCAGTCTTTGACACTCTAACCAAATGGGTGCACGTGGCAGAGTGGTTAACACTCCTGCCTCGCAGCAAGAAGGTTGTCAGTTCAAGACCCGGCCGACTCAGACATTCTCGTCCGACTCCGGTCTCTCTGTGTGGAGTCTGCATGTCCTCCACGTGTTACCGTGGGTTCTCTCCGGGTACTCCGGCTTCCTCCCACCGTCCAAAGTATAGGTTAATTGGCAACTCTAAAAAATTGTCCCTTGTGAATAAATGAGCGCAAGAGGACCCCCTCGAAAACGAAATGATTCATCTCAAGGGATTAATCCTCACGGAAAATGTGAATAAATAAATAACATAAATAAAGGCAGAAACCGAAGAAATAAAGCTGAATTAATAAATGATAAAACAGAATGGTCAAAACGGTCTCTTATGGTTTCTTTATAGAACATAATGTAACTCAGTAATAGTAATAGGACCTAAAAAATAAGATGATTTGCAAAATCCCTGTTGTTGAGTTTTTTTACATAAATATTTTGTGTTAAGGCTCCAGAATAGTTGCATGAGTGCTTTCATTTAAGTAAGTATTAATATAGTGTGGTTTGGCATTTTTGTTTTCCTTTTTGTGAGGATGTTTGTTCCCTGACGAGTTTGCGGTTCAGCATGTAGACATGAGGTCACACATCCATCAAGCCTTGTAGGTCGACTCCCTGAAGGCAACAGCCAAAGAGCTTGTGCTAAACATTATGAGCCCTGACCTCATCTGAAGTGCTTTAAACATGCTGGCCTGCTCATCTGACTGGAAACCAATTTTAGCCCTGGATGCAGATCTTTAGAGTAGCTCTACTATTGGAGCTAGCTTTCAGGGGTAAGGGCCAAACAAGTCAACATGTACCGCTGCTTGTAGTGTGTGTTCGTTCTCTGTTGATGTTGTGTATGTGTTAGTGACCACTCTTGGACTGACTGTACCCTACGCAGTGCAGAGAGGCATTATGCAAGGCACCGTGAATAGAGGAGAGCTTTGTCCACCCACAGGAACGCAGTTCAGAAATGTTTGTATTTTTTGTTTTTTGCAGGGAGGAAATGAGTATACAGTACTTGCTGTTGCCCTACCTGATTCTGTAAGAGCTCTTGCACACTGTAGTCCAAGCAACAAATGTCCACTCACTGACCCTGACCTTTTATGTAACGCGCCATCAAATGTGTAAGTGCCATACCAGCACCACTGAACCACTGAGAATTGCCTTTTCAGTGGTGCTACACAAATCTAACACAGCACCAAAGACCTTTAATCACCAAATACAAGTATATATTCAGAAAGAAAACAGCGTAAACAATGCTTCCTGTTTTATCCATACTTGGGTTTTCAATAGACTTTTGATTTTCAGTATGAAACCTAATGAGATCCTGTCTTGTGTGAAAATAAATCCAGCCCAGATAAATACCTCTTCTACTGCCTCGAGGTTTGTTCACTTCCTCCATCTACTCACTTTGGCTAACTTCAAGCCTTTTCACACGAGACACAGGGAAAGAGAAGAATAATGGAAAACATAATACATATTTCAGGGTGAGAGCAGAATGTGATCGAAATGCGTGATGATGATGATTCATGCATATAATGGATCTGGCATCCCAAATGAATGACTTTGTTGCGTAACCTCTCAAACTTATGTCGAGATGCAGCATCAAAACTGTCACCCAGGCCTTTTTCATTTCCAATTCTGCCCTGAGCTGTGTCAGGGGATTGTTGGTATCCAGTGCACCTCAAACATGACAAAAAGTGAACTTGTGAACTATCTTTCTGCTGCACTTCTGTGTTCAGTCTAAAAGCTATGCTTAAGTGACTAAGTAAATGGACATGAGGGCTATCTTGGGGTTTGCACAGGACTACAGTGAATCCAATTTGGGTTGGTCCATTAAATAATGAATCAAAGTGCCACTAGTTAGATACTTTTTTAATTATAGCTTTGAAAAATGTTCATTTATAATTAACTTAAGGATGAATACGTCTAAGTGAGTACCAAACTGCCCATAATCTGAAAGGCTTGTTAAAAGGTGGCACTGGAAATGTAGCACAACATATTCTGGTTAGTCTGAATTATATATAGAGGACGAGAGCAGAAAAGTGCTTTAGAATGTAAAATGAGGCTATTATTCAGTGTGTCCATGCAGTTTGTATGAAAGTATGTACATGGCAGCCTTGGGAATCCTTCAGGGAAACACAGGATGTCTTCACACAAGCACAGCCTTCTCAAGGATGATTACTTAGATAAACATGTCTCTAGAGCAAGCGCAAGTAAAAGAAAGAGTTGGACGCACAGTGTTGGATGCTTTCCAAAGTCATTCCATATTCATATCACACACAACAGCATCACGCGTTGAGTGGCAGCCACTTAAATGTGATTTGGGATTAAACATGTGCCACTGGATGCTCACTGTGTAAACCTAGATAAATGTGTATGTGTTTTTGCAGTAGTGTACTGTATACATTATTATCCCCACACACACAATTTAGATTTTACTTGAGACCAAATAAGGCTGCATGTGTAATTACAGTGACACAGCAGGACAAGAAGCCTGAGAGCTCTTTATGTAGTTATAACACCACTATCTGCTTTTTGCTCAGTCACAAGTCTAAATGAAGCACAAGTGAGAGTGCAAGAATAAAAAAGGGTGTTTATCCTAAAAGAGCTAATGATAACACTTTATTTTACAGCGCACCGTACCTTGCCTACATTATGTAGGTACATATAATTACATTATGCATGTGCTATGTAGTTAAATGTTATTACAGCTTGTTACACAGTGTGTCACATTATACTTAATGAAGTAGATACAATGTATCAAGAGTAAAATAAAGTGTTACCGAGCTAACATTGTAGCGTTTTTATGTCTTGGCACACACACTACAGTAAATATAGTTACTTATGAAAAAACAAATGACATGTTTCAACATTTATCAGGCTGCATAAACAAAGTGGAAATACAAAATTAGGTCTTGAAAGTTTAATTTCTTTCAATTCATTAAAGAGTACCTGTGGTGTTTTTTAAACCTGTGATTGCTTGTATAAAACTAGGTTAGTCACAAGAAGCACTGCTTCCAGAAGCAGAAAAAGAGAAAACAAAATGCAAATTAACTGCTGATTATCAGCTCTTCAAAGTAATTGGTAGAAAAAAAAAATACAGCAATTACCAAAAACAATTCCCAGTTACTCCAGATAATCCACAGACTTCAGCATCAGGAATTTTATATTGAGAGTATATCTGATGGTTAGGAGCAGGATTTAAACACTACACTGCTGTGTGTGTTATTCATGGGAACAGAGCTGCTGTGGTCACAATTAAAATCTAACACTTGCATACAGAAGTAAATTTAAATGCTCTTTCTTTGGCCATAGACTGTAAAATTAAGTCAGATAGAAGGATGATTTCTTTCATCTCTTACTGACAACATCATACATCTACATCTATCTATTTTGACTAGTTTTGCACTCTGCAATTGCTCTAATGGGCCAAAAGAGAGACTTTAAAGAAGTAATAGGAAAAGCACTGTTTTCTTCTAGAAATTTTAAAAACATTAATGACAACTGACAAAGCTGGAAAGCCTTTATCTTTTAATACTGTACATGTCAAAGGTACTATGCAACTATAATTTCACAGCAGAAAAAAACAACACAAAAGTATAATTGCTATTCAGCAGACTAAGGCGGTTATAGAAATTGTACACACATACAACGCCTACAGAAAGGTATTGAGGGTAATAACTGCTGACATTTAAAAAATATTAAGATCTCAAGGCTGTAGCATCAAATGTAATTTTTTCAATATACTTTCTTATGCCTTATACTTTCTTTATGCCTCAGGTTTAAAGGGTCACTCAAAGAGAAAAGTAAAGTAGCCTAATTGGATGAATCAAAGACAGGCCATTATCACTTGAACCACTTCTTCAGATCTTTACAAACTCTTGCAGTAAATGGCTGCTGTTGGCACACAGAACATTGGTGTTTGCTTTAGTTTAGTTTAGTTTTTAGTTACTGTATTTTTTGAGACATTAGTACTTTTATCCAGTGTGCCACTGAACTTCAGATTATCTCTATAAGGTGAAAAGGTCTGAATTTTCACAATATATGTAAAAAAAAACCACAGTACATGTAAAAATCCTCCTGTGCTCTGCAATTCATTGTCAGAGACAGGACCTCAGTGCATGTTGTCCTTGTTATTATGTCCCCATGAAGAATATTTTGGGAACATCCTCCTTCTAAATTGTATTTTTAGCATCTAAAAGTATCTATTGCTTGATTTTCTGTGATCCCAGTCCAAGAAGAGTGTTTGATGTTAGTAAGGGTTTTTGTTGTAAATTCACAACAGGCTCTCAGTGAATATTTCCACCATATTTTGGAATGGGCAACTGCATGTGGCGCTGCCAGCAGCCGCCAACTGTCTCCTCTTTGAAAATGTCCTAGAAAAAGGGGCCCATAGCAGAGCCTTTTTCACTTTTCACTTGTCGATGTTTTTCCCTGAGCAGAAATATCAAAAGTCCTCGGTGAGTCACATCCCTCATGGCAAGTACACCCAGAGGCAGGTGTGTCACTGATATGTTCATCACGCATGCCTTCCCTACACTTGACCGGTTTCTTGAACATCTGAACAACCCCCTCAGTCCCCACTGTACATCCCTGTCCAAGCCTCAGATCCTCTGCTGCAGGACTGCTCTGCTGTCCATCATGCTCCAGCCTTTAGCGTTAGTAATTGGATGGCTGCCCTACACCGGCAGTCTCCTCCATTTACATTAAGCTGTGATTATCTAAAAAGACCAAAAGGACCATGGTTGTGCCATGGTTACATATTAGAATTAACATACCAGTAAAGATTGTGTTTTCAAAGAAAATATAAATTTAGAACCATTTAAAAGCTCTTTCAGTGAACAGACATGAGTTATTAGAGGGAAAAGGAAGTGGAGCGCTAGCATCTCTTCTTCTTCCTGCCATCAGAAGAGATATTCAAAATGAAAGTAGCAGGCAAGTCAGTCAACAGCTGACATTAAATTAAAGAAATAGCACAGAAAGTGAATCATATTCTAAATCAACTTTGGCGAGTGGCCCAGAGCTCTTCAAGCTGTCAGGTGTTGCACATACTGTATCCCGAAAGGACTGGGATGGCACAATGTTGTTAAGTCCAAGGCTGCAAGATGAGTTTTATATCCATGCTTACATGCATCACATGCTCAAATTATTTCACACATTTGTTGTTTATGTTTCATGTGAGGAGCTAAACATCCTTTGTGTTTTCTGTTTACTTCATCTTAAAATGCTGCCTTGGACAACAAATGTTTGGTATTGTTGTTCACTGCCCACACAGCATCTTTACTCTGGTATTGTATGGACATGACTAAGGCTGTAAAGCAGTTGAAAGCACAACATGCTCAAATATTTACCATCAGCTAATTACTTTATGCTTTTCAGTCCTTTTCAAAAACAACTCGAGCCAATTTCCAAAATATGTGATTTATTTAGCACTGGCCCTTTAAATACTTCAATGGTAATGAGAAATATCTCCCCACACATTTAAAATACAGGGGCTTGGGGCTATCTAAAAAGGCTACAGCCCTAAAGAAAACCTCTTAACCATGGCTGTGCTAAAGTTTGACAACATTTATTTTTTAAAGCAGAGAGAACCGCCTGAGCAGAAAAGTGATTGTATATAATTAAAGAAATGCAGAGTAAAAAAAAACAAAACAATAACTAGATAGACTGCTTTTTAAATGGATTCAATCTTTATTTTCTTTCTATTAAAATGACACTTTCTTTGAAGAATTGTATCTGTTGGAAACTAGAAAAAGAAAATTGCTATTTCTCCAACAGTAATTTTTGGTTGCCTTTTGTTGCTTCTGATGGATGAGTGGCAGGCTCATAGCCACTGAGGTTTTAAAATCCCCCCCAAAAAACAATGAAATCTGAGAAAAGTAAAAAAATATGAGATGCTGCATTGTTGATCTGACACAAATTGATGGTTTTCAAGAGAACAATTACTTACTTTTCAAAGCAGTGCTGTGATATATTTACTCGCACAAGGCACTCAATGAAAGTAATGGTTTGAAATAAAATGAATGCAAAAAAACAGGGAGCACTTAAGATGAAAATAGGACCACAACATCAAACAAATTCTCTTTTGAACATTTAATAAATTCAGACAGTCAACTTTAATTGCACAAAGATTAACAACCAGCAGATGTTACCAGAAACTAAAAATCTGAAGTTTTTATGACCTACAGTTTTATGACATATTCAACAGCACTACTTTTGTTGAATATGGTATACTATCAATCTTTTTTAGCTGTCAACATTAGCATTTAACTAAGTCCCAAAAGCACCATCTGCTGATAAGGAATTGGCTCTTGCTTAGATTCAAGATGTTATTACCAAACTCCAATGATATTCATAGTCTAAAACCCAAACGTTTCAAAAACATACAGCTGAATCAGTGTGAGATGTTTTATTATCATGAACTACACCTGATTTCCTGTGTGCATTACTAAAGCATAGGCCACATCATGGTCACAGGGATAATTTACACCCAACAGGAGGCATCTACCTGGAGACATCTTTCAGCCTGAGGCTAAACAAACTGGCGTTCAGAAGGCTGCTATACTACAGGCATCAGGGAAGCTGGCAGAGGCTGTTAAAACACTCTATTGGTGCAAACTGCAATTTAGAGCTTGTCTCTCGTGAACTACTTTATTTCTTTCTGGAGCCGTCCAAATTAGTTTAGTTGGTTAAGTTGCATATTTCTTATTCCAGGGCTATTGGACAATATATTATTTAAGCACACCTAATTTTAGTTGTAGACTATCTGCGAAAATAATAGGGTTAACCTTATCCAGACCCTTCACCCTTTCCTCTAATCCCTTCACATGTTACCATTTTTCCCTGTGCCCACATGGTATTGTACTGCATTGACAATTTCCTAATCCATAGGAAATTTATTAATCCATATTAACTAACAAGCTCCCCTTGTTTGAAGTGAGGCCTCTAAGTTCAACTTGCTGGTGGAGCTGCAATTTTAAAGGTTTCTGAGTGTTTTCTTTGTTTTTTTTTTGGTTTAACGAAACGTTAACCAGGAAACCATAGAAAGATTTTGGAATTATGTTGAAGTTTACTTCAGTGCCATGCCTTTAAATGATGACACATTTGTCAACATGATTATTATATTGTCACAGATTTGGAAAAGATTCTGTAGAAAGACTTGAACAGAAGGGAACTGTTTAATGATTAGTAATTTGATAATGATTAGGGGCCATTATTATACAGACACAATACTGCATTGAACCTGTTCGATAATAGAAATCAACAAATTTCATCAACATTTGTGAGGATCTGATGGGTGCTAGCAGGATTTGTGACTTCATAAGAAGACAGTGTTCCCTGTCACTCAAGAGTTAATTAGTGGTGTATGTGTGTGACCAGCTGCACTAAATTTGAGGCTCTTATTTTGATAATTTTCTGTGTGTTGCTTTTTTGATTCTTGGGCAAATAAACAATATGATTTTGTTTTAGAAGTGGCAGAATTTTTTTTTTTTTTTACAACAAACAAATGTAAAGGCAAGCAATGACTTTTCTAACTTAGCTCCTACAGCACTTTGATAAATAATTGCTCCTTAAAAAATACAACATTGTAAACATAACCCAAGACAAACTGTAGGTGGCAAATTACTTTTTTTTTTTCTTTTCTTCCCTCCTTCTGTTCTCTGATTTAGAAGTCTCCAAATCAAAGCTTGAGAATAACAAAAGACACACTCTCCTTCCATAAAGAACAAAAGCCCAGACAAAAATATAAACAACGCTGCTTGCACCTGGACCACATGCCTATTCTTTTTATTTCTGAAGAATCTCCTTAGGAACCTCCAAGGCCTTGTTCCCGTGACGACAGAATTTGGCAGTGAGCTCTGGGCTCATGTCTGTGACACAGCGCTGGAGGTCGTTTGTCTGCCAATCGCAGCTAGGTTCCACATTGTTCCATACTTTGTGATGTCTCGCTGCACAGCTTGTGGGAGGGGATGAGGGTCTCCTGGCAACTGGACGGATGCTGTGCCGGAGATATTGTTGTTCTGTTCCTCCTACCCACCCACTGCAGTCCAGTATTTGTGCTGTTCACTATTCTGTCCAACCCTGGGGAGGACCAGTGGACCAAAGAGACTTCTGTGTTTCATGCACTGTTAGCTTGGGTAGGGGCTCTTTATAGCCGATTCCAGCCAGTCGTGCTCTGGCTGAGTCTTTGAATGGGTAACCCCGCTGGCCCTTAGAGAACTCATATATTCACAAGGGACAGTAACAGGAAATTATGTGCAAGCAATGATGCATTATCATCTAACGTAACCTCAAGGGAGCTGAGCTATCAGTCTGAGTGCAAATGTGCACGAATATAATCTAGAGTTGAGACCACTTTTTAAAGTCTCATTTTCACCATAAAATTTAATTTGACTCAGTCTTGGTCTTGGATGTAGAGGATGCAGATAGGAATTTGTGTAAAACTATAACTGATACACTATTTGCAATCTACAATAACCCTACTAACTATAAACCAGTACAGATTCCTCTACCACAGGTGAGAGGCTTTTTATCCAATGACTATAACAATAGCTTGTTTTTTGCTCCAAGATCTTCATGACATGAAACGCAAAGCGCTTGGCAAGTGGAGCAGGACGTGTCCAGATTTCTTTTTGGATTTGCAAGTCAAGTTGCAAATGCCAGAGGTGAAAGCCTATTGTCTTTATGTCTGTATTTGGTAATTTTAGTTTTAATAGTTCTGACTTGTCAATTCAAGAGACAAGTACTTCAAGATGCCAAATAACATGTATTTCACGAGTAACAGCAGGGTATTAATACACCGTATTTTACACGAGTAAGTGATGTCATGTCTGAACAATAAACTAACCAAACTAAAACAAAAGGAAACAATCGGAAGTTGTTATTTTTAAATTATTATGCCATGATTTTACTGGTCCGGCCCACTTGGAAATAGATTTTCCCTTTGCGGAAAAATTAGTTTAACACCCCTGGGATACAACACCATGACTCCCAACTGGCATCTGTTACTGTGGAGTTTTGCCACGCGGCAACACAGTTGGGGGACACATTTAAGATCTTGGCAAACCAAGTCCAGCACTTAACGGTTTAGTTATCAAGACTACTGAACCCTGCTGAAGATCTCCTCAATACGCCTATTACACCGTCTCTGCATAAACCACAAGTGGCTGTTTCAGAGCGGTATGCAGGTGAGCCAGATGGCTGCAACCCTTTCTTCACAAACTGTTCTATCTTGTTTGCTCTACATCAGGTCCGCCAAACGCCTGTCCACACGTCAAGCACGCTGGTCCCTATTCTACACCAGTTTCAGCTTTGTGCTTTCATATCGACACAGCTCCAGAAATCTGAAACCCGATTACCTCTCACGATAGTTCCAGAGACAGGATTCACTCACAAAAATCTCCATCCTGCCCAACTCAACTTGTTCCTGCAGTTGCCTGGCCAATTCAAGAATGTGTCAAGTCTGCCTTGAGTCCACATCCAGGTTTATTTTGCCGGCAAAGGTACAGAAAGGTAATCTACAAGACAAGGTGAACAACAAGGTTGCCATGTTCAAGAAACCAATTTGAAGTGATTCGAGCTTTGTGACATGGTGCATTATCCTGCTGGAAGTAGCCATCAGAGGATGGGTACATGGTGGTTATAAAGGAATGGACATGGTCAGAAACGATGCTGAGGTAGGCCGTGGCATTTAAACGATGCCCAATTGGCACTAAGGGGCCTAAAGTGTGCCAAGAAAACATCCCCCACACCATTACACCACTACCACCAGCCTGCACAGTGGTTACAAGCCATGACGGATCCATGTTCTCATTCTGTTTACGCCAAATTCTGACTCTACCATCTGAATGTCTCAACAGAAATCGAGTCTCATCAGACCAGACAACATTTTTACAGTCTTCTATCCAATTCTAGACTATCCAATTTTGGTGAGCCCGTGCAAATTGTAGCCTCTTTTTCCTCTTTTGTAGTGGAGATGAGTGGTACCCGGTGGGTTCTTCTGTTGTTGTAGCCCATCCGCCTAAAGGTTGTGCGTGTTGTGGCTTCACAAATGCTTTGCTGCATACCTCGGTTGTAACGAGTGGTTATTTCAGTCAAAGTTGCTCTTCTATCAGCTTGAATCAGTCGGCCCATTCTCCTCTTACATCTAGCATCAACAAGGCATTTTCACCCACAGGACTGCTGCATACTGGATGTTTTTCCCTTTTCACACCATTCTTTGTTAACTCTAGAAATGGTTGTGCGTGAAAATCCCAGTAACTGAGAAGATTGTGAAATCCTCAGACAGGCCCGTCTGGCACCAACAACCATGCCACACTAAAAATTGCTTAAATCACCTTTCTTTCCCATCCTGATATTCAGTTTGGAGTTCAGGAGATTGTCTTGACCAGGACAACACCCCTAAATGCACTGAAGCAACTGCCATGTGATTGGTTGATTAGATTCTTGCATGGGTGAAGACAATCTGACACTGAACAGTGGAAAACACACGGGTTATAAAGGAATACAAACGAGGGACAGGTGAAACACATTAGGGGCGGAGCAGGAAATCACACAGGAGGAAAAGAGACAAGGCAGGAAAACACAGACATGGGTAAGACACTTCACAATAAAAACCTGGAAATCAGATACAATAAAGAAACAGGAACTCGGATACAATAAAGAAACAGGAAATCAAATACAATACAAAAACAGACTGACTACAACATGACAGGATGTTCATTCGTATGTCACTGCTTGTCCAGAGTGCTGTCAACAGAAGCCCTCTCATCAACCACCATCGTGGTTTCTTCAGCTGCTCCCTCTTCCCCAGCGACCCTGGTCCCATATATCTATGGCTTTGACTGGGTTTTCTAAGTCAGCTGGCAATAACGTTATTCTCTCCATGATTTATTGTTTTTTAAGATGGCTCACCTAGTTGCCTTGCCTAAGCTACCCTCTGCTAAAGAGAAGGCCAAGCTTATTTTGCAACATGTGTTTCAGGTTCATGGCCTTCCTTTGGACATTGTCTCGGACCGTGGACCCCAGTTTATATCCATGTTCTGGCAAGATTTCTGCTCTATTCCGGGTGCCACGGTTAGCTTTTTTTCAGGCTTCCATCCTCAGTGGAACTGCCAGACAAAACGCCTGAACCAGGAGATGCATAGCCTCACAGACTCCGTTGTCATGGTCCTGAGTTACTGTGGGTAGAGTATGCCCACAATTCTCTGACAAGTGCAGACATGGGTCTATCCTCTTACCAATGGGCATATGGGTTCCAGCCACTGCTCTTCCCTCCCAACAGATTAAGGCTTGTGATTGGTCCAGGCCTTCATTCGTCATTGCAGAAGGACTCAGTTGCAGCCACTCGTCGACACTCTCAGGCCCCTTGGTACAAGGCTGGAGACAAGGTCTAGCTTTCCACTAAGGACAGCCCCCTCAAGGTGGAGTCTCCAAAGATGGCGTCACGTTTAATCAGACCCTTTGCAGTGGGGACATCAGTCCAGTAGTTGTCAGGCTGAAGCTGCAATGGTCCTTGTGGATACTCCCTAACTTCCATGTGTACAAGGTCAAGCCACCCCCGTCCGCCCACCCAGCTTATTGATGGGTCTCCAGCTTCTTAAGTCCAGACATCATAATTGGGTCTTCAGAACTTTGTGGACTGGGAGAGGTATGCCCCTGAAAAGCTCATCTGAGCAGACCAGGTCTTGGATCCACAACCGATTAGGTACTTCAATACATCACTCCCTGACCAGCCTGGTGGGACATCTACATTTACATTTATTCATTTAGCAGACGCTTTTATCCAAAGCGACTTACATTAAGCTTTATTCACCAGTGTTACAGCTGGAACGACATTGGAGGCAAGGTGGGTTAAGTGTCTTGCCCAAGGACACAACAACAGTATGAACTGTGGGGAGAGTGGGAATCGAACCACCTACCTTTCAGTTGAAGGACGACCACTCTACCACTGAGCTACTGCACCCCACTCTGTCTCAACACCTGCAGCTCAATCACAATCAGACCAGTATTTAAGCAGCCACCAACTCTTTTCTGCTAGATTGGTCAGCCGACTGATCAAGAGAATATCCAGCATTTCCAGATCTACTATGTTCCTGCTACCTGCTCTTTCCAGTGGAGTCCTGCCTGCTCGCCGGTCCTGCTCCTTCCAGCAGATTCCAGCCAGTCCTTCAGTCCAGTACATACCTGCTGTGCCTGACCCAGTGTTCCATTCTACTGCTGTTTTGACAATTTCAATAAAGAGCAATAAACTTCTAAACATTGTTGCGTTTGAGCCCTACTAGAAATAGGTGCAGTTACCACTGTTTTTGTTAAACATCCTCAGTTATTAAGTTATTGAATTAATGTATAAATGCATGTCTTATTTTTTAATTTGTATTTTGTATAAATGCATCATCAATCCAATTTAGATACATTCTTAATATTTTATATTAGAATTGTTTTAGTTATAAATATGAAATAGCTTCTTCAATGCCTTCAAATACATGAGTGTTATCAGTCCTTCTTGCGCCATACCCCGCTTCAGAGTGCCTAAAATGGCGCAGCTCGTCCACACCTGTGTCAGGTGGAAGATGGCAAATCACCATGTGTCACTGAGCTAAGTTCAGGCCTAATGTGTCACTTGTGAGCCGACCTCATGTGCAACATGGAACATACCAACTTCACAATCTTTTTACACTACAGGACAAAAACAATAGATCGAAAACAGAGAAAAACATTTTTACCAAAAAGCACACTGGTTGTTAAATTAAATAATCAAAAGATAAATGGTTATTTATAGACTCAGTCTGACTGTGCCTTATTCTTGGTTTTGACTTCTTCAATCCTTCTAAATTTGGTATTGCTACACTCTGGTCTCAGTTACTGCGGTCATAACTACAACAACTAAGTACAAAATCCAAACACTGGGCAGGAGCAGGAAAGACGGCAATGCTAATTTTCTGCAGCTCTCATTTTTGTGACGTACCTCTCTGGAAACCAAGTTGATGGAGCAGAAAAACAAACAAGCGAAAACAAGTTTTGTGCATTCTAAACACTTGTGTGTCACTGTGCTGACAGCTTGCCTCGCCGCCCAGAGAGCACGTTGGGTTTTGGAATATGAACAGGTCCAGATTGAGATTTCCATTATCTCATGCCTGATCACCTCTCAAATTGCAATATTTCGCCAAGACAAATCTGTTCCTTCAGGCTTTGCAAGTTCTAGTGGTGATTGTTTCATTTAGCTCCTAACTGAAAAAGTCATTTTAGGGGTTGTTTTAGTAAATGGTGTTATTCAGAGACAAGCCATTACTTACACTAATATGACACAAAGCTTATTGTGACCAAAGGCCTCATATTTTCAAGCTGCAGTGATGCACATCATATTTACATGATAAAGACTTATTCATCTACAAAATTATATGTACAGTCTCCTCGGAGCCTTTTATCAAACTGAATGTAATTTTGTACTGCTGTGCCCCCCTCTATGCACTGTTCCTCAGATCCAAGACACCACTGGCAGGGCACGATCCTCTCATTACGCCAAACACTGAATTTTTAATGGGTCGTTATGGCAGCCATTCTCCGGCAGCAGTTCAGTCGGAGCAAACAGGTGGAATAGGGTTTTGTCAGGTCACCGTGTACACGGGCAAAATATATCTACTGATCCCCCATCTATATCCTGTCTGTGAAATGGAAAAAGTGGAAGGGAATAAAAGCTTGTCAATGCCATATCAGTCAGATCTTGACCCTAATGTCCTTGTGGAGTGACTTGGAGAGTGACGACACCTTTGAAACGCCATCAATTTTGTTTAGGGTGAGGTTAAAGCTAATTTCAACAACCCTCAAAGGAATTGCTGTAATAGATTAGCCATAGCAGCATCATAATCCCAGTGAGCTCCTATATGCTATTAAGAGTTGTTTGTATTGCATTACTGAGTCAATCATATTAAAATATATTCTGGTAATTAGCTCCAAAGTAATTACAGGGAATGATTGTATTAATGCAAACTAGAAGATTGAGAATTGATAAATGTGGGGTCATTAATTGACTCCCAAATTCAACTAATTTATATTCATGTTTTTTCATGGTACTCCGCTATGCACCAAAGACAAGCACCCCAGCCAAGAGCCAAGAGACCATTAAGTCTTAAGAGACTCACGGTAGATGTCGGTAAAGAAAGAGAGGGAAAGGGAAAGACAGAGCGCAGGGTCCGATCAATATTCAAACTGCAAAATGAATTTGACTGGAGCGAGAACTTCTCATCAAATGGGAAAAGAAATTGGATATGAAAGATGACCTGCCATAAAATCCGATATCCCACAATGCCATCTGTCAGACAGCGGCTGGGGAATAATGACAACGGCTAATGAAAGTTGAGCCCGGTTCGGCAGTGGTTTAAATCAGTTCCCTGCTGCGGCCGTCGTGTTGCGCTGACTCAGTGCCCTGTCCTCTATCCAACCCAGCTGGATGCCTCACTACAAAGAGCCAAAACCTTCACAAAGGGCTGCAGACATGAACAACAAGTGACAAGGTTGATAACATTATTATGCTGCAAATATGTAGGACAGCTACTCTAAGGGCCAGAGGTCAGCAGTCTTCCCGAACTCTTTATGTTAAAAAGGTATAGGTCTTTATTACTTCAAAAGCACGTTTCTCATTAATATGATAAAGGTATCACCTACCAGATAGTCATAATATGTCAGTCATAGATATCATAAAGCTGAAACTGCCATATTGTGCAGAATAAGATCATATCATCATTCATTTTGAAGGTTCTGTGGATTTCTTTCTGCTGTTACCAACATTTAGGACCGTCATTCTCAAAACAGTATAAACACTGCAAATAAATCTTAATTTGTCACAATCCTTATATACAAAGGTTGCATATGTACAAGGTTGTGAACATTTTGATTTGAAATGATAATTTATTTCTGTGGTATTTTTCTACAGAGTACCCTGCTGTGGACACTGACTCTAGATGCCACAAAACTATACAAACACCATAACACTTTTGACTGCAATAGACTGAGCCTGAAAAACATTAAAAGCCTCAAATTTATTTTTAAAGTTTATTGGTTAGTGTAAGTGTACCTGCTTTAACACAACACATTTTATTACTCCTTAGCTGAGCACGCAATTTGTGAGAAAATCTATCTTGTATTTACATTCTAAGTTGTATAAGATATTTATTTAGAAGTAACAATTAGTTTGCAGAATCACACGTCTGCTTTAGTTCTTTTAATTCAAAAAGTTACAGTATTGCTTTAGGACACCTTTAGACCTACAGTATGTCAGTATCAAATCATTTTAGGTAATAGGTTAAATGTTCAATATGCTTAACTCTAGTAACAAAATGTTCAAAAACTTTCATTTGTCTGAATGTCAAACCTGATATTTTTCACAAAAAACCACACAGTGAAGCCATGGCCTATAGAAAGCAACATGAAACACCAAAGGTCAAGCTGTCAAATGCTTTAAACTATGTCTTTATGTCCTGTTAGCAGCAGGGCCGAGCTCCAATTCCAGGAGTGACGTGCCACTAAATAGTCTGTGTTTTCATTAGACGTGTACTAGCCCTAATCTTGTATGTTGTTACCCAAGTGAATGCTGGGAAACCAGAGATTTGGGGCCTTTTACTGCATTGTGTGTTTATGTCTTTTTCAAAGCAGCGTATGTAAAGTTAATGGCCTCTTAAATAAACTGTCAATCGTGCTGCTGCTTGGCTTGTTTTTCTTAACCACTTGAGTGCACAAATCTTCATTTTTTTTCTCTCTGCCATGAAAAATATTATGCCACACAAGAAAAGCCTGTCTCACTTCCCTTTGCTTCCTGTGCCCACATTCTTCCACTCCATCCTCTGTCAAACAGCGGCTTTAAAAATTGATCCCATTTGATTCTGTCCATTTCCATTTCAATCTCGGCCTACGATACACAGGAGGTGGGAGGGGCAGTGTGACCAGGAAATCTCTGGAAGCAACGATGCTGTATTACAATAGAGTGAGCACGGTGACCAATATTATGAGAAAGGGTCTTATATCTTTCTGTCTCGTTCAAATATATGCTCCGCTGTTTGGCTGTCGGTTTAAATCACAGCTCGCGGTTTACTCTTGGCCAAAAGGGGAATTAGCCATATTGAATCTGCAGTCGAATATTGAACAGCTCATACACTTCCTGTTGTCCGACGGCAACAGCTACCTCAGAACAGTAATTAAACACAGTCAATGCAAAAAGAAAGAACAAGGAAAAAAAGGTTGTGGCTAAACATTTTCACACTGGGTATAAATTCTATTGTGTGAAAGTCTTTTAAGCTTGATGGTCTCAAGTTCATATTATTCTTTAACAGGTGGAGGGATGGATTGTTTGTAAGGTAAGATAAAAAGAAATCCATAGTACAAGGAATTGCTTTTAGCACTTGGCTCAGGATCTAAACAAAGAAGAAGTTGAAATGCAAACCAGATCAAGTACCTAAAATTCATTCAGTAGATTCTAAATTAAATATTAAAATGTCAAGCCAAAATTAAAAAAAAATATATATATATATATATATATATATATATATATATATATATAAAATATATATATATATATATATATATATATATATATATATATATATATATATATATATATATATATATATATATATATATATATATATATATATATATATATATATATATATATATATATATATATATATATATATATAAAATATAGTATTTGCATTAGGATTGAAAGTAACAGGAAAACATGCAATATGTGATAACAATGTTAACTATAGGATGTACGGTTGTGGTTAGCACTCAGGCCTCACAGTAAGAAGGTTGTGAGTTTAAACCCCGGCTGATTTGAACATCCTCGACCGACTCTAGTCTTCCTGTGAAGAGTCTGCATGTCCTTCACATGTTTCTGTGGGTTCTCTCCGGGTACTCCGGCTTCCTCCCATCGCCCAAAGACATGCATAAATACTGTAGGTCAACTGGCAACTCATCCCTAGTCCCGTAGTAAATGAGAATTGGTTCTCAATTGCCCTACCTGGTTAAATAAATAAATTAATGGTTGTCAAAAAGTTGCTGGGATAAGCTCCAGTCACCCCTAATGGGAATAAGCAAAACAAATGAATGAAATTGTATGAACGTTAACTATATTAGCCTAAATTTCTGCATTAACATAGAAGTCAGTGAAACTTATTTAGTTTGGTTCCACTCACTTTTATTTGACTGCACCACAGGCTTTGGACAAACCTTTTTACATGAAAAGGTTTGACACTCGCTGTGATTTAGGCAATTCTTTGCAATACAGATATTGTGATTGTTGATATTGCGTTATTAATAAATATGTTATTATGTTATATGTTGAGCATCTACAATCTGTCTTACACATCCAGCAAACTGTCTACAATATGACTATTACTGACCTCAGGGACAGTATTTACAGAGAAAAGGCTTACTACAGTATAAATTTCTTCAGGATATAAACTTGGCTGACATGTTCCAGTGCTCTGGTTGAATTACAATGTAAGGACTACAGCCAGTGCACTACCCCGTACCCTGACATACTATTTATCCCGTCAAGGCCAATGAATGTCCTGAATGCAGCTACGATGTGACTGTAGGGTAGCATGATGCTTGTTTTAGTCCCATCAGGTAGACATTTAGACCAGGCGTGCCCCCTTTTTGCCTGCATGTTTCAAAAAGCACTTTCCTTGTAAAATATTCATGCTGCCCTTTTCTTTCAGGCGAGATTTTTTTGAAGTGTGCAAGTGCTGTATTGGTGTTTAGATGGCGGGGAGTAAATGGAGCATGAGGGCTTAGGCAGATGTGCGGCCCAGGATTTGACTGATAACACGTTGTGTCCGTTACATGAAGGGAAAGTGGTGACGAAAGCAGTGAGATGTCTACACTTTCATTTGTGTGGAGGAGGTAGAGAGGAACAGGAGGAGGCAAGGAGGAGGTGTGAGAGACCCCTGAGAGAACAGCCCTCCACACAGCCGTTATATAAGGCACAAGTACAAAATCTCACTTATTTTGTGAGTTCCTGCTGTATGTCCTTGCTTTAACCCACCAGCAGTGTCTTATTTAAAAGCCAGAACTTGCTTGTCCTTGAGAATAACCTGCTTGTAATGAGTGCTATGTAATCTTCTGCAGGACTTACTTTTAATTGACAAAAAGAACCATCAAAGGCAACTTCATAGCTGGGACTAAGCGTAAATCATGTTTTAATTAAGGAGGATATAAGGATTCCTTTCTTCCCTCTGCGAGAAACTTTCCCAGTGGACTGCCTTCAAATTCCACAATAGCGTTACTCCAAATAGCTTAACTAGATGCTAATTGGAGGCAGTGCTAGCCAAAAGGGGGCTACGTTCTTTTTAATCAATCTTTGAAGGAAAAAAGGCTATGCTGTTGCTATGTTGAAGGAAAAAAGTCAGGTCGAACCACCCCGAAAAAAACTTTTTATAGCATTTTGTATTTTGCCAACATCACAGAACAAAAAAGGTAGAGCACTTTGTGTAAGGCTATGCCCTTTTCTTTTTTTTTTTTTTTTCAACTTTTATTTGAATAACAAAAAATAATTCAGTTGACTGGAGTACATGCATAAAAAGAACAAAAATGAAAAGTGTGAAGTGTCTTTTTTTAATTTTTACTGGTTACAGAGCAAGACCTACTAGAATCAATGACATTTATTTATTTAGCTGACGCTTTTATCCAAAGCGACTTAATGACCATTGACTTGAAACCAAAGCCTTAACATAACAAAATTAAATCCTGCTACTTAGTCTGACAAAATAGTGTCTCAAATATTTATCCATTTATTTAACAGCCCACAGTCTAAACCAAGACTCCAAAAATAATCTTGCAGATATGAATGGACTGAAACATTACAGAGGCCATTACTGTTGCAACATGCCATTTATATATACTGGAGCACAATAGGGGTGGGACAATAGGCCATCAGAGGGCCAGGTGCACGAATTAAACTCCAAATCACTTAGGATCCATCATTTCTACTGGCATCACGTTAGTAATAAACAGAAACCCATTACTGAACTGCACTGCTTGGCCTATAAATGTGCCCAAAGCAGAGACAGGTAATAATAATGAGTAAGGACTTACATCCCTGTTTGCTTACACAGGCCAGAAGAGAAGCACCCAACATCTGTGTGTATTCCACTCAAAATAGCTCAAATGGAAGGTGCAATGGCCTGCGAGTTATTTGATTAGGGCTCCCCATGGACCAGTCAGGCTGCTGAGTGGCAGAGTCAAACACTATTTATGTGCTTTGACTTAATTATATCTAAACAATGACTTTGACAAACAATAAGAAATAAAGACCATTGTGTGAGTAATGCATATGGCACTCATTTGTCTCTATAACAAACACAATTCTTGTTATAAGTAGTTTAGTTGTCCAGTATTTTTTTAAGAAAAACTTAAAGGATCTGATAAATACTAGGAGTGGGGTGGGGTGGGGCAGGGCGGAATATATCATATTGTTTTCATCTGTGATACACGTTTATTCATTTTAATTAAAAAGGCCATTTCTATAAACAGATGTTGACTGACTTTGCAGAATCCTTTTTTCATGGATCCTTGGGGTGTCAGTTGTTAACTTAATGTGAAGACACAATTGTGCTTCCTGCAGAGTAAATGTGAAAGTTGTAGTTGTGTTTTTTAAAGCATTTTTGCAATAAAGAGGAATGATACTGGCAGAGTCAGTAAAGACGGGCTTTTATTGTACCTTTTGGGTACAAAGCATCCCAAATGACTATTTTGTAGTTTAAAATTTGGTGTTTGGTACAATTACTCAAAAGTTAAGCTAAATTCTGCAGTCTGCTGCAGTCTGCTGATTAGAAGATAAAGAATCCTCACTCAAAGTGGCAACGTTTTTACAAATAAAGCATCAGTTGGTCTTGTAATAAACAGTCATAACAGTCAAGACAAAAATAATTGTAAGAAATAATAAAAAAGTTACAAACACAAACGTTACGAACACAAACGTTTACAGTACATGAAATTTTTAGTGTACATTATGCCCGCCTCTCACCTAAGGATCGACATTCAATGAGCTGACGTGTCATATATGTAAATAAGTTTACGTGTACATGTCACTCAGTGTACAGGACAGACTGTCCCTGACAATGATTAGATGTAGTGCAAAGTGATGTCTTTGTCTTGTTTGGATTAACCTGGCACCAATAGGAGATACAGCTAAAGACATTAAGTCATAAGTGTATGTGGATAAGCATATAAAATGGAATAGGAGTGAGCGCATTCAGCAATAATATACAATTTCCATGACAATAATAAATGTACTTTTTTGAATAAACAGATGTTTTATTGATTTAGGTAAAGTCTTAAAATAAAAACAGTGCATTTGCTTTCAATATATCAATAAACATGCACAAAATGTGACAGAGTGACCCCCTATAATAAAGAAACTTGAAATTGTTAGAAAGCTAGGAATAAATCTGAAACTATATTTCTGTACTGTGATTAAGTATACTATATATATATAACTATACCTTCTGTCTGGTGCACAGAGAATTTACTTTTCATTATAGTTATTGGACACCCACAGTTTAAAATTCTCCTCAAATAAAACACATTTCACATAAGGAAGCTCAACTTGTGCAGTAGTAGACATTATTTTTTATGTAGCTGATGGTCCTATCCTGCACACACCAAAATGGAAATGACCTGTTCAATACCACTCAATGAAAACATAGGGGCTAATTGTACTTTGCCTTCAGGTACAGAGTTATCCTGATATACCTAGACTGCTGTCTTCCAATGTATTACTAGTGTCATGAGTAGTGTATTGTAATAACATTAGTAAGAATACTAAAAAGTTCCTTTGTTTTCCATCCATGCTCATTGTGGCAGCAAAATACAGTGTCCTATCAACAATCCCATCAAGCCAGGCCTTTAACCTTCAGCGTTGGCATCAAATTGCAAAGACAAATTTTACGATTCAAAGCCAGACACTGGAGCCAGACACAGTCACTGTTCATTTGCATTGATAGCAGTAGGCACTATGAGGATGTTCACACAAATGAGTCTTGACTCCGGCAGTTACGTGTATGAGCTCTTAGAAAGGGGGTCAAATGAGAGATCATGCACTCTTTTAACTGTACCTAGTCCTATACACTACATAAACCTCCTGCACACAGCCTCGGAGCCTTACAGGCCTCTTGCCACATCAAAACAACACTCACATTTCACTAGCCCACCCAAGCTCACATCTCACACACCCGCTAATGAATGGCACAGCTAATTAGCTCTCTTTTCTTTCTTCTCCCTCCCACTCCCTTAACACAGGATCACAGAGTGTGGGTCGCCCGTTCTTAGTGCGGAGGGCAGATTATTCACTAGAGGGCCCTTTACTGCCCAAATCACCAAGATGCCGGTGAGCAGCTTGTCTGATTAGCACTGATTACTCTCTAATTGGAGTTCTTCAAAACACGATGACCTCTGCTTTGTTTACTGATGGGATTAATCACAGTCTGGCAGAATTAGAAATCCCAACTGAATTCTTTCCTTTCTCATTATTTAGTGGCTACATGGCCCAGCCCCCTGCCCCTCACTACCCCTCCTCTTTTCTTCTTGGACACTTGATGGCTGGCAAATTCTTTGAGATTCTGCACACTTGCTGCGCTGGGACAGAGTGAACGTCCTATGTGCCTGTGCTCGCCCTCTTGATTTTCAAGGTTTACACAGCAGCCTCCTTAACTCAGCCTAACTGAAGAGAGATGGGGTTTTAGTCCTGCAAAGGTTCAGTGGGAGGGCAGTTTTACATTTGACATGTAACTATTGCACTTACCAAGCACAGCAGTACTGATTTTACTGTGAGTTGCAGAGTTCTGTCTAATCTAACAAAAAATAAATAAAATAACACAATAGACATGCTTTTGTTGTTGAATTGTCATCATTTTAATCAAATACACAATGGTAAAATGGGGACTAAGATTACTTTTTGTTTAACTACATTTGACTTTGGTGCGTTTGACTGCCACTCTGTGCATCTAATACGCAAAGGGAAATATTCTATAAAAATAGAGTTCAGGAGTAAAAGGACAAGATTTGAAATCAATTTTAACTTCACATCAGATTTAAAATTGTATTAATTAAAGAGAAAGATCAGAGAAAATCTGAATCCATGCGTTCCAACTGATATGGAGCATTTAAACAAAATATCTGATCAGGGACAACTCAGTGACTAAAATGGTAGCTTGTGCCACACATGCTGCAGCCTGTATTTAAATCCAGCTTAGCTGCTTGTTGACCAAAAAAAGGGAAAAAGCTTTTCTTTTCTTTGATGTATAGTTAAAAAATAGTGTCTGTTTCTTGCCAAAGTTTATACTGAGATTGCATCATATGAAGAAACGAGGCTTGAATGCAGTGAGTGTTTTTCACAATTTATGATACTACTGACAGAAGAAAATATAATGTAGGCATGCAAATCTGAGAAGAATACAGTATATTAATAAGTACAGAGGTATGACACTGAAAGATCCAGTTTACGTGAACCCTTCAAACAAGGAAACAAACAAATAAAATGATATTCTAGAGATGCAGAGTGGAGGCATTAACAGAATCAGATACTATCAGCACAAGAGATGGAGAGAGCAGAGGACAGTTACAAATGTAGACAGGTAGAAATGTACAAACAACAATGCATTTTTCTGGATGTGCTGTGACAGCCATAAAGCCGCTGAGAAGTGAGAGGACAGAACAGATGCTCAGGGACGGGCCTGGACTCGCAGCCGTCACAGCCACAAAATGTGTTGTCAGTACAGAGAGGTTGATGGCAACATCACAGATCCCACTTAAGAGCCTTCTCGCGAGCATCAGCTGATCCATAGAGGCTCAGTCAGGCCGGCTGCGCACACATGTGGCTAGAACTGGCAGGAAATGACAGGCAGGGTTTGTGATGAGCCCCCTCACATCTGTCACACTGTGCCACTGTGCTCACTCTAGATGATACTTGGATGACGAGCCACACCAGCACCATTTACACGGTTTTGTGCACAATGGTGCCTTGAGATAAATGATCAGGTCAATCTGCTTCTATATCCATAAAGACAATGGTGACATGCACTTTTATATAATCTTTTATCATTGTCTTATGTCAGTTTGTTGAAAACAGGGAACATCAATGTAGAGAACATATCTTTGACCAGTCAGTAATAAAATGATAATTGATTCTCAAAAGATTTGCCAAAATTCTGATCTGATGACATCTTTGCTTCTAAGCAAAGTTTCTCCTTGAGGCAGCACAATTTAGTTAATTAAATGATTCATTCATGTAATTCGAATATTTTTCTCAGTCACTAAAAACCTTCAGCCAAATGCCAAATATTAAAAGGTCATTTTTATTAATACAAAATGTTAATACATATCAATTTTGTCTTTCTAAGTAGCATTCCATTAACATGTGTGAGAGCTCCCACTGCAAACTGATATAAACACATTTTAGAAAGCTTAATGGATCCGGTTCTTTTGGCCTAATCTGAGAACATTTCCATTCCATTAATTACAAAAAATAAATGTCACACTCAAAAGTTTTCACCTTTAAAACTTTAAATGTTTCCTGTTAGAAATGTTCCTGCTTGGCAAATATAACTAATAACTGTGTAGCTGGTATGTAAGGAACACAATTATATCGATATGTAAGCATGGGCAAAGTTGTCATCAGTCAGAAATACAGCTTGAAAATGTAAAAAGGTTGTTCACAGCCATGAAAAAATGCGCAAATTGTCTAAGAGCAAACATGAAGCTATCATTTGAACAGTTAAAGGTGCATCTACCACAAATGGTAAAAAGAAACCAGTCCCACTGAGCTGTGCTTTTGTGCCCCTTGTAGTCTATACTTGCCTCGTCTTGTGTAGAAAACAATAGAGCTGCTATCGCAGTGGGGATACTAAAACATTTAACTGACAGCTTCCAATTATCCAAATATTGATTACAGTAGATTTCTTCATCACCCTTTTGTTTCTCCCACAACAATCATCTGTATCTTTCTGGACAGTTTTGCAGATGACAAAATAGTACCCCAAACTTTCCCACAGATCAGAATTTCAGTTCCTGTTTTAGGAGAACTAAAATTACACTTGCTGTGTGTGAGTGAGTGTATGGCCCAGAGCAGGAGGCAGTGGCTGACACTAATTGCAGCAAAGAGTAGTAATGGCTCACAATTGCACATTGGTCTCTGAACCTTGTGATAAAAAAAGCTTGTGAAGGCTGTGGACGATTTTACAGAAGCGATAAACTGCAGAATGGTACACACTGGGTTTTGTGAACCTTGTGAGCATTTTCTTTTTGATCATTATCACAGTGTACCTTTAATGATATAGGAAAGTTGTCACTAATGGCTTACAACCCCAAAAATTTAAATAAAACTCAAACAAGAGTAACAAAGACATGGTTATCTAAACCCTGGCTTGCGTTGTCCAAATGACCGTGCTTTTTACTGGGCTCTCTCTGACAGAACAGTGCTTACAAGCGAAATGCGGGCGATATAATTGGCTATGTAAAACCCTTGCTCTATTAGTTGAGGGAGCGTGTGGCTGATAGCCTTCATCGGCACTAAAGCTCTTCATTAATCTCCATCCACAAGGTCAAGGAGTTGCCCCGTACAAGACAAATGAATTAAAGCTCTGCCATCACCAAATGAACTTCGTGACCCAATGACAAGGGTGCTGCATGGATTTTGTTATCTCAGTAAGCTGTGTTTAATTTCTCTACTTACAAAATGCAACATTATCACGTTTGAAATCCTACATTATACATCTCAGTTGCCTTAATGCAGTGTGTTTTGGTTTTAAACAAGGGCCCCTAAAACCAAATGTGTAAGCAAACAAAAGAGTAGTTTACCTCTTCCACAAACCCTGCCTTCTACTTTAAGTTAAAGGTTAGCTTCCCAGTGGACCTTTAATGTAGGGGTAAAATATTGTGTGCATTTCACAGATACATAAAAATGCAATAAAATGTGACCTGCACTAATTCACAAAGCCCAGCAGTGCACAGCTGTAGAGCCATTACACACACTATTACTGCACATAAAGTAGAGAGAAATAAAGAGTGTTTTTATCAAAGCAGAAATGTATGCTCCTTGATTCCTCAGGTGTACAGTTCATAAGGGGAACTTTTATGCCTTTGTGTGTGTTTCCTACTTGTAGCATTTAGAAATGGAGGCTTGATAATGCCACAAGAAAAGAACACATTGCTGTGGCCATCTCTTCAGCTTATCAATGGGTCCAGGTCAGCTGCAACGCACTTAACTTTGAAAAACACTCACTTATACAGGCCTGTAATTAAAAGTGCTTTAACTATTACATTGTGTTCTATAAAGAAAAATCTTAATTGAGACTGGATTACAGTTGTTGTTGTTAGCTTAATATAATGTCAGACATTCTGCTGTAGAAATGACAAAAGAAAAAGTGGCTGAAAAGCAAGTGTTTTGACCTCAGTTTAATGTGTCTTTCAGGCAGTAACTCTGTTCTTGAGAAGTTTGTACCGTATCTGAACACTAATTAGACTGCAGTGCTACAGAGAAAGCGTATCCCATTTCATGTTTAGGCACATTGACCATTATGCTCTAATGACATAATGACATTACATCTTAGAAGAATTACATTTACTCAGTCACGTGTAAGCAGTGCACTCTGCCCCAATGGTAAAAGAAGGAGCACTAATGGAGGTGAAAAACTGATCAAGGTCACAGAGACAACTTCTCTCGCTAACACACACCAATGCAGTATATAGTAAATATACAGTGCATAGCTGGTGAGAACTTACACTGAACAAAATAGACTATTGTCTGAGTAACAGACTGTTTCCACTTGTCTTCAGCATTTCGCTGCTACACCTTAGAGTAGTGCAGTGTGATGCTTGGCTCCCTATAGCTACAAATCATCCCAATCTAGAGTTTGTGTGTGTGTTACTGCCCAGTGGGAGGGACAAGGATGCACACCCGCCTTGGGCACTTGGACGATAAGCAGCTGTTGTATTACATGTTCACATCAAAGCAAAAGAACGTCATGTGTTTCTACATGGTGTTATGTGAGCTGACAAACCTTGTCTTTTTCATTATCATTGTACTACAATCACATAATGCGCAAAAAGCAGGAATAGTCACAAAATAATAGTCACTTTAAAAATTAACTGTAAGAAGTTATTGTGAAAAAACAAAGATTAAATCAAGGTTGGCAAAAATTGTTACTATATTTGTCATGGACAGTTAGACAAACAGACAATATCAACATTGAAAAATAAAGGATAGCAGTTGAAATTAAATAATAAAGTAGTAAACTAGTTTACCTTGTACAGTTTTTCCAATGCAATCATCTCTATATAAAATGAAACACCCTGTGAAAGTTATGATGCGTATTAAAATTGACTGCTATGTTGCTTGATATTGACTCACAAAACAAAGAGAATAATCCTCTGCCTCCACTTTTATTACCTTTTAAATTTCAACTTGCTGTTGACCTGTCACACAAGACGTGAGGCTGGGCCACACCAAGCACCACTTAACAACTGCAAGCACAAGAGACATTTCAGATCACTTGAATTCAGTTGGTACATGCTCCCACAAAGGACCAAGCAACCCTGTTTATTGTCCCAACAACCGGCGGTAATGTCACACCTCCATGTGCGACCTAGCCTTGACACCTCACACAGTGGCTTGATGCCCCATGGTGGTTTTAGAAAACCACAGGGTCTAGTTACCGTGTCCTGGCCAGTGACACTCAGTAGCAAGGTGACTCAGAGCCTGCCCTGCTGTAAATGGCACTACTTCACATGTGCTTGGTGGGGGACTGAAGTGCGTGTGGGTTGTGTGTATTGTATGTGTGGCTGTCCTTACCTGTGACACTCTCTCTCGCTGGTTAATTGTTTAATTGGCTACATGGCACCAGCCTGAGGAGAAGAGCAGATAGGAAGCTAAAACCCTGTCATTGTATTCATGGCTTGTCTTAAGCAATTAGTGTTTCAGTCAGGTCAATTACACGCAAGTATGGAAATAAACACAGCTTTCTCGAGCACACAATAGGTGCTGGTTGAGTTTATGTGAGGTGAAAATGGTGAAGGCAGCTAAATTAAGAGCTATATCGAACACTATCAGCAAGAAAAAAAAAGTATACAGTTTATGCATCAGGAATAAACATGTGTATTCACAGTGGATCAGTCATCATTCCTCCTTCCTATCTGCTTAACCAGGTCAGCATCATTATCGTGTAATGCATTATAGGTTTATTCCCCCTTCTGTGACTTACAAAGACTTGATATATTATGTTGCTTTTTATCCATTGCTTAGATTTCCATAACTAAAAACGTATCCTAATAGATTTCTCTCAAAAGTATGTTGTAAACAAATTTACAAAAAAGTTTACAAATACATTCAACTGTACAACACACAAGGAAAAATGTTTATTCACATCGACCTGAGCAGAAGAGGAAGCTGAGGATTTATGTGATGATAAAAACAGCTCTATTTAGGCATTGGCTTCGGGGCCAGGATGTAACACTGGAAATTAGAGCGTAGAGAAAGTTGCCCACCGGGGGTGCCGTAATGGCTTTACTGGCAGACTTTACAAAGTGTGTGTACTGGAGTGTATCCATGTGATTATACTGTATGCATGTGTGGCACACTGTCTGCATGGCTGAATAGGTTCATATGTGATGAAAGTGTGTGGCTTGCCTCTTATTTGAAGAGTTAAAACATTTGAAAAACCATCCCAAAGCCCCCTCCGCATTCTCTGCCACTTTGTCTATCCTTGTTTTTCACAGTCGACAGTGTTTTTTATTCGTTCTCAGGGTTTGATTTGAAGCAGAACTCATTCCTCCATTCCACACCCTGAGCGCTGATGATAAGGGTCCCGTCTGCTGCAGTTGGGCCCAAGAGAGGGGGACAGTGTGCCCACAGAATAGTACTAAATCAAATTTCTTAAGACAATGAAGTCTATTTGTGAAGTTAAGCCGTATGAAAAGCTCATATTTAGCCGACCATGTCTCAGCTACAATCTCTGCTTAGTTACCAGAGAAAAATAAAAGCTTACTTAGGAGAAAGAGAAGTTCTGAAAACTGTTTTGCCCTATTAGTTAGGCCGTAAGCCAAATGGACAGTTGATGTTTTATACTCCATGCTATAGTTTTTATAATGTTTGTGTCCATTCTGCAAATGATTAGCAAATACTTTTTATATACCACAAGTGAGAATATGTACAACGCTACGGGTTGTTTAGAAACAAGCCTTTACTAAATCTATGCAACTGCCAAAAATAAAGTATAATGCTCAGTGTTCACATTAATACAGAGGCACTATTTCTGTGTATTTGTCAAACATGAGCAATTACATTACATTATGTTCTCTATAAGGCAAGCTTTTTATAGTCTGCACAGTGAATATGATAAAGACACTGTGTTGCTAATTGATAACATGAGCAGCTTCATTTAGGGTAATAATCCTAAATAGAATGTTACACAAAGGCATTGACCCATGTTTATTCACTAGAGCAGGCAGCCATTAGTTCGAGTTATTCCTCATTAACTGTATGTCCCATTGATTCCTCCAATGGTGCGGTAAATGGAACAGACCTCAGTCAATGATGTGCCTGCAAACAATTTCTCTGACTGAGGACTGACGTCATCCACAAATAACACAACAACATCTCTCATATTCACCTCAGATATATACCTCAGATGGGATGCACACTTTAGACTACCAGCAATGCGGCAGTCGTTTACAATCCACTGACTTTGTCTCATAGAAGGGTCCTATAGTAAATGTTTGTATTTTCTAGTATTCTTAAGCCAATTCAAGAGCTTACGATTGAGAGGCAAATTGCTTTTCAAGTGTGTGTGTGTTTGTGATAAGCATAACAATAAAGGAACTGCTCTCCATTTGAACATATTACAAGGTAATGCAGTAATGGCATTTCAGTTGTCAAGACTAGAAGAGTCTTCTCAATTTGAAAGAAAACTTGGTAACATTTTTTTCCACTACACCTCATTAAGTACAATGTAACACACTGTGTAACAAACTGTAAAAACAACTACATAGTACAAACACACACTAACAATACCTACAATATGTACATACATGTAAATCTATTATGTATGTACTATGTAGTTACATGTTATTACAGTTTGTTTCACAAGGAGGTAGATACAACGTATCAAGTGTAGTGTCAAAGAAAGTGTCAGTGTCATCAAAAACTTGTTGTCTCATAGAACACCAAAAATGTTCTATTAGACTATGGTGATACATAATGCATATTCCAGCAGCGTGTTTCTATTTCAAATACCTTTGGTCCTGTTCAGGAGGGACGGGCGGTTTAGTGTATCACATTTACATTACCTGGTTCAAAAATAGCAAAAGAAATCAAGAAGATATTATTTCCAAGTCATTGTAATAACAGCCTAACATCATCAACAGCATAACAAAATAGTATATATATATATATACTGTATATACATATATATATATATATATATATATATATACAGTGTGTATATATATATATATATATATATATATATATATATATATATATATATATTTACATTTATTCATTTGGCAGATGCTTTGTTACAGTCACTGGAGGCAAGGTGGGTTAAGTGTCTTGCCCAAGGACACAACAACAGTATGAGCTGTTGGAAGAGTGGGAATCGAACCGCCTACCTTCCGATTGAAAGACGACTGCCCACTGAGCTACTGCCGCCTAATTGACACTGTTTGCAGGTAAATGGAATATGCAATTTCAGAAAATAAATTAAGATGGTAAAAACAGATGGACATCAAATGCCAGACTCCTCACCTCTTTACAGTCATGCCCTTATCCTCCCTCCAGTTCCATACCCTCCCATAAAAGCAGCTGCTGGGACACAAAATCAGCTTTAAATTACAACTTACAGCTGCAGCCATACGCATAGGGCTTTACATGCACTGCTGCCATTTCCCTAAGTTGCATGCTCTTTGGATTTCTGACACTCTCCGACAGAGCAATGGGAGGATCACAGGAGCAGACAAACATGCCCCAAGAGACAGAGAAACAGAAGAGATACAGCCTCCAACCAGAAGCTAAGACATTTAAGTAAAAGGTGAGGAGGAGCAGACGCTGACTTGATGACTTCTGTGTTTTGGCATGCGGGTTACAATTTTATTGGCATTGATTAAAGCATTATAATGTGCATAGTTGCAAGATTATTACATTAACTGTTTGGACATAATCACATTAGGAAAGAGAGAGAAGAGAATGGGATATGTCATTTCCTCACAGATGCACACATCAAGCCTTGGCCTTTCTGTTCACCAGGTTTATCTGGCAGTGTGCCGGGCAGATACAAGAAATGGCGAAGTTTGTCGACTTCACTGACAAATGGACTTATTTCTCAAAAGGGGAAGGTGTACTTTCAGTGTGATTAATGTTGTATTGCTGTCTAAGATGGCAGTGACAATCTATACAGTCTGGGATTTTGTTTTATATTGTTGTTCAGATGGCACAGCATGCCTTTGTTTAAAAGGTATACTGAAGGTGCCAGTTTTGCTGCTGGTGATGCTTCCTAGATGTGACCCCTCTTAGAAAGTGTTCCTGAAAACAAGAGACATGTCAAGACCATGGGAAGAGCACTTCAGTTTCAGTGCCTTCGATGCCTCATTGGCCTATGACCTATTTTATGTAAGAGTCCTGGTGGTTCAGGGAGACATTGTGCCTAGTCAGTATCTATAAAAAAAACAGTGTTCCTTAGAGGCAAGCTCTGGCTGCTCTAGAGGTTAATTGACCCCAGTATGTCTACCTATTCCACAGTCAGGGGGATCTTCAGTAAAGCTCTCAGTGTTGGCCTCTCAGTGGGAGCTTGTGCTGTTCCCATTTCCACCCAAAATACACGATAAGCTCTGTTTTTTTTTCTTCCCCTGCTTTAACTCTGTTTGTGTCTCACTATGATCTCTAGGTGTATCTTGAATAATGAGTTATTTCACACTTAGAGCCGGGCCTCAACTGTTCTCCAGAGGTCTCAGTATTTCTGCCTTATTACTGACTGAGTGATTAGTAAAGCTCTTTACTAGAGAAAATAAAATTATTACCTTAGTCTGACTAAAACTGGTTGTCTTGGAATATGTTTTCAGTCTGATATTGCAGTCTGACATTGAGTTACTGCTGCATGCATCCATATGCTTAATATGCACTGGACTGTGTTCTCTGTGCATATACCGCAGTGCCCTGTACAAAGCAGGTGAGTGAAACAGCTGCCTTGTTGTGGGATTTCCACCTTTCTCACACACCACCTTCTGTGCAGGTACACTTTTGAAATAAGGGGAGGTCTTTATTTTCTTTCTGCAACAGAAGATAGTAGCATCTGAACCTTTGTTTCTGTAGGTGAGACAATTAAGTCCTAATTAGGTGTAACCTGAAAGACAAAATAAGGAACACATGCTTTCGATGATCACTTTGTCTGCTTCATTTTTATGTTGAATGTGCAATGCTACATAAGACATACAACAACTTTGTCACAACCAGAGACAACCCTGTTTGAACCAGACAGAGCATCATTTATAAACTGGGTTTGTGGGTGTCTTCCTGTAAATGCCGGTCCTCAATTACAAGCATTGATTTCTGCAAATAAATCACATAAATGTGTGTTTGCATGAGACACTTTAAATGTTTTAAGTTGATCTATATATTCAACATTACACAATAAATGCAAGCTCACCCACTTTGCAGATGATTTGTCCCCAGTGCAAATGATCACATCGGATCACACTGAAAGGTAGTGTTCTCTCTAGGTAAACAGGACATTGGGTGACAGGACATTACTGTAAATAAGGAGAAATCTCTGTGTAAACCTCTCTAGTGTTTATCATAACCGGGATTCAGCGCATCAGATAACCTTGCATAGTGCTATAAAAAATCTAAGGCAGCCTGTTGGGAAATAATGAGTGCCTGCAATAAGCTCAACCATATTCAAAAAGGGAAATATAAAATAAAAGTAAATACCAATTTGACTAAAGTTACAAATCTACATCAGGAGTTTTTCCACAGAGAATACTCTTCACAATACTGTGTGAATAAAACATGCAAAAGGTTATGCCCACAAACTCAAAGTCACACACATGTTCACACTCTTGGTTTTCTTTTCGACAGTCAGAGAATTTTTAAAAAGCTCATTCGATGCTGTGATAATTACCCATGCTGCTCTCTGATGGCACATTTGCATAATCATCATCAGCCATTCACAGAGGACACACAAAGGATTATAATGAGGCAACAAAGAAACAAGAAGCATTTGGGGAATCCATTGAAAGGTTGCACAGTGAGGGCACACATTGTCTCTTGGTTTGGACACAGAATGTAACCAAACAGGCAAGATGTAGCAGGGATTACACAAACACTTTAGCCAGTGTGTCCCTGGGTTTTTTTCTGTGACTTAATGTTCTTAGAGATGCTATATTTGTGGGGTTGCATGGAGAGGTGAGCCAGAGTGGGAAGTGGAGAAAAAAATAAAGTCTCCTTAACAAACTTGCTGTTGCACCGATCACAGTAGGTGGATCAGCAGGTGCTGTCAGAAACACCTGCTTCTCACTCAGTTACGCTCGCAAACTTTGTTGTGCTTTGTAACAAAGGTATCACAAACTCTTTATTTTACAGCACAATGGACAAACATATAATTTGATTCTCAGCACACCCACTGAGACATCATATACTTATTAAAGGCATTTGTCTTGCTTTAATAAAATGATGACATAAACTCATAGAAAAAACATATGTGGTCTTATTACAGCCCATTCTCTTTGTCCTTTCACAGCTGTGTGCTGGGGCTCAGGTGTGTTGTTTTCTCTCTGGAGGCTACTGCAGCGTATACAGGCTTTTCATAAAAGACTCAATACCACAGCTTAGTCCACTTCATTTATTGAGAGTGAACAGCACTGGAACAAACTATAAAACAGAAAACAAAACAAAGACAATTTTTCCTGAAAATACAACCAGCACACCCCATCTCATAAGTCCTGCAGGTTCTGGTAAGGTGTGGGCAGGTCAAAGGGCTGTTCTTGCATATTTTCAGTTCTATCTCATTGAGTATTTTTATCTTTAATGTCACAGTGTAAGATAGCACCATGAAAGAATAATGATTCCTGCTGTGGGTTACAGATACAAAGCACAGCTGATCAATCATTGCTAAGGTTTCTACTCCACTGACAGGAGGAGAAAATGTGTGTTCTGCACAGTCAAAATTCACCCTTTTAATGTAATACGATACAACAATGAATACACATTTTACATAAACAATGTTTGGGTTTTGTTATGCTTTTGAACAGAGGGACAAGATGCGTCCCTCAGACTGCTTCCCATATGGAAAATGTGTACACATCAAAAAAAAAAAAATGGCACAAGCAGGCCTTTGTGGAATAGTTCAAAACAAAGACTCACTTTTAAGTGAAGTTCTTTGCCACCTAAAGACTGAAAAAACAAGCAGAAAATAGGCTAGATCATCAGGGGCCACGTGTTTATCATCCAGTAAAGGCCTCCACACTGTGCCATCTTAAAGTTTAATCCTAAACTAACAGCATCAATTATTCAGTCCATTATGAACAAGTGTACTCATAGTGATTTCAAAGCCTTGGCCTCACATGACTACGACGCACCCACTCACCCATGAAATCAGTGAGTTAAAATAAGAGTTATGAAGCAATGCAAATTGTGTTAAAGCCACCACTGTTTTCTCTTTCTTACTCTATAAATTCATGTTGCGTAAAACTGCCTGCCCTTCAACTGGCGGGTAAGATTTGGTTTATGTAAACAACGGGGGAATTATGCATTCAGCCATGGAGCTGGATGCGAGCTACATCTGCCCACTGTGCTTAGCTTATACACTCACCAAGATGCCAACCTGTGGAGAGGAGTGCATCAGTGACATCAAACCCCCTTCCGAATGCCTGCTGGTGTACTTTCATCCCTCCCACTCCACAGCTTCCTCACTTCACAAAACTCCCCAATGAAGAAGCTTGTCATCTGTACACCTCCTCTGCGCCATGTTTTTCCTGCACTCCCCCCTCCACGCCTCTGTAACTTTCATGGCCTTGTCTTCCCCGGAGGTTGTCCGCAGTGACTGTGCTGCCTCTTGCTCTGGATGCTTTGGTTTGACAAGGAGATGGGGAGACAGCACACACACTTGTTTGCATTGTTTACAAAAAAATGAGACAGCCAACCCATTTTTCATCAATTACACAATCACTCAAATTATAGTCCCGGCACAGAATTGAAGGGATCAACATCTGAAATATATTATATTATGAAAAGAAAAAGTCATAAAGAAAGAAAAAGAAATTAGGGCAATGGATGGGACTTTCGACCCTGTATAACTTCAGACTGGACTTTGAGATTTGGTAATTGCATTACAGTTAGTCACAGTTGACTTCCTGGATTAAGTTTAGGAAAGGTTCAGGGATTTAGGTTAAAGGATAATTGGGTAACTTTCTATTTTAAGGCCACTAGTGCAGGGCCACCTGCTTACAGTGGAAATTAACCTGTGGCTAGAAACCTTATGTACATAACATTGATTACCTTACATCAATGTATGATTATACTGTCCCTGTCAAATAAATAAATAATTAATTTGATTACAACATTGTCAAATAACATATGGACTGACATGGTATACTGTATTTGTAATATATACAAAGGGTTACTTTTACTGGCCCAACACAGTTAGCCCACTCAACAATGGAGAGGGCATTTATTACATGGTTATTTGAGAGTTTGGTAGGTAGTAATATAATTAATTCTAAGTGGCCAGGATCGTCCAAAAATGTTGAAGCTATCTATTTAAAAGTAAAAGTTATGTTGTTAATAAAAGTTATGCTTTCAGTTTAGAACTCAGAATTTGCAGACTTTTTATTCTACAACCACTGGTGTTCTTCATTAATTCATTTATTTTCATTCACATTCTACAGCTTATATTTTACATTTTGTTTTGGACTTGAAGAAGGTTATACCTAGATAATTGTCACTTAATTGTTGGGCTAAAACAATCACTACAGTAAATTTAGAGTCACCAGTTTTTAATATACATGCATGTCTGTGGATGTTGGGACGAAGCCAGTGCCTGTGGAGATCCCACTGGAGCACGGTGAGGAGGTGCAGGCTCCACACAAAGAGGCCGTTTCCATGACTTTGTTGCGATGAGACAGGAGTGCTAACCACTCTGGACCACACTTTAAACCATAAATTGTTCAAAAGTGCAATGTAATTATTCTAGGTATTTTCTTTCACTAAAAGTTCATATTTCATGCATCAGTGGTTTATGGAAATTATTTTTCTTTTCTTTGGAAGACTGGGTTCTCAATAGAGAAAAGTAAAAAATTTGAAGCATTGATTAAAGAAAATTGGACTAATATACAGGTTAGAGTATGACAAAGTGGGAGAAAAAAACGTGTAATAGAGTATGGTAGAGAAAAAAGGTGAATGATTAAGGAGGAGAGATAAAAGAAAGGAGCTGAGAGTGTGCAGTGAGGGCTGTGGGAATATGAAACATCCTCAGGCAATATTCCTCATCCTCAGCTCTCGCTCACAAAAAAACTTTGCCTTTATGCTGTAAACTTTGCTGCATTGTAGACAGGGCTAAGCAGTCAGTGAAGCAACAAGGAATACCAATGTTCCTCTAGGAGGATTAAGTGAGGCTGTAAAGTTGTTACTCAAGAGGTGAGATCTTTTTGACAAGGGCATGGGAGCTACAACTAGTTCTGCGGATGACCTTATGACACACACACTGTGGTTAAACACCTCTGTAGTTCCTCCTTAACACTGAACACAGCTAGTTTTAATAAGAAACACAGCAAAAGAACAAGCTGCATAATTTGTTTTTGAAGTGGTATTTAATCTTCAAATCTCCTGCATATTGATTAGCACTTCAAGTAGTCGGCGTCTGTTCTTTATTTATTTAGTTTTCACTGTGAGACTTCTGGCTGTGTGCATCTTTGTAGGAGTTTTATAAAGGCATGTGGGTTGGGGTGGATTTGTGGGCATATCTTCGATATATCTTGAGCCTTTTGAATGTTTCTGCATCTATGTTACACAAGCTGTTAATCCTTTCATATTCCGGTCATTATTAACCAATAAATTACCCTACTGCATTTGTCCATTTTAGTATATACTGTGTGTGTAGAGTATGTACTGTACTTCAAATATTTTTCTATACTAAAAGAAGGTTTATTTTTATTGCATCTTATTTAGTGTATTTAGTTACATATATTTGAATAGTCTTATCATTCACAACATAAAACTCATGCGAGGACTCCATGTCATATAGTTTATAATTTATTCTGCACCTTCATCTATCCTGGAAGAGCAATTATAGAGATTGAAACAACTTCGTTGCAACTTAAGCAAAGTCTCAATAAATCCGACACAGCATGACACACGACACATAAAATGACCTACAAATCCAATCAGCATTTCTTATTTGAGACGTTAAGTATATATTAAGCAGTTTCAAGCGTGCTGACTTACAGTTTTATCATGTGCAAAGGATTCTGTGTGAATCAAAGCTGTCTTTAACACATATACACTGGGGCTTAGACCTGCACTGTGCTGCGAGGACTCTTCACTATTATTTAAAGAAAAATCCACAAGAGCCAATATTTTTGCCTCTGTGCCTGGTGTAATTAGCTCAAAAAGACTTGAAACCAGAGCTTTGAAAAGCATCTTTAGGGCCAATAAAAGTGGTGTAAAACTAAAAAATGGCCCTCAGCACTGGAGAACATTAATACTCCACATTTTATCCTCTAGTGATTGTTTCCATTTTTTCTGAGAATCCAGTTGTAAGTTTGGGGTGGATCCAGTATAGCAAACATGTATACCAATCACGCTGTCGGGTGAAATAAGAGTAAGAAAAGCTAAAAAGCAGAACTGTGCTTAAACAGATACAAGAGATGAGTGACTGACAGACACTTAAAGCTCATTAACGGAAAAAAAGCTGTCACAGTTCACACTCCTACACAGGTGATCTCTGTCAGGAGCTCTGTGGAGCTGACAAAAACGCTGCTTATTGCAACACTATTACATCAAAAGTATTCAACAAGAACTTCAGAGGAAATAGACAGCTTGATGAGCCCCAAACAAAACTGATTCATCACAGAAGCAGGGACTACATACTGGCTATAACAGGATGTTAATTATACAGAATCAGATAATGCTTTTTCATAATAATGTCAGTGGTGACATTCAGATTGTTCAGCACTGTTTGAAGAGCAAACTGCAGAGCAATCTGTTACAGTTAAGGACAATATCCTTACAGATTGTCTTGTTTCTCTGCCAAGTCATTCATTGGCAGACAGGGGTTATATTAAAAGAAAAGCTCAAAATTCCTCTTCAAGATCTCTTCTAAACTGCTAGCTTCTTGCAGCTGTATTTTTATACCACTGTAGTCTGGAAAACACATTGAAACCTTGAGGAGGTTTTGTGAAGGATATGGATTGTTTGAGCAACACTGTGCTGCATAGACAGTGGTCTCTTTGTACAGGACTTTTCTCTAGAGATGAATATTCGTCTGGAGCACTCCCCACGGGCTGTCTTCTGCGCAGAAGGGTTTCTACAAAACATATAAGATAGTGAACACATGCACACAGAAATGCAAATGCAGCCGTCTGTAATAGTGCCTGAGGTAAATGAACATATTGCTGTGAGACTGAAAATACAGAACGTAAAAGCAAGGGTGACTTATGCTTGGTGTTTTAAATATTCTGCCCTTACCGTCAGCACCATGAACCAGATTTATCAAAAGCACAGTTATAGTCGATTGAATAAAACTTTATGCAATACTAGCAAGACTAGACTGCTGGCAGTACACGGAACAAGAATACAGGTCTCCCCTGCCTCTGCACAGAACAGATCATTTTCTTTATGTCACTTGTAAAAGACCCATTTATAACTGTGAAATTCAGTCAATAAATTCTACTGCCCTCCGCGGCCTTTTCTCCCTCAGTGGAACACATCACAAAATGTCACCATGAAACGCTCTCCGAATATTCCCCCAAACTTTGCAATAAACAAGAATGAGTGCAAGCATAACTCACTCTGCAAACACCGTGGGCCTTTTTACACAATAACACCAGCCAAAATAATGGATTTTAGTCTTAGATGTAACACGACTGTTTTGTTGCAAGCTTATATTCAGTTTTTTTCTCTGTGAAAACCCCTGGCTCCTCCTCGGCACTGGGAGCTCAGTTCAAAGGGGTTTATGATGTGCTGACTTCACCCTTGACTGGTTTCATGAGGTGTGAAGTCACCACGGTCAACTTATACAGCAAAGGTCCAAGGTATAGAGGTCTAGAAGCAGAAATGCAGAATCAGCTTGAGCTATAGTGCCACCGGTGACCCAGTCATTCTTTATGGGCTGCAGAGGCTTTTGTCCTGGAAGTATCGGGAGAGCGATATTTCTGGTGAGTGGCTTTGAAATATGGCAACAAAAACTACAGTATGTATAGTATGTTTGCGGCGACACTTTGCACGATCAGGCTAAATACACAGACAGCCCTAGTACTAAAACCATCTGTTTGCCCCGACCAAGTGACATGAGAGAGTTTCAGGTAAACTGCACTTATGCTCAGCAGACTGTTTAAAACTAAAAATACCACAACAAGGGAAACTAAAAAAAAGAAATGAAAGTGGCAATTTGATGCAATCAAATATCCAAGGTATAAATAATAAAAAACACTAAACTAGAAATTTATTTTTTTATAAATATTTTGCTGCTTATCAGTATAGTATGGAGAGTATAAAAGACGAATAAACTGTAATGTCACCCGTGTAAATCCACAAATCCACTATCTTCAGTCCTACAGTAGGTTGTTAATGGTTTTCTCCTAACTGTCCAAAGAAATGAATCTATAGGTGAATTGGTGAATATACATTTCCCATAAAAAATTTATTTTAGAGTGTGTACACCTCATGCCTCATGGCACTACTGAATATGTTCCAGCCCCTGCGAGCAGTGAAGGATAAGCAATACAACATTAATGAATAAGATGAGAATGAATGTTTGAACGATTCTTTAGGTGCATTCATCTCCCGTCTACCTGACAGTGGACGGGAGATGGCTGCAGGAGCTAGCTGCAGCAGCAGGTGGCAAAAAAAGTCAGACAGTCTATAAGCAGTGCATGGACAAAATGAACCGGATTGCACTTTACACCAATTGAATCTGCACTGGCTACTCTCGAACACAACTACTGCAGCTTAAAGTCAATGCCTACGGTGGCAAGAAAAAGTATGTGAACCTTTTGGAGTTTAATGGTTTTCTGAATAGATTTGTCTTAAAATGTGATCTGATCTTCATCTGAGTCAAAGGTATTGACAAACATAATCTGTCTAAAAATAATAACACAAAGAAATTCAGATTTTTTTTTTATTATTGAACACACTCATTCAGCATTCAAAATGGCAATGGAAAAAGTAAGAAAAGCCTTAGTATAAATAATTGGTTAACCCCCTTTGGCAGCAATAACCTCAACTCTGTAGCTGTGGATCAGACCTGCACATTGTTGAGGAGGAATTTTAACCCATTCCTCCTGCAGAACTGCTTTAGCTCTGTCATATTTTTGGGACGTCTCATGTGTATGGCCCTCTTTAATGGCATCTCTCTTGGGTTGAGGTCTGGGCTCTGACTTGGCCACTCCAAATGCTGGATTATGTTTTTCTGAAGCCATTCTGTAGTGGACTTGCTTAAGTGTTTTTGGTTGTTGTCCTGTTGCATCACATTCTTCACAGTTTCAGCTGAAGTACAGACATCCTCACATTATCCTGAAGAATTGTCTGAGATACTTGGGTATTCATCTTCCCCTCAATGATTGAAGCGGGTCAGACCCTGATGCAGCAAAACAGGCCCAAATCCTCCACCATACTTTACAGCTGGGATGAAGTTTTTATGATAAAATGCTGTGTCCTTTCTACGCCAGATGTAGTGCTGTGTGTTTTTTCCAGATAGTTCAATTTTAGTTTGATGAGTCCACAAAACATTTTGCCAATACCACTGTAGAGGAAATGCTCTTTTGCAAACTTCAGGTGTGCAGAAACGTTTTTTCTAGTAAGCAGTGGCTTCATTTGTGGTTTTCTCTCATGAACAGAGATGTTAGCAAGTTCCAATGATGCCTTCAAATCTTTGGCTGTCAGTCGCTCCTATTACTGTAATAAATACCATTAGAAAAAGTCATAAAGATCCAAATTTTTTTCGTAATTATTTTTAGACAGATTATGTTTGTCAATACCCTTGCATTAGATGCAGATCAGTTCACATTTTAAGTCAAATTTATTTAAAAATCCAAGAAATTCCAAAAGATTCACATGCTTTTCTTACTACTGTATTTCTGCACACACTTCCTTTTTGTCTACTGGTTCTTCAGTCCACCTGTATTTGCACCATGCAATGAAAGTAACCTGCTAATCAATATTTTAACATTGTCATCAAGAAACCAGGGTTATGTACCCAATATATGAATGTAAGCTGTACATGTCTATGTGGCATGGTGGGGAGTTTGCATGTTCTTCCTGTGTCTGCATAGGTTTAAAAGAATATGTACAATAGGACTACAGATGGAAATTAGCTGTTGAGCTAAAGTCTGGGTACAATCATTGTATGCTGTCCTAAAAATAAATAAAAATAAATAATACATGTGTATAAAGTGTCTTAAACAAGCCTTCATGTCATAAGTGAAAATGACATGTTACAATCATGCCATTGCTTTAAACAGACCAATATCATATGGCAGATGTTTGAGAGCTTTTAGGTTTGGTGTTTGAAGCCCCAACATATATACTTAGAAAGGACACAGTGTACATAAATAAAGGCTGTGTTTGAATTTGGAATTCATAAGAAGTTGTATGCTGAATACTTAACAAGCAAAGGAGGGTAAAATATGGACAGTTTAAAAAATAATTAAAGTTTGAGCACCTGGGGCATGCTGCATTCAATTAAAGTGTCTAAACAGGGTTATGGTATTACATTTATTCATAATGGACAAGAATTTATTCATAATAGTAATTCATTTGAACCCACAAATTCTCTAAAAGTTTGTGAAGATATCCATTAGGTGAAAAAGCAATGAAGTAGAAACCCAAGACCCCACTAAGATGTTACAGGCATATGACATCATGAGAACAGCTGGGTGAAGTGATGTCTGACAGCATAGCCCCAGTGCGGTCAGACCCAGGTGGTGCAAAAGAACCGGCAGGAGTACACCTTTTGGATCAGAACCCTCTGAGCTGACAGATGAGATATGGCTCTTTCCCGCAGACTGTGGATAACCCTGTCCGACCTCCAGGAACATCAGTTTGTAGAACATTGTGTTAGAAATCCTCCAGGGATCTGAGTGGGAGCTCAGCAGCTAATAGGTACAGATATCCATTTTCTTCCCAGCCTGCACTCGCTTTCTCATTTCCTCGCACTGCAAAAAATGTCCATCTTAGAGGCAGTTGCACATGGAAAGGGGCACCTACTCGCCAGCCTGCCACAGCATGCAATAAATGTCCTTCCCACAGCAGCACTGATGCAAATGGAGGCTAATCAAAAGAAACTATTTATTTTTGTTGTGTAATTTGTTGGTTTAGCTGGGACATGTAAAAGCACAATTAAAGAATGAGCTATAGTGTTGTAACTTTACCTTAAAAGGAGCACTGCGTAACCTTTAGCACAAAAACATATGTTCTCAAAATTGTTTTTGATGATTCTTAGAGATAAGAAGGGTATCTCAGCAACACAGTACCCTCAGCTGGACAGAAACCTCACATGTAACTTTCCTGCACCTGGGATGAGGACTTATGTAGAGGCCAATACATTGGACCCTAGGAGAGTTGTATTTGTACACAATACACTAAAATTTCCCTACCATTTATGAAGACATGTTTATTTTCCTTCCAAACTTGCAGAATACTCTCCTCTTTTGATTGACATCTGTGAATATGGCACACATTATCTAACGACTGGTAAGAAACTAAAAGAATACATATATATGTTCATAATATATTTTTAACTGATGTAGGGCCATCCCAGCATAAGATTTTAGCAACAGGGATAGGTATGATAATGATAATACTAATATGTTTTGTTGATGTTGGTTGGTGAGAAAAAAACATTGCACAAAAATGTGGTTAAATGTGGCAAACTGAGCTAAAAAAATAATAATTCTTGCAATGGGAACTTCCATAATACCTACCCGTAGATGTTTTCATTGCAAATAAAGTATAGAAAAAATAAAACATTTTATGAAACACAGTGCTTCTACATAGTTCAGCAATTTTAAGTTAATAAAAACTTTCCAATCATAACAATAACATTTCTTTAATTACAAATTTCTGTTCTGATTGTAATAACAATGTCATATGTGTAAATAAACTGACACAAATGCTCAATCGTCAGGGAACAGTTTCAACGTTCATAAACATTGTTTTGCAGAGTGCCTCCCCTCGACTAGAACAAGACATAGACGAAAAGTGGCTTGTGGGACATGAGTGACGTCTCACCAACCAACCAGAGCAGGAATGCTGCGCGCACCTCGCCCGCTTCTCTCCCGCTATTGGCTGTTCTCTGGAGAGTCGGGGGTTGTTCTGATATTAATGACTGCTGAGGAGACGGCGGCGCATCTATGTGGTCCGCCTGACACTTGATCGAGGGGAGAGATGCGTCCTTAACAGCCGCTGTGAAGACGGGCAAGGAAGGGCACAGGGAACACATGAAACTGTTCTCACGCTCCAACCGCACTCTGCTTTTGGACTTCAGAAATACCTTTACCTTCTTGCTGAATTCCTGTGTTTTACGGTGCAAGAAAGACGATTCCTCGTCAACTGTGTGAAAATCTGAAGACCACACGTTGGCGACTGGCTGTATGTTGCGCTGGTCTCTGGAGCGGCGCACTTGATAGGGATTTAGGAAACACATGCTGCGTCGTTGGATATAAAACTCATATCTGGTAAGTGCAGTGTATTTACGGATGAATTCTGCTTCGTTTCTTTTCAGCTGTTCCATATCGTAAGTCTAGACTGCGCAACGCATTTCCAAGGTATTAAAAATATGATGATTTTAAGGACAATGGTCTGATCACTAAAACAAAGTATCCTTTTTGCACCCATAACTAACAAGTGCGTGCAGATCAAATACGTGGTGGAGTGGCCTCAAACCTTCACTTGACGTTGACACGCGCTTTTGCGCAACTATGCAGCTTGTGACTTGAACACAGCGAATTAACGCAGGCGCTATTTAAGTAAGGGTAGATAAATTTGGTCAATCCATGTGGGGCGTGTGTGTACTGTTGACTGACTGACTCTATGTCCACGGGTCCTGCTTAGTGTGCGCACACCAGACACGTCTCCAAGAAATCCACAGAATGGTGGTCACCCCCTCCTCTTCCTCGTAGCTCACTCTTCCCTTTCCCTTAAACCTTCCTGTTGCAAACACAAAGTGGCTGCTGACCCGCGCAACAACAGCACGTTTTAGGCTATTTCAAACACAACATCATGTCGTTAATGTCGCAGTGCTTAGCTCTCATCAGCTGGACCGCCATGTCCTCACGCTGCATCAGGAGACTTAACGTAATTAACTGAGAGGCTTGTACAGCAGCATCACTTTACCTGTCCATTCCTACACCCACACACTGGCTCTGGCGGGGGCTAGGAGAGAGGAAAGCTAGTCATTGATCACTAAACTCTCAGTTACTCTGTGTTATGTGTGTCTGTTTGTGTAATAGCCTCTTTCATATGTCCAAAACGTGTAATCGGGCAGAGGGATTCCTCATGAATATTTCAGAGGCAGATAAACGGATCATGACTAATAACAAATGTGATTTTCATCGATGAGGTTGGATCTGATTGCTGTAATCTTTTGTGAAGACCAGTTCTTGTGTTTGCATGTGTGTGTCCGTGCTTGTCCCTGCCTATGGCTAAAATACATGATGGCCTCCACGGAGACAGTGACTCACCTGAAGCAGCTGTAAATTCAGGAAAACAGAGACAAATGCCACAGGAGGGCTATCATATCCAGCTTTTCATCAGCTTCTATGCCTCACTGAGAAAACCTCGGCCCACACAATTCGCATTGTTCCCACTCAATTTCAATAATTCCACTACCTGCTGAAGCAGCCATCACCAAGCTTTTGTAATATTCAGAAGACAGTTTTTCAAAAGTGATCCTTAAAGCTGAGTCGTGTTTATTAGCCAACACCAAAATGGCAGCAGTTGGGTTTCATTTAGTCCACAGGAGTTCAGTGAGTTCAAACTATACATTTAGTTATACCACAACAATCTGTAGCACAGTGCATAACAGAACACTGTCTTGTTTATAAAAGAAAGTAAAGCAGTTTCTTCATTAATTTTGGCACATTTGTTCAAAACAAATCAATATTACATATCTACAACAAGTTATACACTTAACGTGAGTGGCTTTGCAGATTGCCTATTGATCTATGTGTGAAAATAAAGGGAGGGGGTGGTATTGTGCCTGCAGTGGCCTTGTGAAGGCTGAGAAGCATGACAGGCACTATAGTGAGTGTTCCTTAATCATTCTTCTATAGGCAGAGGGCAGTAGGTGCCTGTGAGGTGACAACGTGTGTGGTACCCAAACCTCTCTTGGTTCAAAGGGAGTTCAGAAGCCGGCACTACAGAGTCACTGACAAATTAATCTCCGGATTTATACCCATTTTCCATAATGATGGTAACAAGACGCCTCAGGATCTGTTGAAGCTCCTGAGTGAAATGCATGTAAACATATTCACAAGACGACTGCAGGGGATGAATCTGTGCAGCCAAGCATAGGCTCTCTGATAGCATCCTGTTCCCAAACAAACACAAGCAGTCATTAAAATGGAAAAAGCACAGGCAGAGGGCAAAAGGGATGTGCTGCTTTGGTTTATTATCTAGTGCAGCTATTGTATCAAAATCTAATTATACTGCAATAAAATGCAGAAAAAGAAAAGACCAGCTGATGGTCAAAACGTGCTGTTGTGGCAGCATCATGACATTTCTGTGTCTTTGGTCCATATCAAAGGTCAGGTGGGGGGTGCCAGTCCCTTTGCATATTATGAAATTTTGTATTTTTTTTTTATTTGCATTTACATCCACATTTTGCTTTCACATGTAAAAATTTAAAAAAAGTTACAAAACATAATTAATAAGGCATTTAATGTATCTAACAATATTAAAAAGAAAATGCAGAAAATGATTCCCCCTTTGTGTACACCTAAAACCGGACATAAGCAGGACATATAGCCACATCTTCACACATCTAAAAAGTTTAATTACACAGAAAACTTTTGTGATCATACAGAAAAGCCCCTGTGTTTTTATGTTTTGATGATACATTATGTATTGATGATCGGCACGGACTAATGTATAAAAATATGCATGCATACTCAAACATATGAATTCTTATGAAGGTGGATGCATTTTTAACTGTGGAGAAGGATATAATTATGGTTTCCATCAGCCTCTGAATAAAACTCAGCCATTGTGTCATTCCAATGTGGTAGCTATTCATCTGTTTTAGAAACAGAGGGGGATAGAGAAAACAAAAAGAGAAATCCATATCAACCCCCATGAAATCATAATAGACGGGTCCAAGCCAGCCATAAATGCCTTTCAGTGGCATATAATGATTGATTCCGTCTACCGTAGGAACTTATTCCCTGCAGGCTTGTGGCCCCTTGACCAGCTATATATTATTCATATAAATATAGATAGCTGCGCATCTTCGAGCCAGCGCGCATGCCACATTTGCACCTGCAGATTCAATTTGGCTCTGACTTTGAGGGATATGCCGCTGGCTCTATTCCCCCTGCCGTCCCCCTCCTCACACCTCCCTCTTTCATTCTGGCTAGCAGCTATACACAATACATTATGCAGATTTTTGTCAAGAGTGAGTCCGATTATGTTGAGGGAGAAATGAGTGTTGGAATGTTCGCTACGCCTTTGACCTTATCAGCGGCAGCCTTAAGCTGGATACCTTGGCTTAATTTTAATAGATGCAGCACTATGCGAATTAGACAAGGAGACCTAGCTGTGCTCTTTCACTGCATGCCGCGCTGTGCATGCATTATGCCAATGAGTAAGCAGTGTTTGTTTTTACACTCTCTGTGAGGACAAAGTCTGCTAAACTATCTGTCTGCAAAAGTATGTGTTGTTCACTTTTAGCTCTGTGTGTTCCTGTGAGCTGTATCCATGTGCAGGTAGTTAGTTAGGTAGGTAGGGGTGCCAATGTTCAATAACTTTGCAGCATGTGTTTGCATCCTCACTCTGTCCAAGGGCATGTCTTGTCCAAGAAAAGGGCTGAAAAAACAAGAAACAGGGGTCCTGTGGTTAATTTGGAGAATTGATTTTACATTAACAGCCACTGATTCAAGGCTGTACAAGTGCAGATGTAAGGGGAAAGGTTTCCATCCTCTCGCACACATAAAGCACACATACTGTACATACAGGCAAGCTACATTATGCATACACACTGCATGGAAGGGTCGCTTTAATGGACTCTCCCTTACCTTGGAGAAAGTATAATAGTAAATCAATGAGGTGAAAGGCAAAAGGAGGGACAGCAATGCCTTTAAAGCCACCCACACACTTAGGGGTTTACCTACAATGTCTATTGCTTCCAGCTTTTCAACTATGACCACACTTTATGTATGTCATCTACTATTTCACTGGAAGCAACAGATTCAAGCTGCATTTTTCATGTTTGATTACTTCAACTAGAAGCAATAAATTACAGGCATTGCTAACCGCATAATGAGCATACCAACAATTAAATAAAGTAGAAACCATGTAAAATAAACTTACATTAAACATGCATTTCATATTATTGATTATATGGTACACTGACATCCCCAACTCTGCAATGGACTATTTTCTACACAAAAACAAAGTGTGCCTAGCTGCTGCTCTTATTGTTTGGCTGTGTTCGTTTAGGCATGTAACACTGAAGCAGCACAGATGCGGCTCATGCACCGTCAAATTGCCTGCAATAAGTGCAAATTCATTCAAATTCATTGCTTTTCAACAACACATGCATGAGAACTGCACATACTGTATATACATATATACCATTAAATCTGTTTATATTTGTTATTGGGAGTATGATTATTGGTATAGGGCAAATCTGGTATCTGTCAGAATTTTCTATCATTTTAGACAGAGCTAAGCAAGCTTTGAGAGCAGGAATACAGGCACACAAAGTGAGAAAAACATCAGCTACTGAAACAGATGGTCGTACAGGTATCCAGAAAGACAGATTTGGCACAGCGGGGGGACAAGTATGCGCAAGGCAATTTGGCAAAAGCAATGATGGCACAGCAATATCAGAAAAAACAAAGCAGAGACCAAACACGGAGCGATGGGAAAGCAAAGCGGTCCTAGTTGGAGTCTGCATGATGATAGCCTTTTGAGGCCCATTACCACTACTTTAAAATTCTAACTGATCCATTTTTACAATACAGTCCTACTCAAAGACAATGCAATTCAAGTGTGGCCTACTTTCCACTTACAGCTGACCTTTGTATCTCCCACCCAGTTCTACCTTAGCAAGTGTAATGTCTACCTCTCAGCAGATGCAACACAGCATTGTTACCTCTTAAACTGTCTGTGTCTCATAATAATCTCCCCAAGGGCCAGTATGTTCCCTACAAAAACCTACATACAGACTTATTTCCTCACTTAGATCTGACAAATTCTCTCTTTTACGCCTGCCATTATGTTAGCAGAACCTGTGTTTTGTAAAATAAATGGAACTGAAGGTCAAGTGGCGGCTATGCAAGCTATCAATGAGTATCCAGCCTGTGACAAAGCAATCATCTCTGCTCCGCTTAACCTAGCCCTCTGAAGTAAAGGGTAGGATTTATAACACATTTCATAGTATAAAACAAACATCACTGTGCAACCTTCTTGACTCAGGCTTGGCTGAATTAGCAACACACCCACCAGGGCTTTAAGCCTCCACTGTGCATACTCTTTTTTATAAAAGTGGGCATATCTCACTGATCTTTAATCAAACTGCTTTTGTGCCATAGTTGTCCAAAACAGACCCCTTTTCCATGTAATGGAGGTGGCCCACAGGGAAAGGAAGTGTTAGGGGTTGCCAAGATCTGAATGGGAACGCTTTCATCTTGACAGCTGGTGAACATCTGAAATGTAGTCTTATCCAAATTTAGATTTAGATGATTACCCCAGAGCTATTGCTAGATTAAAGAAAATGACAGCACTTTTTCCTGCATAGTGCATTTTTGGCACCAGGTCATATCTGCTTAATAAACAATATCCAAGTGAAATCTGTACTGCGTAAAAGAAGCTGAGACATTATTACCTGGTACAACAATGGTGGGCAATGTGCAGAATTTTAATGAGGACAGATTCCTGGCTTTCCTGATATGTCAAAATTCATCCTAATTAAAAGAGAAATGTCTTCTAACAAGGACGAAAGGCATATCAGTTTCCAATGGTGACGCCATGAAAAATTCAGAACAGAAAACTATACGCATGCAAACATACAGATATAGAAACACACAAACAGTGATGCAATATGTCTGCCATAACATGTTTAAAGTAGAAAGTGAATCCTAATATTTCAGGTATTACAGTTGGAGCTGTCCTGAAATGAGCCAGACTCCAGGAGATTGTTTGCTGTAATGTTCACAGCCAGGATTAACACTGGTGAAAGTGAAAAGCCCACAGGCGACACTGTCAGCCCGTTACTGTAATCGAGGTGCTTTAGAGAGTGCTGCCTGAATGATCTTCCTCCTTGGCCCCTAGCCCCCTTTTTTTTGCTGACACCTGGGAACGCATGTTAGCTCCATGAGTGAACATCTTAGTCTGACCTATAAAAGACTTTCATTTAGCTCCCCGAACAAATGTCAAGGCTTAAGCCTAATGTGTTAGTGCACTTAGACATTAGGCTACAGGAGATACCTTTTCCACCCCTTTAGGTTGTATTAGCTCTATTTGATTGTGTACCTTTCTGCCTAAAATTCCAAACAGTTTTGCAAAGCAGAGATTACATGTATCCATCTTGAAATTTCATTTGCCTCAACAATATTAAGCACATTTCTCTTTGTCACCAAATGCCAGTTATTGCCACTTAATGACAAACACAACTCAATGTATTCTGCTGCTTGCACTTCCTTGTTTCGGCTAATTCTTCTGTCCTGTGCTGCTGTGGTATTAATACCACCTGCAATAACAGCATCCTAAAAGCAAGTAAAGGTTAATACACTAGCACTGATACTATGACAAATTTCTGTTCAGTGAGTCATTTTGCTCCCACACCTCCTTTCTTCTTTCTGCTCATCCTCACTCCACCTCAATTAAGTGCAGCCCACCAGCACATGGTGGGAAATTAGCTGTACATGGAAGCAGGGTGCAACTGGGCTGGTGTGGCTCAGTGGCTTCAGTGGACGTCAAACTAATAGGTTAGTACAAGCCGTGTGTGGACTTCATAGTCACAGCAGTCACAGTTCAAAGCCCAAAGAATATAAACTAGGCTTCCCATAATACAGTTGTACAATGCCGATTTACTTGCTTAACGGCCTGTGGATGATTAGGAGTGCTCACTTAATATAATTTAGTTTGGTGGGTGTCCACAGTATTAGTATGCAACAGTATTTACTTTATTATAATCTAGTAAAATGTAACACAATAACAAGCACACAATGTGCTGCAGCTAAACAACCAGAAATACCCTGCCTCTGTGTCTTTATAACATATATTAAAACTAATATGTACTATACACTTCTTATTTATTTATTTTAGGAAAGTGTACAATGCACATTAGGATGAAGCAGAAATGCTTGTACCAGATTATAGCTTAACAGCTATTTCCAAATGTAGTCCTACATTGTACATGTTTTCCACACAGAAAGGCCCTGCCCTGGATAGAATTTAAACCCAGGACCTCTTTGCTGTGTGAGTGCTAACCACTTTGCCACCATGCCTCTGCTTTTATAACAGGGGTCTTTTAGCTCAATAGCAGTTCTTCCAAAATATGTTTTAATATCCCAGATTTGACACTTGTATTCAGCAGCAAGCATGCCTTAGGTCTGAGTACATTTTCTGCATCAGACATGTTGCCACACAAGATGTCAGCTCTGATTCAGTCAGCATCGCCTTTAACTGACATCTCAGCTGACATACAAGAGACTGTAAGAAATACTCATTTGAGTTTAACTAATCAGAACTGTGTCTATAAAATAACTCTCTTTTTAAGGCCCTTATATTATTCATTCATTCATTCATTTTTTACCGCTTTGTCCTGTTAGGGGTCACAGGTGACTGGAGCCTATCCCAGCAGCTTTGGGCCTGAGGCGGGGTACACCCTGGACAGTGGCCAGTTCGTCACAGGGCTAACATTTAGAGACAGACAGTGACAGACAACCATTCACGCTCACATTCATTCACTAGGGACACTTTAGAGTTGCCGAATAACCTGTACATGCATGTCTTTGGACGGTGGGAGGAAGCCGGAGTACCCGGTAACACGTGGAGGACATGCAGACTCTTCAGAAAGACCGGAGATGGTCAAGAATAGACGGCCCTTATATCATAAAATACTTTATTGTGTGATTCCTAGTCACCAATGGAAAGCACAATTTTAAATGAAGCTGCAAAATTATGGAGCAAATAACTTCTTCCAAAATGTTGTCCTAATTCATTGACAATGGGGAATATTGGGTTTGTTAATCGCACCATCATGCAAATTGTCTGTAAAGCCGCACTAATCCCACCCTACGTTTCATCAATATGGCAAAGCAAACATTACCAATAGACATAAGAGAATAATGAATCCTCTTTACCAATCTGTCTCTTTTTCTGCGTCCAAGCACCCCTCTCCACATCTATCATTGCGCTCTGCCAAAATTGAATAAAGTTTTACCTGATTTAAATGTGAGACTAGGCCAAGAGTAGTTTTTATTCAAGACCAACTACTGAGAGTGCAAGGGAATTAGCTGTTAATGAAAACATTGACACAATTTATTACATAATATGCAGGATGAGATATCCTGGATATTGTCTCTAAACATATTTGGCACCATGCTACATATTTTTAGTATCCCTTATTTAGTATGCTCAAACATAAATTTGATTAATCATGATTTTGCTTGGTTTTCTTTTTTTCTGTTATCAACCCTAGAGCTATACATAGACAACATAGACAATAGAAAATGCTATACATTCCCCACCACACTGTTCTAGAGACCCATGAGGGATTTCCACTGTGCTGTGTGAGAATTACTTAGATTTTACATAAACATGCAGCATATCATACTGTAGCTTTAATATTATAGCACACAATAGACTGGGCTGCAGTGCCAAAACAACAAGCTCACTACATCTCACTGATGGTCGTTTTGATTTCTAGAGAGAAACATCCAGCTGAGGTGAGACCCAAAGCTCAGAGCTGAATTACAGATTGGGGCCAGACTGCAAGGCTCACAATGACGAGCCAGTGCTGCGGGACAGAAGCTAAAGCCTGTTTATCAGAATGCTTTGGGTGCTGCAGCTTATTAAAGTGCCAGGTGCTTTTGAAAAATAACACTCCCTCCATCCCATGTTTAGACCCTGTTTTTCTCCAAACCCCACTGTATTCAGTACTAGAGCAGAGGTTGAGGAATGAACCCCAACCTGGGCTATACCAGCGGGGCCAACTGCAGCATTTCTGGTCCCTTCAGTTTTTTATAATTTATTTTATTTTATTTTTTCCATCTCCCTTGTGGCCACTGAGGCGTGGAAACAGTACGATGAAATGAAACCATGGCTCCTTTCTTTTCCCCATTTCCCATCTCCGTCACACTGCTTCTCTCGATCCTTTCCATTTCATCCTGTCACTCTCCCCTTCCCCATGATGTGGTGTCAACGCCTTTGGGCCCAAAATATCACAAGGACCATCAAGCTTTTGCGTTGAATAAGAGGCAGTTACATGCAACAAATTACATGGTGCACTTCAACTGCAAGAGTTCATGCCACAGCAGGGTGCCGCAGGGGACATGGATTTACACTGCACAGTCTGTATAAAAAGAGACATTCTCACAAGTGCTGCATGCATAATATTTGTTTTAATTCCATTATTATGGATTGCTTAATGCAGCTTCTGCCACGGAGCAAAGAGGCATTTTTAAAGTTAGCTTGAACCTGCAGTAGCTGGAATGTGAGAAATCCACTTTTTATGCAAGCATGTGATTGGCCAAAGCTTGCTGTCATGGACCGAACCTCTATTTTTAAATCCTTGATGATAAACCTTTAATGAACATGGCTTTTAAAGTTTTTCTTGAAAAAAAAGGTGCACACTGTACATTTAACATAAACTTTGTGATATTTTTTATTATTCAGCTTATTACAAATAATAAACATTTTCTTCTAACGTGCAACTATTTAGTATTTCTTAAGCTATTTTATTTTCCGGTATTGCTCAGAATATGTGTACATAATAAGTTATGTTGAACAGAAATATAGACTAAATTATTGTGAAAATAAAAGGTGGAGAATAAAGATTATGTAACCTCCAACAAAACCTAATTATCATTTATCAAGCGCTCTGAGTGCCTAGTAGGTGGAAAAGCGCTATGTAAAATCCATTTTCACCATCATAATACATTAGTTGTGGCTGCGTCTATTTGAAATACACTATCCTAATTAACAAGGTGTTATAAATAAAATATGTAGTATAAGTAGTGATTTATGTTTTTTTTCTTCTAAAATATATATATTGTATTGCAAATAGCCGATAACTGTGGCCTCTAATGAAAAGTGTGACCTTCATTATCAAAAATGATTCACAAATGGAAAACCTATTAACAGAGGAGTTTTTTGATAGCACAAACATTTTCTGTTGGATTTATATAAAAAATTAAAAAAAAACAGGTGCAAGCTGCATCTGGATCAAATGCTTACTTTGCATGTGCGCTCTAACTGCCTTATTAGTACTTTCTCACAATGCATGTTGACTCGTTGCTATAGTGACTGGCATATTGCAGTGTATTAAAGAAGCTTACCCCAAAGGCTAATACTTAAGCCTTAGGATGTCTGCCATTTAAGAATCCCAATAAAGCTTTCTCTTTAACCAATAATAGACTCATGCTGCTAACATTGGGATTGAATGACATATTGTCAGACCGTGCAGTAAGTCTACAGAATTAAGTTTAGAAGGTCAAGCACATATAAATCCACGGTTTTGAGTCTGGAAAAGGGCGAGAATAAATGTCAACATGCATCAGCATGGCTATAACAAATGTCAATATGCCCAGATCCCTCTATTATGACATTCCCTGCCCAAGTTCACTATAAAGTAATACTCACATCACTTCTCTCTCGCTTTTTACAGGAAGGAATGGACTGGTTTGCAGACTTTGGAAGCTAAGGCGACAATCAGAGAGGACATCTATCTCCATTAGATCAAGAAAGAACAAATTTTGTTTTGTCAAGGACACCTCTTTCTGAATTTTTTTCCTTTTTTTCCTCGTTCCACCATCTTGGGTCTGCTGCAGTACAGCCTTGGCCCCAAAACACTGCCTCTCACTGGCAGCACTGATTGGTCATTACACCCAAGGCCTACAAAGAAAGAAGAAACAACCTAACACTGCTGCAGTTGGCCGCACCGGGAAAGGGTGGTGAGTCACACACCTCAGGAACTGCAACAGATGACTCATTACTGGTCAAATTAATGCTCATACCAATTATTATACACGGACCACTTTTTACTGGCGGGAACCGATCCAATATGAAGGACGCGTCTTTTGTGGATCGCCTTTTTATTGGCTTGGCCATGGCCTCTTTTGTCATGGGCACTGAGGATAAGTCTGATTGCCCCAAGCTCTGTATTTGTGAGATGAGACCCTGGTTTTCTCCAAGTTCAGTGTATATGGAATCACTGACCATTGACTGCAATGACCTGGGACTCTTTCGCCTCCCGGAAAAACTGCCGTTGGGGACACAGGTACTACTACTGCAAACAAACAATATTGCAAAGGTTGACAAACCACTGGATTATTTGGCCAACATTACAGAGATTGATTTATCACAAAACAATGTGGCCTCACTCAATGATGTCCAACTAGGAAATCTTGCTCACCTGCTGTCCCTTCATTTGGAGGAGAATTTGATACGAGAGTTGCCTGAAAGGTGTCTGGCAGAGTTGGTTAACCTGCAGGAGCTTTATATGAATCACAACCTTATCTCATCCATATCCCCAATGGCCTTCCAGGGCCTCAGCAGCCTTGTGCGGCTCCATCTCAATTCAAACAAGTTGCAGACCATTAAAAGAGAGTGGTTCGAAGCCATGCCAAACCTAGAGATCCTGATGATTGGTGAGAATCCAGTGGTTTTGATTGAGAAAATGAATTTCAAACCTCTCAGTAACCTCCGCAGTCTTGTCCTTACCAGAATGAATCTTTCCCAGATTCCCGATGACGCTCTGACCGGCCTTGATAACTTAGAGAGCATTTCGTTCTATGACAATATTTTTCCAGAGGTGCCTCATTCTGCCCTGAAAAATGTAAGAAATCTCAAGTTCTTGGATCTTAACAAAAACCCAATCACCAGAATACAGAGAGGGGACTTTGTGGATATGTTTCATCTAAAAGAGCTGGGTATTAATAGCATGCCAGAGCTAGTTTCAATCGACAGCTTTGCCCTCAACAACCTTCCTGAGCTGACCAAAATAGAAGCCACTAACAACCCCAAACTCTCTTACATCCACCCTAATGCTTTTTACAAACTACCACGGCTTGAAACTTTAATGCTAAATGGCAATGCACTCAGCGCTCTGCACAGAATTACGGTTGAGTCCCTCCCAAATCTCCGAGAGGTTAGCATGCACAGCAATCCCATTAGGTGCGACTGTGTGGTCCGCTGGATGAACATGAACAAGACCAACATCAGATTTATGGAACCTGACTCACTATACTGCGTGGAGCCTCCAGAATATGAGGGCCAACATGTCCGACAGGTGCACTTCAGGGAGATGATGGAGATTTGCTTGCCACTCATCTCTCCTGAAAGTATGCCGGGGCATATTAAAGCAACAAATGGAAGCTCGGTGTCACTCCACTGCCGAGCTTTTGCCGAGCCAGAGCCAGATATTTACTGGATCACCCCTTCAGGTATGAGAGTCCTGCCTAACACGGTGTCTGACAAGTTCTATATGCACCCAGAGGGAACATTTGACATCTATGATATTACAGAAAATGAAGCAGGTCTTTACACATGTGTTGCTCATAACCTTGTTGGCGCTGATCTTAAATCTGTCTCGGTCGAGGTGAATGGATATTTCCCTCAACCCACAAATGGCTCTTTAAATGTCATGATCAACTCTGTGGGGACAAACTCCATTCTGCTTTCCTGGAAGGCTGGCCCTGGTACATTTGCTCCTAATATTAAATGGTACACAACCTCTGACACTGCCCACCCAACAACCGCATTTACCACAAGACTTCCCTCTGATGTTCGAGCTTACAACCTCACCCATCTGAGCCCTGCAACGAAGTACAAAGTATGTGTAGAAGTCCCCGGCATCCACTATAACCACGAAATCAAATGTCTCAATATCACCACAAGAGGAGTAGAGCTGACAGTCAAGGACACTGAAAAATGGGATGCAGCAGTGATCACTATCTTTGGTGTGCTCTTGGCAACAACTTCTGTGGCCTGCCTTCTTATTTATGTGTCTCTGAGGAACCACCACCTTTATGGGAATGTTAGAAAATGGGAGCCAAAAGCTCCGCTAACACCAGTGGGAGTCAACGGTATGCACTCTTCATTCTTTACAAAGCTCTGGGTTTCTGGTAAGGGACTACCAAGTGGAGTGGAAGTAAAAGCCACAGTCATAAATGTATCGGACAATGCCTTTTAAGAAGAAGTGGAACTTTCTTGACTGACACACACCAATTAAACTAAACAGAAAAGGCTTTGGGTACAGGTGGACAATTTGTAGTACTGTCGCAAGGGAATACCCATAGCTCGTTCTCTGGTTCAGAAACACTGGCAAAATATGATGGACTGGGATAGAACAATCTTAAACAGACAACATGCTATCCCAGTTTGAACCCTACCTGAAGTGGAGGCTGTGTAACCGTTACATCAAAGCAAGCAAACATCATCAGGAAGGGGCATATACTGCAAAAAAGTTCTGATTCAGTACCATTCACACAGTAATGCAGGCAAAGTAAAGAAAGTTAAGATGATGTCGATGGTCAACTCTCTTGTAATTGACTGTTAACTGTGTTCAGAGTTGTGGAACTGTCCGTGTGGTCCCAAGCAATACCGTCTGTGCTTTGTCAAACATCCATAGACGAGTTAGAGTTAAAGTAATAACACCTGACTATTAAGGGAAGGCAGTTTTAGTAGAGTAGACAAATAACAGTGACTATGGTGTATGACTTTTGATGAAATATACCCCCTTTTCTATTTAAAATGGATTCTTGATTTTTCATGGAGATATTGTTATATATTCTATTATGTTGATGTAATGACAAATCCTCTGTATCAGAACAGCTTAAATGGGTTTTAAATTAAGGCGAGCAGCAGACTACTTTTGATTACAATGTCACATTAGGCTTAATGAAATTCAGCTACCAAATGGGTATCTAGAGAGGACATTTGCCAAATGGCTGTTTATGCTGTGTTGTTCTCATTGCATCAGCGACTGAGAAGAATTTGGACGCGTTGGACAGAAACAAATATAACAGGTTAATTAAAGCTGAGATGACTGATGTGCCATCTCCACTGGAAGTGGTATGTTATGCCCTGGTAAGTGCCTACAACAAGAACTACATGAGGGAAACAGAAAGAAATGGAAGGCATTCGCCAGCCACAGATAAACACGGCCATTTCATCACTGCAGACTCACAAGCTATCTCCGGTACTTTTAGTGGAAATACTTTCTCAGTATTTTTAGCATACATATTTTAAGAAAACATTTTGTTGTTGCTTTGGGTGTAAAGTTAAAAGCCATTTTTTATATTTACTGTATTATATGTGATCAATGGGCACAACAGACTAATTATAAAAGTGCTACAAAAAAATAAATGTCATTGTTTCTTTTACAAACAAAATGGCAGCTATTGCTTTTGTCTTTATAATTGTTTACAACACTCTTTTTTATAATTTACTGAATTGTAACTGAAAGAATGTGATCAAATATTGACAGTAAACAAATGTTGCCCCAAGTGGAGGAGTCAGCTGACTGGCTGACCAAAGCGTGGGACAAAGGGAGAGAGAAAAATCTACAAAAAGAACTCATTAGTCGCTTCATTAAGATCATGTTCGTCCTTCAGCTGGTCTCAATATAGCCACAGTCACTGTGCTACAGCTGCTGCTGCTCGAGCTTAGACAGGGACACCATGTCCCCACGACAAAGAGATAAAGTACAGTAAAGTCGTTCAGGAGAGAGAGAGCAAAGTGAGCTTCACACTCACATTTATTTGTCTCAGTGAATTATCAAGCGCATAGAGCATTTCACATGAGAAAGCAAGTATGATGAATGGCTGTCAGAAGGAGAGTGACATGGTGGATTTATCAAACAGGCTGTGACGCTCATACATCAGACCAGCCTTCAGCACCATGGACAGAGGCTTTTAGAGCCAAGCCATCTGTCAAAGACAAAGGGAGTTAAAATATGATGCAGCGTGCTCCTCAGGTAATGCTCAGGTCAGTCTGTCTCTGCACAAACACAACCATGAATACAAATGCACAAGCAGACATGACAGAGCTTCAGTACACACACACACGCACGCACGCACGCACACGCACACACACACACACACACACACACACACACACACACACACACACACACACACACACACACACACACACACACACACAAGGAACAGGAAGAGAAGCATTGGGCCTGATAGTCCAAGGTCACTGACACTGATTGGCACAAGGGTAAACCAGAAATACAGGGACTAAGACATTTACACATGTAAACAAAAGCACATCTACAGATACACACATCAGGCAGTTTTTCATTCACAGAGGTATTACCGTATATTGCTTAGCTGGTGTTTGTGAAGAAACACAACATGACAGCCAAAGAATACACTAAATGAGTTCAGTGGCCAAACATGTTCTTCGAGATTAAAGCAGCTCGAGGATATTAGCTGCACTGTTCTTGGAATTTCTTTGTTTTCTGTTTTTTATAAAACATCTGCATGATTACATAGTTGAGTGAATAAGCACAGTGTTATGTGAAAACTCATCTTTCCTGCTGTCTGTCCCAATCTTACGCATTTCCACTATGTCTTGCTTTCCTTGCTGTCTCTCTGTGGCTCACTCACCCTCTACTAGTGTGCATATGAGATTGTGAAGGAGCTTTTTGTCTGAATTTGTACATTCAAGGCAACCTATATTAGAAAACCCCTTTGGATTTAAGTTAAATCCCACATGAAAAGAACCAGAGAGCTGTCACTATTTAATCCACATGAGGAAAGAAAAAATGTGTTTTGTGAATCTTCAAATATTTCTAATATTAAAATCACCTTGTTCTTTTCAAAAAGCCATCTGCAGTGAGGGAGATATTAAAGCATCTTCTGTTACGGTTTAGAGATGGATGCTCTTACTTTTTACATATTCATTTTAATTTAGCTGGGATCATTGTCATGCAGTAGGGGATTTAATGGTGAAATCCACTAGTGGGAGGTGGAAGTTCAATAGCTTTTTAGCTTGTGTTATTTATTACATTTTCACCACAAAGCAATCATTAAGTTGACAGCTGGCACTCTAGCAATTCATTTGCTTCTTACATTTTTTTTAATCATTTAAGTAAAACTCAATAATGTAGAAGGAGGATGTGCTGATTAAAGTGTGCATTTGAGTGCCAGCTCTTTCCTGAAGCGTATATATGCGAAGTGCAATTTTCCTGCATGTCCCTGTTCTCGCTGTTGTAGACAAAGAGCAATTCAATAGCACTACAGAACTGCAGGGCACAGTGTTTAAGCTGCTAGAGGCATTTAAAGCGTGTGAATTACAAGCTCCTAAAAGTAACAAACTTGCACATAGGTCAGCAAGTGTACACTACAAGGTGCCACCACTTTCCTATGAATGTCAGCATATTCTTACAGTCCACATGCTAGCATTGTGTTTGTGTCAGTGCTTGCTTTACATTCAGCTGGCGAGGACACAAAGAATTTCAGTAGCAATGGCTTAACAACACATTATGAGGCAGTGCTGATACTCCTGTCTAGCAACTGCAAGGCTTTCATTCATTCATTTTCTACCGTTTTGTCTCGTTAGGGGTCGCGGGTGACTGGAGTCTATCCCAGCAGCTTTGGGCCTGAGGCGGGGTACACCCTGGACAGTGGCCAGTTAGTCGCAGGGCTAACATTTAGAGACAGACAGTGACAGAGCAACTATTTACTCACTAAGGACACTTTAGAGTTGCCAATTAACCTGTACATGCATGTGTTCTGGCAGTGGGAGGAAGCCGGAGTACCCGGAGAGAACCCACGGTAACACATGGAGGACATGCAGACTCCTCACAGAAAGACCAGAGTCGGTCGAGAATGTTTAAGTCGGCCGGGTTTTGAGCTCATGACCTTCTTGTTGTGATGCAGGAGTGCTAACCACTCTGCCACAAGACTGTTAGTTTCTATTTTTTTCACATCATAAAAGCAGAAGCTTAGATAGTTTGGGCTATGATAGTGGCTTTGTTCAAAAATGTCAAAATCTAATCTGTACTGAAAAAAATAATAATGCTGAAACATGCTAGAAAAGCAAGTTAGACTTGCTAGTTAATTATCACTATTACCTGGTATAATGCTATGCCAAATTCTAAAAAAGTAAGTATTTGGGGCCCCATGACAACTTTATAGGAAAGTCCTCATAAACAATTCAGTATAAGACTGTGTGTATCCTTGTACTGCTGCAATAATCAATGTTTGGACTTGTTTAGTCGGAGCTGATGTTAGTGCCACTGACAGGTGAATCTGGGCATGTGTATCACCAATGAGCAAGATTTTGGCCTGTGCTTCGCTATTCTGAACATGTATCATTGTGTATTTTCTGAAAAGTAGAGACAGAATGTCACAGCACATTTGGCACGGCTCGTCAAATAGCAGCCAGTCAAAAGTCATTTGTGTGTGCACGCATTTCTCTTCTGTCTTGCCTCTTCCCGTCTCCATTTCCAAAACCATCACTCCTGATGTGCCTTCGACACTCTGCTAAAAATGATGACGCTTTTTTCTCTGAGTCTGCCGAGCAATCACCAACGTAATCACATAAGCATCCACACACATCCACATCCGTGCAATTTAATAATCTACAGACAATGTGCTCTGCCAAAACACAGCTGCCATTAGTCATTTCAATTTTGAACTAAAATAAAGTAGAGTGGTAGAGATGAGGGCAACTATCACATTTACATATTTTCTCTGGTTCACATTTTGCAGCATGTCTATGATACCACATGGACATTTTATGACATGACTGACAACGTGATATTGTGCATTCCAAGTAGGACGCTCATAAATCAGACACTAAAATGATGCTCACGGGCTTCATTGGGACACAGATGCCACCTATAAACATAAATTTAATTGTGCAAATAAAATAGGAATAAGACAGCCAGCCAAATTTGAACAGATATCTATTCATTCATACAAGTTGTATCAATATCAAAATTGCCGTATCGTAAAATTACATTTAAATGAATGTTTTCTTCTACCAGCCGTACACTGTGTGAGCTGCAGCTGTAGGCTGCACCAGAACAGCTTATAATAATGGCCATGGTGACTGTGCAGACGCTGAAGACAACTAATAATCACTGAAGAAAGGCAGTCATAATACCTCTGTAATGCCTTGTTTTTTCGGGAAATTAACATAAACATGAATAAGGTTTTTGCGTATTGCTCCATGACAAGTTTTTGTGGGACATGTAATTATCCTAGACCGTGTGTATGAAGACAGGGAGGAATAATAAAAAACAAAACTCAGCCCTGGTTTGACTATCTTAGTGAAATATCTGTGTGGATGTAGGAATAATATGACTCCACAGAGGCTGGTGTCTTTATTGGAAACCCCCCCTGTTCAAGCAGATGATTGGTTTCCTGTGTTGCTGATTGATTGGTGCCTTCCTTTGTCTCACTGCTGTTTCCTCTATGAAGTGGAAGTGAGGTCAGATCAATGCTTGACTAATGAGTTATTCACATGTGCTCACATTAATGATGGATTAGAAAGGAAAAAAAGATCACTGGACCTAACAAGCTACATGCAGGACACAGAGCAATGTTCTTTTCTTAGCACAAAGCTAATGCACAAAGCCCTGACAACCCTACGGCACAGATGCACCATGGCTTCCATCAGATTCATTAGCGTCGAGCAGGCCTTCGATATTCATGGCAGAACACATTAATCATGAGCCAACATTAAAAGCCTGTTGTGAAACACTGAAAGAACCACCTACAGTTGCAGTCTCTGTGCGAGCAGCGCTGTTTTAGTCTAAAAAAATATTAACACAGATGGGCATTATGAAAAAAATACATTTTCATTCTCTTAATAAAACTACAGAATAACCAATATTTGCAGATGTATGCATACTTACTGGTAATTTTTAATGGCTAAGTTGATAATGCATCTGTATAAGCTGGCAAAATGTATCATACCTGTGACAGCATATTTAAAAATGAAATGAGAAATTTGTAGGACCTTGAACATGGCATTTTCCATTATATGACATTAGTATCAATTTGTTGATGTTTCTGCTGTTGCTGTTTGAAACAACAAAATAGAAATATTTTACAAAGAATAATCTTTGTGATGATGCCTGTTTTTTTCCCTTTTATCTAATGCTAAGATATAATTATATAAAGATCCAAAATATAATGGAAACACTTTTTTGCCTCTTGCTTTTGTAGAACAGGGAGCGAGCGAGAGAGAGAAGGCGTGACATGGAGATTATGAACCAGGACTGGAATTTGTAGCCACATCATTCTGCATATGTGGTCCACACTCTACCAGCTGAGCCACTGAGGCACCCCATGGATACACTTTTTACAGTCATGCTTTATGGCTCAGTTGGCCACCACATTCAAAAGAGAGCTGTCCAGTTCATGAACTCCTTGTGAAAAACGGACTCAGCTGTTTGCCGATCAGCTGACTTGCTGATTCTGGGGATGTGAGATCTCACTTCCTGCTGAGATGGATAAGATGGTGGTGCTGGTGGTGTGTATTTGTGTGCGTATGCAACTGTGTGATTATTTTTTTATTTATGTGGCTTGATTGCTCTTGTTATTGTTGTGGTCTTTTTTTTTATACAATTTTTCTTTTCCTAATTGTACTTCCTAAATTGTTCACTATTGCAGGTTGAGAATTTCTCTGCTTTGGAATGATTAAAACTCTTAATGATACTTGAACAATCAGGAAAAACATGCATTTCAGCAAGGTGAGTGTGGCTTATGAGCCACCTAGTCCTTATTGCGTTATTATTTACAAATTACACGAATAATCTGTATCAATTTACCAAATGTTGAATAAATAAATCGGACACTAGAGCAATTTTTCCTGTCTCTATCCTGTGCACACTTTAACACAGGAATGCAGCAGTTACCAGGGCTAAATAAAATGGCAGTGTCTCTTTCATCATAGAGGGTGGCCTTATTCTTTGATGCATTGATAGTGGGCTTGGTATGGGAGAGGGATGGATTTTATTAGACGGGGGTCAAGGCTCATGAGGGCTATTCAGCGGAGGAACACCTGCAGTGCCAGCAATAGCAATCAGCACAGATAAAGTGCTGCACTCCATGTGTCCATGTGTTCTAAATTACTTTTCATACAAGCTGCGTAGTGGTGGTATATGCATAGCTGGAGTATTTATACACACGGTTCAATTTCCTACTCTCCCTCAGACCTTGAAGCTAATGAAGCTAATCAGCAGACGGTATGTCACTTTGTCCACCTGGCCTGCGTCAGATCTGTTTACAGCCGTGCTTTAAAGCTGCTAGTACACGCTAAACGGACACACGTGCAAGTGGTACGCCATTAATCACGGTCCCCACCCCCCCCACACGAGCCTACACACTGCCGAACAGCGGGTGGCTCACAGTGATGCTACACAAACATAGCTCTAGCCCTTCAGTTCATTACACGCTTCCCTGGAAACTACAACAACAATAACCCGGGCTCTGTGCTTGATCTTCATTACGCAGCGGATAGTTTCCCTTTTGCCTCCACACAGATGAAATTCATATTTTGTCCTCTCTCTAACATATCTGATCTCTTTATATCCTTAGATAAGAAAAATCCACTACTTTAGATTACAGCACGGGCCGAGTGAATGGCTGTTTCAGACTAATGATAATTGTGTGCAACATAAATTATAGATCCAGATTATTTACAATTGAAATGAAGGGAGTGGGATAGTTAAGTGTCGGGCAATCTGCGATCGTCCATAATGTGCGCATCCACAGTGATATTTCTGCTGACGGAAAGTGGTTCATCTATGAAATAATGGCCTGACCTATTAATGTCTTATGTTAATGGAGGAGTTAACAGCAGGCTGTAGAAGACCATACATTCATTAGGGTAGTGATAACAAATTATTCAATCATGAGGCAGTGTGACTGCATTCTTCACTGTGTAGAATAAAAACTACCACAGATTTGTAGGAGCTTTTATGCATTCAGTGTATTTTTCTAAAGGAAAAATTGCAATTGAAAGTGTTTATTTAAAAATATGGAGCCTCAAAATCATAAATAGTGGCATTCAATTAATTTTGAAGGTTTTTCTTTTTCTCCTTTTTCTACAAACAAGGAAACAACCCCCTTTGTGCCAACATGTGGCTGGCTAAACAGAAACAGAAATTCAACGTTCAGCATTACACAAAGTAACTCTGAGTGGTGGGGCACACAAAGACTGGTCCCGTGCAAACATTTAGTTTGATTTCCAGGGGGCGGGAAAAAAGGATGTAGATTAAATCAGAAAAAGAAAGAACGCGACATAAGCATGTGTCAATGGGGCTTTTTTTACTTCTTTATGAGTCAATTGGTCGATGTTGTTGGGCTCGGGTGGAAGACAGGCTGAGTGGATGGGGTTCCAGACCTACTGGACTCCACTAAGTAAGTGAAAGTCGGTAGGTCTGGTAGGCCAGGCCAGGAAACACTACCATATTGTAAGAAAGCATGCTTAAAGAAACCATCACATCAAATTAAATATATAAGATTTTTTAGAGTCCCTTGTGAGTTAACTGCAGAGCTTTAGTGCAGTGTTTCCTAAACTTTTATTCAGGGGACTCATATTTTAAAATAAAAACTGATTTGTGACTCAATCCCCTGGTCTGTTTTAGCTTAAGTTTGGTCGCCGTGCAAAATGCCTTCCAAACCTGGGAGGTGAACTGTGGACCTCTGTCTGACACAATGTCCCGAGGAATCCCGTAGCCGAACAGATGCTTCACCAGGAGATCTGCGGTCTCCTGGCGGATGGAAGCTTGGTCAACGGCACAAAGTGAGCTGTTTTGGAGAAGCGATCAACGATCGTCAGCACCACCGTATGTCCGTTCGATGGCGGAGTCCCGTGAACGGGTCCAAAGCCACATGAGACCACGGCCGGCTGGGAATAGGTAGTGGCTGTAACAGTCCTGCTGGGGGTCGATGGAGGGCCTTATTCTGGGAACAAACTGGACAAGCTGCGATGTAGTCCTTAGTGTCTCTGTCCATGGTGGGCCACCAAAATTTGCTGCGTAGGACAGCCAGGGTGCGACCCATCCCTGGATGGCACGTGAGTCGGGTCCCATGGGCCCAGTGTAACACCTCCGACCTGACAGGATCTGGTACAAACATAGCGTTAGCCGGCCCTGTCCCGGATCGGGTGCAGGCGTTGAGCCACCCGGACTCGATCTTCTATTTCCCAGGTGAGGGTTGCCAGAATGCGCGACTGGGGCAGGATGTGCTCCTCCTCAGGCGCCGACTGCTCCGTGGAAAAACTCTGGATAGTGCATCTGGTTTGATGTTCCTGGAACCTGGGCGATAAGTAAGCACAAAATTAAAACGGTCAAAAACAATGCCCACCTTGCCTGCCGAGAGTTCAGTCTCTTTGCTGTCTGTATGTAGGTCAGGTTCTTATGGTCGGACCAGACCACAAACGGTTGAATGGCCCCCTCCAGCCAATGACGCCACTCCTCTAAGGCCAACTTGACCGCCAGGAGCTCTCTGTTCCCCACATCGTAGTTCCGCTCTGCTGCCGAGAGCTTACGTGAGTAGTAGGCGCAGGGGTGGAGCTTCTGGTCAGTGGAAGAGCGCTGGGAAAGAACTGCTCCTACTCCCGTCTCCGGCGCCGACCTCCACCACAAACTGCAGTTCAGGATCTGGCTGTATGAGTACAGGGCCGACGTAAACCGCTGCTTCAGGTCCTTGAATGCTCCTTCTGCCTCCGGAGTCCAGACAAAAGGTCGCGCAGTGGACGTAAGAGCCGTCAAAGGCGTTGCCAGTCTACTGAAGTTCGGATAAATCTCCTGTAGAAATTAGCAAAACCCAAAAATCGCTGAACCTCCTTGCGGCTGGACGGAACCGGCCACTCCTTACCGCCGTAACCTTCTCCGGTCCATTTGGATCTGTCCCTGCGCGATAATGTAGCCGAGGAAGGTAACGGACGGTGCGTGGAACTCACATTTCTCGGCCTTCACAAACAGCTTATTCTCTAATAGTCTCTGTAGTACTCTCCGACGTGCCTCTGGTGTTCCTCCAAGTCTTTAGAAAAATCAAGATATCATCCAAATAAACAAAAACAAATCGTCCAATCATGTCCCGTAAAACATCGTTAACTAGGTTCTGGAAAACCGCAGGGGCATTCGTGAGTCCGAACGGCATCACCAGATACTCGAAATGGCCCAAAGGAGTGTTAAAAGCGGTCTTCCACTCATCCCCCTCCCTAATACGTACCAAATGGTATGCGTTACGGAGGTCTAGTTTAGTGAAAATCCTGGATCCCCGAGGAGTGAAAACAGAGCTGATCAACGGGAGTGGGTATTTGTTCTTTATGGTGATCTTGTTTAGCCCCGGTAATCTATGCATGGTCTCAATGATTTGTCCTTCTTGTCCACAAAGAAAACCCCGCACCTACCGGAGAGGGCGAGGGTTGTATTATCCCGGCTGCCAAGGACTCCTGGATGTATTTTTCCATCGCCTGCTTCTCTGGTCTCGAGATGGTGTAGAGACGGCTGTGGGGAGAGGAGCACCTGGAAGGAGGTCGATGGCGCAGTCATAGGGTCGGTGAGGAAGCGACAAAGCCTGATGCTTACAAAACACCGCCGACAGGTCGTGGTAGATGGACGGGACCGAAGACAGATCCGTAGGTTCAGGTACCGGGTTGGATCTAGAGGAAACAGGGGGCAAAGCAGACTGCAGGCAAGATAAATGGCAAAAGTTACTCCATGACACCACTTGGTATGTTGCCCAGTCTATGTGGGGGTTATGTTGTCTTAGCCAAGGTAGACCCAATACAATAGGAGTGTGCACACACTCAAAAATGTAAAAACTAATAGTTTCTTTATGATTACCCGACAGGAGGAAGGTTACGGGAATCGTCTGTTCTCTGATCTGGGTCAGCACCTCTCCGTTCAAAGCCTTAACTTCCAACGGCACCTCCAACGTCCGGATGCCCAACCTCTTAGCCACTCCCCGGTCTAAAAGGCTTTCATCCGCTCCTGAATCAATCATTACCTCAAAAGATCGGGTCCGATCTGTTAAAATAATCGTTCCCTCCATTCTCACAGGCTTGGGAGATGAATGGACTTGGCTCAGCAGTACCTCTCCCATTACTGCCGAGCCCCCTTTCCCGGACGGAGAGGACACGAAGCCGGAAATGTCCTAACCGCCCGCAGTAGAGGCAGCTCCCAGTACTGACTCGGCGATGTCTCTCCTCCTCAGTCAGATGAGTTCGCCCACTTGCATGGGTTCAGGTGCGGCTGGTTGCAGTGGCCTACTCGGTGGATCCGGATAACCGCTGGTTAGGCCTCCCTCAGTCTCGTCCGCCACCCGCGGTTCTCTCGTTTGGGCTGGGAAAAACCCCCTTGAGGCGCGGTGATTCCCGGCCGTGGACTTGTAGCTGACCTCTGTGATGCCTGTAGGTCGGCCTTCTCCCTCTGTCGCTCCCGTAGGCGGTTATCAATCCTGATGACCCCCGTAATGAGTTCATTTAGGCTCTCTGGTGGATCCCGTGCCGCCATCTCGTCCTTAAGTTCCTCGGAAATGGCATTCAAAAATGCTCCACGAAGAGCCTCCTCGTTCCACCCGCTCTCCGCGGCTAGTGATCGAAACTCGATCGCGAATTCCGCCACACTGCGATTACCCTGTCGAATTGAAAACAGTCTTTTAGTGGCCTCCTCTCCTCGAACCGGATGATCAAAGATCATTCTCATCTCCGTGATGAAGGCAGCGTAGGAGAAACATACAGCTTCCTGTCTCTCCCAAACAGCCGAGGCCCAGTCTAATGCCTGCCCCCTCAAACAGCCTATTAAAAAGGCGATTCTTGAACGTTCACTCTTGTAAGTCTGTGACTGTTGTTCAAAAACTAGGGAGCACTGTGTTAAAAACGCCCTGCATGACCCCAGATCTCCACTATACGGTGCGGCGGTGGTACATACCCCTCTCTGTACCCCGGAGGCGGTGCCTCCGTAGTCTGCGCGAGAGGTTGGGAGCGCCAGTAGACGGTGGTGTGTTGAGGGCCGCCATCCTGTCGCTCAGCCCCGATAGGTTGCGGGAAAACTCCTTCATGTGGTCCATGAGAGCCCGGAGAGTAGCGTCATGCTGTTCCAGAAGCGCGGTCTGAGCTGCGACCGTCTGTGGCAGGGTGTGTGGCTCTGCTGGGTTCATTCTGGCCAGATCGTACTGTTATGTTCCGGTCGGATAACCCAAACGCAGGCACACACGTACAGTTCACAAAAAACAAGTTTATTTAAATGATCAACTTATAACTGTCGGTCTCTTCGGGGATAACGAGGGGTAGCAGGGTCCGGACCGGGTTGGGCTGGACCGTGACGAGCTGAAGGACCGGCGAGGCTCAGGGATGACCGAGGAGGGGCGAGAACCGGACTGGAGGTAGGACGGGAAGGATTGGAGTCAATGTTACGATCTGGCGTCGAGGAGCAGGCTGCGGTGCTTCTTATTCCCTCTTGATTGTTCACTCGGCTCAGCTGGGCTTGCTTCGCCGGCGCTCCCGCACACCTGTCTCCTCTCTGTGAATCAGTAGGGGCGGGGGAGCCCGGCACGGAGGCCACGGCCAACTGTGCCGAGTCCTGATCCCCCGTGACAAAATCGGACACTAGAGCAATTTTTCCTGTCTCTATCCTGTGCACACTTTAACACAGGAATGCAGCAGTTACCAGGGCTAAATAAAATGGCAGTGTCTCTTTCATCATAGAGGGTGGCCTTATTCTTTGATGCATTGATAGTGGGCTTGGTATGGGAGAGGGATGGATTTTATTAGACGGGGGTCAAGGCTCATGAGGGCTATTCAGCGGAGGAACACCTGCAGTGCCAGCAATAGCAATCAGCACAGATAAAGTGCTGCACTCCATGTGTCCATGTGTTCTAAATTACTTTTCATACAAGCTGCGTAGTGGTGGTATATGCATAGCTGGAGTATTTATACACACGGTTCAATTTCCTACTCTCCCTCAGACCTTGAAGCTAATGAAGCTAATCAGCAGACGGTATGTCACTTTGTCCACCTGGCCTGCGTCAGATCTGTTTACAGCCGTGCTTTAAAGCTGCTAGTACACGCTAAACGGACACACGTGCAAGTGGTACGCCATTAATCACGGTCCCCACCCCCCACACACGAGCCTACACACTGCCGAACAGCGGGTGGCTCACAGTGATGCTACACAAACATAGCTCTAGCCCTTCAGTTCATTACACGCTTCCCTGGAAACTACAACAACAATAACCCGGGCTCTGTGCTTGATCTTCATTACGCAGCGGATAGTTTCCCTTTTGCCTCCACACAGATGAAATTCATATTTTGTCCTCTCTCTAACATATCTGATCTCTTTATATCCTTAGATAAGAAAAATCCACTACTTTAGATTACAGCACGGGCCGAGTGAATGGCTGTTTCAGACTAATGATAATTGTGTGCAACATAAATTATAGATCCAGATTATTTACAATTGAAATGAAGGGAGTGGGATAGTTAAGTGTCGGGCAATCTGCGATCGTCCATAATGTGCGCATCCACAGTGATATTTCTGCTGACGGAAAGTGGTTCATCTATGAAATAATGGCCTGACCTATTAATGTCTTATGTTAATGGAGGAGTTAACAGCAGGCTGTAGAAGACCATACATTCATTAGGGTAGTGATAACAAATTATTCAATCATGAGGCAGTGTGACTGCATTCTTCACTGTGTAGAATAAAAACTACCACAGATTTGTAGGAGCTTTTATGCATTCAGTGTATTTTTCTAAAGGAAAAATTGCAATTGAAAGTGTTTGTTTAAAAATATGGAGCCTCAAAATCATAAATAGTGGCATTCAATTAATTTTGAAGGTTTTTCTTTTTCTCCTTTTTCTACAAACAAGGAAACAACCCCCTTTGTGCCAACATGTGGCTGGCTAAACAGAAACAGAAATTCAACGTTCAGCATTACACAAAGTAACTCTGAGTGGTGGGGCACACAAAGACTGGTCCCGTGCAAACATTTAGTTTGATTTCCAGGGGGCGGGAAAAAAGGATGTAGATTAAATCAGAAAAAGAAAGAACGCGACATAAGCATGTGTCAATGGGGCTTTTTTTACTTCTTTATGAGTCAATTGGTCGATGTTGTTGGGCTCGGGTGGAAGACAGGCTGAGTGGATGGGGTTCCAGACCTACTGGACTCCACTAAGTAAGTGAAAGTCGGTAGGTCTGGTAGGCCAGGCCAGGAAACACTACCATATTGTAAGAAAGCATGCTTAAAGAAACCATCACATCAAATTAAATATATAAGATTTTTTAGAGTCCCTTGTGAGTTAACTGCAGAGCTTTAGTGCAGTGTTTCCTAAACTTTTATTCAGGGGACTCATATTTTAAAATAAAAACTGATTTGTGACTCAATCCCCTGGTCTGTTTTAGCTTAAGTTTGGTCATTTTTGGAAATTATTCTTTATTATTAATCTAATTATTATTACTTTCCATTTGATTGATTTTGGTTCTTTTTAGTCATAGTATTGTTCATTTTTAGTGTTCTTTTGTTTATTCGTTGCATTCTTTTTCTTGTATTTAATTTTTGAAATGACTGGGTTTAAATTTCTTTGCCGACCCAATTAAAATCTCACCAGACCAACATTTGGGTCTTAGGAAGCTTTAGTGTATGCTGAAAATATCCGGTATTCTTTAAATGATAAAGACCTCTTTATGTTCTTTCTGTACAGAGAGGTCCATGCCATCTGGAGGGCAAGTAAATCTCAAATCTGAGAGAAAAAGAAAGGCTTCCTCAGTCATCAGAAAAGCGTCCAAATGAACATGAGTTATAACGAGAGCCTGGCTTCTCCTGCTCAGTTCTGCCATTAGTAGCAACAGCTCTTCCCAGGTCTCACTTCTGAGAAATGCCTATTTCTATTTTGATTGGCTTTGCCATTGGAGCCGTTTGTTTCAAAGCCCCCTCCTTCCACCACTGGCTTTAAATGAAGGGTGTAAAGATCGAGCAAGTGCGAGTCTAGTGACAGATTTGCAAGGTGAGAAAACGTGTGTGGAGAAGTTGAGCCTGCTCAGAATCAAAAGGAAGCGAAGGTAATGAGGGGATTCAATCAAAAGGATAGAAGTGCACTTAAAACAAACAGGTCTTAAACCTAGTCAGAGACACACAGATCCATGGATATCCCTCGCACACTGCTGCATTAGAGCAGAATTCAGGTAAGCAATCATAGATTTCTTTTTATCACACCTTTGTGATGGCAAAACAAACATAACAGCACCCAGGTTTACAGGAAACAGCTTTATTTTATATAAACTGCAGTGCAATGTTGGTTCTTCCTCAGCATAAATTCAATTCATTTTCTCCCAAACCACTGTCTTTACACATCTATCTCACAGCTGGCTGCTTCCTTGTCATCTTGCTCCCTGTTCGCGCAGTGTATTTTCATAGTTCAATAGTCCAAATTGGATATTGTTTATGAAGCATGATATTGAAAGCAGACAGACTCCAGAGGGACCAGCGACACTCTCGTCAACTGACTGAACAAGCTAACTAACAGATCCAAGTGATTTTTGTTGATGCTCCGAGATGTGCCGCTCCCCTAGCACAACAAAGGGACATTCATTCTATATTTATGCCACCACTAAAATGTCAGAAATATTGATGACCCTGGGCAGAAATTAGCTTGCTTGTCAAAATAGAATAGTGTGAATGCGGTGTTTTCTTTTCATCCAGTGTGGAGCTTGCAGTCTTTGCAGCACTCGTCACACAGTTAGAAATTGTTACTGAACCAGCACAAAACCTTGACACACTAGATCATTGTCAGGCTAAAACTAAACGAAGCACATCTGCCACTTTGCGTCACCGATGCACAGAAAATCCTTCAAGGTTATAGAAGTTACTTAATTGAAGCGAGACAAGTTGTTTTCTGTTATTGCCATTAATAGGGACTATTCAGTTTCAGCATTTAGCTTTCACTAAATGGAAAGGCTAAATTGTTTCTGCAATCTAGTAAAGACAAATTGTACGAGGGCAGACACACCCTTTTTATTTGTGTTTACTTTGCAAACTGAGTTAGAAGATCCCAAATCCCTTTCCACCAGTCTTGACTTGTACGTAACAGTTAAAAGCATTGATTGTCGTCACAGATCAATTCCTTTATTTCCGTGACTCAAAGTTCACCATCAAACTCTAAACTGCAGACAGCCTGGCGGCGCAGAGAAGACAATCAAAAAATAACAACGACAAACACCAGCACCCACAAAAGACAATGGCAATTGATCAGGCCTTTGGAGAGAGAGGTGGCATCTCCCTTATCAGATTCATTAGTTTTCCGGCCGCTCTGACATTTCCATTTGCACACTCCAATTGACAAAATAAAATACCCGTTTGGTTCTCATCCCTCAGTTCAACTGCAAGTAATCACTCCTTCGGTGCGGCGTACACTCTCAGCCCTCGAGCCTCCTACCCCTCATAGTGGGGCCTCATCACAACTAGATATGAAACACAAACAAGGCCCAGACCAGTGCACACGCCACAGAGGATCATTCAATCTGGGGTCACTAGTACGAATCACCTCAGGGAAGGGCACACTTCAGCTTTTCATTTTCTTCCCATCACCACCACTTCTTGTCTTGAGCTTTCTGTGAGCACTTCACTCTCACACTTTTTCTGCATAACTAAACAACTCCTCAAAAGTGCAGCCATCTCCTGGAATCATCATCAGCAAGGCTCTGGCAGCAAGACTACCGCCTGGACACACTCGTGGGTAGTCTCTCAGCCTTCCATTTTATTTAGATGCTACTTTTTGACTCCTCCACATTAAGGGTCAAACAAGCTCCTTTAAAGAGGACTGTAGGTGAGGTAAATTATACAAATTGAGTGGCAGGAGGGAAGGCAGCATGGCCAAGTCTCTGTGGCTCCATGAACCCAGGCGACCCTGGGTTTCCTTAATGATGTCCTCACTGAGCCAGACGGAGACACATTGCATGGCAGTGCTGCACATCGGCTTGATCTCTCTCCAACTCACTTTTTCGTTCTACAGCCCTCCATAGACTCCCCCTGCCTTCCCACAGTCCATCACCCCTCCCTTCCCTGTTCCCAGCATTCTGTCGGCTTCTTCCTAGTCACTCTCCATTGCTCTAAACATCCATCCTGCTCATCTAAACTATTTAGATTGGTCTCTATTCTAGCCTTTTTCCAAAACCCACCCGTTTGAAGTAGTGGCAACACGCTGCAAGACTTTGGGCAAGTCTAATGAGGTTTCCTTCCAACAGTGGCATTTAATCAATACAAATCGTATTTTGGGGACATGCAGAGAGGAAGTTCTTTTTCACAAGCTCCTCTATAATAAAATAACTGAGGCCAGGCCGCTCATCACTGGGGACTACATAGATTGAGGTGATTGAGTCACTTAAAGATGCAATTTAAATAGTGCTTACATTGGCATTTACTTAGCATTTAGAAGACAATGGAAAAGACAATGAATAAACATCTATAAAAACATTACTTAATCTTTAAATGAGGGGGGAATTGTCATTTTTCAGCAGGAGTTAGAAAAGCTATGTTCAAACAGTATCACTGTTGTAGAGTAATATTGTAATAAAGTAACAAATATGCAATGTGTGCAACAAACACAATACATTGTTTTTGAATCAAATCTGAATTGAGCAAATAAACTGAATGCTAAGATCTCTTTAATGACTGAAAACCCAGCTTGATGTGGATGGTACTCTTCATTTCATTACTTTGGTCCAGAAAGTCTTTTAACTGGATCCAGTGTGTTTGTACAACACACAAGAGCAAAATGATGGCACCAGTTGTACACTCCAAAACAGGAAACAGCCTGAGACACACAGGCTGCCACTACAGTTGGGGATGAATGATGGTCAAAGGCACTCCCTGGACACATTCAGACAAGATGGCAACATGTATTCACAACCCAAAATGGCTCAAATTCCTCTTGATTGAAGAAAACTGTTGAGACTAAAACAATCTGCTAAACCTACAAAGAATTTGATGTGAATGATTGTTGTTCAACTTTTAGGTAACCGATGAAGAGTCAAAGGCAGGATAAATATACCTTTGCACTAAGCAGGTGACTTACACAAAAACCATCAAGTGCGAAGAGCCCCAAAAAAGCTTTGGCCCATCATCAGACAAAGGCACATCCATATTTTGCCATGCATACTAGAGCATTTGACTGATGGTGATGATAATGACATGGCATTTGGCAGGTCACACACACAGATGGTGGACACCTAGTGATATCACAGGATCACTGCAGTGCGTTGGAGACTAAGCCTGACGTCCGTGCTGTGTCCTCAGGAATCATGAGTTCAGAGGGAAAGACTGTGGCCCCAAAACTTAACAGAGCAGATGTTCTCACCTCCTCCCTCTGGTAGCCAACCACACGGGCCAAAAGTAAATGCCGAATAAAGTTGGTGTAAGTTTGGCCTTGACTGACAGCTGTACAAAGACAACCATTCTGCGACTGTGTGAATCAGACAGCGCCTTTTTTCAGAATACAGCTTCTTTGAAATCTTGTCTCAATTTAGAAACATTTGGTCCCAGCAGGGGGTCTCTCTGTCAGCCAGAAAAGTCTCTCATGACGTCTTAACTATTATACTCAGATTTTTGCTGTAATTTCATGCATCAAACAGAAGAGAGACAAATATCAGTCAAAGCAGGTACAAGGGCTTTCTTCACAGATACCATGTCACACAGGGAGTGTTCATGGTGTTTGCATTTTCTTCAGACACGCATCACACAGTAAACAAAGGGAAAGAGGCTGGCTATGATTGGAATAGCAATGACCTTTGTCATATTGATTTTGGCTGGGGTTCTTTCTAGGACTGGCTCAGGCACAGCCGATCTGTGAATGTGCCTTTGTGCAGCACAGTTAGAGGCTTGGCCTTTGCTGGAAATAAAAACATTCCTTGAACAGAAATAGCCATAATGCTCCAATTAAGACGTGCATCTGCAGACAAGTGTAGCTGAGCAGGCGACTGCTTACTTCCATGTACCAGCAAACTGTAAACGGTGACAGATGGAGACACAATGTAGTGTTTTGTATTTACAGTATGCTCTGTGTGTGCTGCAATGTAACACTGTTTTATTGGCTAGTGGTCAACTCTGCATGGGATAATAAGGCTTTCTTTTTAAATAATTGTTCACACCTCCCTTTTTCTAGTGTGGGCTCAAGTGAAAATGCATAATTCTCGACAGTTCTCAACACATCCCGACTCACTTTAAATTAAAATCCTGCTACATTATAGTTAGTGTGCACGCATTACTTTATTGTGTGTACCAGCTGCTATGGTTGATTTGCTGGTTGGTGGCTAATGTGCTTTCTTTACCAACGCTTCAATAATCATCTGTATGCTGACTTTGATGCACATAAAAGGTGCACATTTATGGTCCAGCTGAGACTTCCATACATTGTTCAAAACAGAAAATTAAAATGACGAGGTAGCCATACATCTGGAGAAACCATTAAAAGCAGTACTTATAAACCCCAGCTGGTACGTTATTGTAGAAGAAATGACATCCTAAGTTGAATTTTTAGATTTAAGTTGTTGTACATTATCACTCCACTCCTTCCATTGTTTATTTCTTATTTAACCCCACAATACAAACATCTATTTTTGTAAGCCAACGCTGATTATAAAAAGTGGTCTCACTGTTTTCTAAAATGGTTGCAAAATGTAGCACTAAAAGCCATTTTACATAGCACACACTGTGCTAAGTGGTACTTTAAGTTTTTATCTATTTAAATATCGAACACATCTGCGAATGCCTCTATTGATCCAAATATGCATTCAAGCATACTTCAGCCATACAACCAGCCATCTCAGTATCATCCCTCTATGCACCTCATTATCCTCTATCCATTCTCCCCTGTGCCAGTTATTCATTCCCATCCAGGCATGCACCTTTCTTTCTATCCATCTATCAGTGTGTCTTACTAAAGATAGCTAAGTGTGTTGAATAAACACAAAATAATGCCACTTTAGGGAAAGAGAAAAGCCCCACGAGACACACAAGAAACATTTTAGTGCAAATTAAGAGTCAATAAAGCCCATTACACTGCTACTCCACTGTTCTGTGATTACGCTGTTAGTTTTCACGGTCAGCGATGGTGCTGAAGAACACATTAGCATTAATTGACGAGGCATACTGTGATTCAGCATCCCAATGACCCAAATAAAGGATCTGTAAAAACAGGAAGAGCGGAAATGAGGCTAAATGTGTGAAGATTGGAGAATATAATGCACAAAGTGGTGTCTTGGAAAATGAATTTACTGGGTTTGCACACGAAAGGAAGTGTTGGAGGAGAAGTGAAGGGGCCTTTAATGTGCTTCTCAGATGACTAACTAAGGATCCCAGAGCTTAGCTGCTAATTAGTTTTATTCAGCAGCTACGCTTACAGCATTGCGGCTTGTTGTTTTGCTTATTATTATTTCCTATCTTGTGTTAGCGTCCAATCTTTGAGGCTCCATTTAGTGTGCCATCTGAGGCCCTCTGGAGAAGCCAGAGAAGGGACCTGCCTCAAGTTGCAAGAAAACATTGTTGTTTTCCATCCTCTAAAGAGTATTCATGGTGTAAAAAGATTTCAGAAACCACAGCAGCTTGAAATTAACTTTACTGTTAGACAGAAGAAAAGTTAACTGAGATAAAGGGGGTAAACACAGTACAGGAATTGCCAGTGGAGTTCTTCAGAGAAGCAGGATGCTGTGGAATAATCTCCTGACAAAAGGACACTTTGTACGTGGTGAGACAGGCTTGTGGCATGGTGAGACACTAGTGGTCAACAATTAGCAAAAGAGAAAAAGAGAAGCAATGAGCGGGGTCATTAATCTGGAGAGTGGGAGAAGCAAAAGATTAAAGATTCGATCTGTACTTAAAAGGCTGGAAACTTCCGACATGTGAACGTGTTCTTGGAATTCATTGCCTTTGTCCTGCTATAGCCAGGAAAATCGATTGACTTTGGGCTATAGAAGAAGACTGATAGTGGTTAAATACACCGGCAATCAATAATGTAATAACCTTCACAGGGTGTGTAACCACAAAAGATGGGAACAGTCATTGCCATTTTTTTCTTTACATGTGTTGAGAGTATATTATTTGAGGGTACAGAAACAAAAATACATTATTAGTTGTATGTTAAATAAAATATATTTACAGCTCTGGAAATAATTAAGGGGCCACTGCAAAATAATCAGTTTCTCTGGTTTTACTATTTATAGGTATGTGTTTGGGTAAAATTAACAATTTTGTTTTATTCTATAAACTAATGACAATATTTTTCCCAAATTCCAAATAAAAATATTGTAATTTAGAGCATTTATTTGCTAAAAGCAACAAAAGGTCAAAATAAACAAAAAAGATGCATTGTTTTTAGACTTGGAATAATAAAAAGAAAATAAGTTTAAATAAATTTTTAAACAACACAATACTAATGTTTTAACTTAGGAAGAGTTCAGAAATCAATATTAGTAGGAAAAACCCTGATTTTAAATCACAGCTTTCATGCTCTCCACCAGTGGTCTCTTAATTTTTTCCAGAGCTGTAAATATTGTTAATATCACGAGCTACTGTCTTAATGGCAAGTAAATTGCTCATGTGACCTAGATATTGTAATTCTTTAAGTTTCTCATTTAGGCTACACATCTCAATTTGCAGTAGTATAGCCTAATATAAGATCTGGCTCAAACATGACTAGGAGTCCCAAAGGACAGAGAAATCTTGGATAGCATTTGCTAAAATTTGATATTACCTCAACATTTTTAAGCTTTTGTCAGTATTTGATCCACAAATGACTGCAACTACAATACTACAAATACAGCTGTGACAGTTATTTCTAAATAGACATCACAATATATTTCAGAAGTTGTGCTGATTTGGCAAAAAATGTGATGTAGCCCGTTTGTAGCCCCGTTAATGAAAAAGAGGTTATTCTTCCCTTTTTTACGCCTATGAAATGCATATTCAGAGTCACCATTTTCAAAATTAATTTAGTCTTTTGCTGACTTTGGATATTTACTTTACCAATAGCAACTCAGTCGAACATCAAAAATTTGCTTAGTTAGCTCCTTAGCACAATGACAACAACCTCTGTAATGTCAGCCTTCGTGTTAGCCACCAGCTTATCTTCTCTTGTAAGGAAGTATTAGAAATGGAAATCTGATGACATGATAGTTATAAAAACGCCCCTCATGTTTTTCAAAAAGACGAGTGCTTGCAAATATGTAGCTTATTGAGTCTTGCAGGTGTAGTGTTGCATTAAGCCGCATTTTCAGAAAAATGGCTGCCTCTGCAAATGCTTTCAGTATTCTGCAGGAGTGGAGTGTGATTAAAAACAGATGTGCCATCTAAATGGGAAAAAAAAGTTACAGTAAGTCAAAGTTGTGAGGAAGAGAATGTGTGTGTTTTGTGCAAAAATGCTGCATTCAACACCAAACTCCCTGAATCTTAAAAAAGAAACATTTAATTCCAAATCCTAGAGTTAGTATTGTGTCATACCGAACATTTTTTATGCATTACTTATACACAAAGGCTTTAATAAAGCATTTTCTTCCAGTTTTAGAGGAAATTTAGCTGGTAACTGTCTTTCACCAGGCCTCATAGCTCCTTTATACACCTTGCTCTAATGCTGCTTGCCATTATCCTTGCTCCCACTTTTACCCTGGTCTGTCCCTGAGACCCCAGCCCATCAGCTGGCTGGTGGAGGGGGACGCTCGTCTGTCTCGCGCTTATCTTCCCTCACCACTCTGCAGTCATATCAGGCTGACCTGACCATCCATCTTGTGCCATGTCCCTACACCACCGTCTGTTTGTTTGTGAGTGTGTGAGTGTGTTAGACCTTGAGCTGGCTGTCAGGTTGCACTGCATTTTCTAGCCTCAAACTACAACATTTTTCTCCAGTGGGCAGTCGCTGTCTGCTGTGGCTCAGATCGTTTGCTGAAAACAACTGCTTGGTCTTGTGTAATAGAGAAACTGAACGTCAAGAGGTCTGCCTTGCTTTCAGCTCACAGTTTATTGCGGGTGATGTATCTGAAGACAACCAGTGACAGCTTTGCAGCCCTTTGAACCATACTTCAAAGGCTTGACAAAATGGTGGGCACTGCGTGGTAGTTTGATGGGTTGAAATGAGCTGCCACCATCGGACATGTATATTGCTGATTTATAATGCTTTATGGAATGCCTGTTTGCCATCACTATTGGACATTCAATTATTAAAAAATAAACACTTTTGTGACACCGCACAGAAAAAAAACTGACTGTGGGTGGGAGGTGACCTCTCCAGATTTAAAGCTCAAACTAAAAACTTTTTATGGAAAAAATGGTGTTGCACATTTGTATGCTTCTAGGCAATCTTACTTATCAGCCTCTGCACAACCTGCTGGCTCTTACCTTTAAGCCAACCACACACAGTGATAAAATCCTTTCGGGTCTCATTATGTCATTGCTGGGAAATAAACAGGAGCCAAAGAAATGCTGTTCTGCCATTTGTCAGTCACAAAGCAAACTATTTACAGAACTATAGCCCATGCCCTAAACTCCGAACAGACGTTTCTTTTCTTTCTATTCTAAGACATCACATGAAACTAGATGTTGGAATGTAGTTTTAATTAATAAATTGTTGTAAAAGTTGATATTACATAACAACAGGAAAAATGTCCTAAAATATTTAACCTCTCAATAGAGAGGCTGTTGAACAACAGTGATATATCAGATTGTTTCATGCCTGAAGGTGATGCTGTGTCACTTGTGTTTCCTTTTGTTCTGTTTGTGAAATATTTAATTATCTACTCTGTTATTGTCGAGATTAATTTAAAGCACTTTAAACTAACATGTGGAATTCTCTTTCGCATTAACTATTTCTTTTCAATGCATGTACAACCAATAAAGTAAGTGGCAGTGTCTGCAGTGCTGTGGCCCGTGGCTGTACTAATTTCTATTTCCTTGCAGTTTGCACAGTGCAGCTGAGGAGGAGGTAATTAAGAGTATGCACTGTCTGTGTGTTCTTTCTTTTTTGTTATTTTGTTTATGAACTGCATGTGTGTGCACATTGTCTCATGGGATGTATGCTGTCTCTCTTGTCTGCGTAATTATGGGTAATGCAGGATGACAGAGGAGCATAGTCACGCAAACAGCTTAAGCACTACTACACTCAGAACATAAGAATAGGATATGCTGTACATAGCAAATGTCAGATGCCACAGGACTCACATGAAGTACACACTCTACAGGGAACAGAGGGGCGAACAGTTTTAGCACAGCATCTAAGCAGAGACAAAGAAATATGACAACAGTGAGTGCCATCTCTGCTTTTTCGCCACTGCTTGTTAGAACAGGCAGAATCACAACCACATAAGATGAACCTGCGATTACTCATACAGAAAAGTGAAATTGAGAAGTATGCTACTGTTGTGAGGAAATAAATGGAAACAGGAAAATGGGTTTATGCTGTATATAATTGCTTTTTTTTCTTCTTTAGCAGAATCTATATGATGTATATATAATATGATCATATAATGGAAAATGCCCACGTCCTCCGTGGGTATCATTTGTTTGATGCAATAATAGCAGTCGGCCTCCCAAAAATGTTTTCATAGATGACAGCATAATGAAAAACAGAAACCCAATGGGACTAACATGCTAATGCTTGTATAGTATTTCTGAGTCTCACATTAGCCATAAGCCCATGTCCGGTATGTAAGTCTTGTACCTAAAGGATAACAATAATCCACTCCCTCCCTCTGCTCCTGATCTTAGTGTAGGCATTCTCACTGGGAGACCCCACACTCCCCAGGCATAAATCACACAATGTACTCTTTTTTATTTGCACACACACTCTTTCTTTTTTCATACTCCCCATTTTCCTCTCCCGGTCCACCCCCTTCTCCAATTGTGCTTCCTCTGCTCCTATGTTGCTTCTGCATCTTCCACCAACTCAACATTTATCCATTTTCTCCTGTTTTCCAATCCCGCCTCCACACTAAATTTACTTCCTCCTCCTACCTCACCATCCTTTGTTTAAAACTGCAGGAGTAGGTCCAGACACCGGCTGTGTACAGAATGGGTGTTAAAATTATACTCCAATGATTATTCAGTGTTATTAAGCTGGAGGTAAAGGGGTCAAAGGAGCGACTGGGAAAATCATGAATTATTTGAATGTGCTTTTTATTGCTATTTTTCATTACAGTCTAGAAAAAATCAAGCAAAAAGGCCCCTTAAACTGTAGGGGCGCCTTCTTACTTTATTTGTCAAGTTGCGGTGTGTATTAGTGTACTGCGAGTGGGTGGACTTTATGTGCACGCGCTGGGCCTTAAATTCAGCCACACTATCTAATTACTTAAATTGTGCTTACAGGTCTTATTGTACTGTACACTTCCCCTCAGAGAGCTATACACTATCTTCCTGCTGGCCTGCTGCATTAGCACTAGAAATAAGCACATTTGGCAATTTTGTGCTCCATAATAAGTGCTGCACCTGAGGGATGGTTTTGAGTAAAAATGTCTGGACAGAAAGAAAAACAGCACTGTCCTATCCGAAGACAGTAAAAATAGGTGCAGAGGGATATATAAACTCCTAATGGGCCTGCAAAGCCACAAAAGTCCTTATGAATTTATTGAGCCAGATAATAATACTGTATTTGAGCAAGGTTGTAATTTGGGAAATGCACAGGCGCTCACAGTGTTAGCTCTAGCTGCAAACTATGAACCTAGTGATGCTAATGACCAGTGAAGAAGCAGTGAACCTCAAAACACACAAAAGAACACACTGTAGGGAAAATATTAAATTCAGAGTGATCTGTTCTCAGTATAATGATATTAAAGTTTTAAATATATGTGTACAGTATATCTTCAAAATAGCCCAACACAGTAAAATGTATGAATGTGTGTTAATGTTACTCTGGTGTATTAATGTGTGAGAATGTGGGACAACATGGAAATTAGCCTAAGGCTACAATCTGGCATGTTTACATTAATGTGGCTGTGCCTTATGTATGTCCATTAACATGCACTGTCCCAATCAAATAAATGAATAAAACCCTATTATAGTACGAAAGCTAGACCTTCAGAAGTAATGGGTTCAGTAATATCCTTCCCTTTGTGTTGTTCTTTGAATGGTAGGACCTTTTCTTTTCTTTCTTCCTGATGGTTTCTTCACAGGATTGTGTTTGTGCTCACTGCTGATTGCACTGTGATTTAACAATTATTAGTAGATAGGACAGTTCAGCCTCCAGGAAACCAATTCTCCCAGATTTCTAGTGTATCAGCAGGTCCCATTGCTTCTTATCACATAAAAACAATAGCTAAAAGAAAACTGTGGGTTTCTGGCAGTATGTCACCTTGTGTCGTTAGACCAAGCCTGGTTCTGTGACATAAAACTCTAAAGTCATTTCTTGTCACTGACGCCCGAGAGAGAGAACAGATGCGAGTGAGACTCCACTATTGCACCAGCCACTTTAAAGGACAGTTCAGTTTTCTGAGTCGGGATTGTAGTTATACAGTCAGTGACCTAAAAATTGTCAGCTCGTTAGCACCAGTTACAAAATATGGTTTTAAACAATTGCTTAAAAAGCATTCAAACTGCTCAAGGATGACAAAGAACTCTGAGAACACAAGGTCCAAGACAGTCAGACAGGCCGATAGGCAGTCGTGTGGATACAAACACAAGAGAAAAAGATTTATAATGATAAGGAGAATTGAAGGAGTATTTAAAGCACACACAGACTAGAAAAAGTTGCATTTGAACAGAAAAGTGATGATTAATAAATCAGAATTTCATGACTATCTCATTATGGATTTGAGTATTTGTTTTACAAACAAATTAGCCAAGAAATATTAAACTAAATATTGGACTGGAGGATTATAGTTACCAGCTAACATCAAACTCAAAACCCAAATTTGTATCATTAGTTTACTGTGTGTAATAGAGAATAGGCAGTTGAACATTTGGCAAAATAAGCAAATGAAAAACATTACATTGTGGCCCTCTACCTCCAATGTGTGTGATAAATCATGGAGGATAAGCTCAATTACACATGTGAAGCAGGAAGGAAGGAGGTGCAAAAAACAGCTGAGGAAAGCATTGGGCAGAGACTGTGGCAGTACTGCTGACAGGATGCACCTTGAGTCATTTACAAGAGGAATTCTATCACTGATTAACAATAAACCAGCAGCAGTCAACACATTTGTTTTTATATAAACAAGTGCAGTTTTTATTTATTTTTTCATTTGTCATTAGGTGAAATGCATGTTGTGGGGGCATAAGTATGGGCTTTGTGATGTGACATGATATAGTCACACCTCTTGTAATTACTAGGAGCACTAAGACAAAGGACTAAAATCCACACATTGAGCACTGAGGTTCCATACAGTTTGTAGAAATATGCTCAAGGGCCACACAATGGTGAGGGATTCACACTCCATTAACTTCAGTGCGGGCCTGTGTTTTGGCAAGTTGTAAAAGGACAAGGTTCTTCAGCACGTGCACACAGTGTAATGAGGTGAGACGGCAGGACACAAGGTGTGAAGAGAGAATGTTTGTTTCCAACATAATCACCAGTCCCCAGGTAACAACAAAAACACGAGAGCTACCAATGAAGAGAACACAGTTTTGTGTGCAAAGGTGTTTGTTTTTGCTTATGTGTTTATAGCATGAAAGAAGAAAAACAATCACAACGACCTGAAGCAAGTGGAGAGGGTTAAGAATGGGTGGCATGGTAGTCTTCACACCTACTTAAAAGAAGTGGAACAATGAGGACATCTGGGCTTAAGTAGTCGAATTAACCTTATCTACTACAATAACCTCCTCTATGTGACAGTAAATGTAGCAGCTACTAAACTAAAATATAGGACAACCCCATTCTCTTTCATAAAAAAACTGCTGTTTGTGTGTGTGAGTCTCTTACAGAATTTGGCGTCGCCTGAATAAAATATTTCCCAGGGGTCTCTGTGCTTGGCACTTTGCTGGGGGAAAGCCTCGAGCATATTTTCAATATCACCCTGAGAGAGAAGAAGAGCATTCATGGAGGGATTAAATGAATTCTCACCCTACTTTTGCTCAGTCTTTGTCACCAATAAGAAGGGGCTCACAAGGTGAAATATTCAACCAAATCACATGATTTAATGAGAATTGGCATGGAAACTATTTGGACAGCTTGGCTGGAGAGGAAGTGCAACATTCTCAAAACTAGAATAAAATGCAATGTGTTGCATCACAGGGTCTCATTTAGTTTTTTTGCAGTCCTGATTTTCTACTGAACTCTGTCAAAACATATATTCATGCCAACAAATTTTAATTAGAGTCAAGCATGGCTGAGAAATGCTTAATAAAACCATTTCTAATTTCCTCCGGTTTTGTAAATGTAAATGATTTTCTCTTTCATTTGATGTTACTAAAGATTAAAAGGTATGACATGTCAAAAAGTCTGATGAAGAAATGGTGTAGAATCAATATGAAAAAGGTGGCGGAGGAGTAGATGAGACCCTGTATTTCACAGCTAATGTAAGAAGAACAGAGTTAAATCAATAAGTGTAGGTTGGATTACACTCTACACAAAAATAAAGTCTTAAACTAAATGACCTTGAGGTACTCTTATGTTGTGTAATTCATATTTTAAGAGACAAACTGAAAATGAAAAACGCTTCTTTTAGTGTCTTTGTAATTCTTACCATAACAATGACCATCAGAGCAGCTAAAGTTACTGCCAATGACATTTCCCCTAAATCTAATTGTAGCAGATGGCTTTGGTTTCTCTTTTAAATCCGAGCTGAAGTTGGATGCTGAGCCACTTCCTGTTGCGTTGTTAATTACACCATGATAGCACAGACTGAGACCTGCTGATGGCACGAGGCGGAGGAGGAACAGGAGGAGGCAGAGGGAGGCATAACTGTAAAGCCATCAAAGCTCCTGTAAATGTTGACTGAGTGTCCTTGGGATCACTGTGAATGGAGGAGGGGGTTGTAGCCTTCTCAACAGACTGAGCTCTTGTGTGCATAAATGTCAGCATGCACCTATAGGCATCTAAATACTGTACACTTAATGTAGAGGCCAAGGATGAAGGGACAGAGAGAGAGCGAGAGAGAGGTTGCATTTATAAATTACACTCTTTTCTCCCACCCACTGGGCTGTAGATGGAGGCCATTGTAACAGTCATTTTGGATTTTATTAGATGTTATTGTTTAAAAATTAAAAATATATAATTTTAACTAAAAAATCTTTTTCAGGACATCCATAAAAATCTACTGTGTATATAGATTTAATCTGGTCATTTGGAATTTGAGATGGATTTCCAGGGGTTAAAACATGGACACATTAAACTGACTGAAATAAATTGCGCAGGCAAAAAAAAAAATCAACTTCTCAGGAAAAACAAAGGATTGCATAAAGCAACTCCCATTTCAGATAAGCTGTAACAATTATTGTGGCTGGCAAGACTTACATTGGCTTTAATTTGAATGTAAAGACCAGCATACAGCACAGTATTAGTGGTATCTCTAAGGGCTCTCTGAGGCTCTACCTCACACTGACACACATCGCTAAAGGGAGCCTAAGGCTATGACTACTGTAAGCAACAATCTCATCAGGCAGTCAGCACATGTGCAAATGCAGATAAATGAGCACGGCTGTATGTGCACTACCAACACTGTTCAATCTCAACTGATCACCAGTTTTCATCTGTCCTACAGCTGCCGGAGGGACACCTACAACCCCACCCTGAGTGGTGACAGGAGCCCGCCACTCTGTTGATCCTGTAATCCGCCCTCTGAGGCCAAGTGTGCTAAACACAGATTGCACAACCAATGAAATCTACAAGGGCATCGTCAACAGTATAAATGCAAGTGTATATGCAGCAGACACACCCAGACAAACACCGCCGCACAACATAACACAAACATCTGCACAAAGCCCCTGATACATGTATGAAGTCCAACATCAAAATGAATTCTGAATGAGAAAATAAAAATGTTTCTTTCTCCTTGAACACATACACAGACACACACTGAGCAACATCTGATAATTTAATTCAGCCTATCAATGTTCATCAGCCCCCTGACTGAGCCCGTCAAGTACAGGCGCTCTGAGAACATGTGCTCCTCACAACACACAAACCAAAGGCCTGCAGTGTGTGAAAACAGACACACACACAGCTCACCTCAAAGAACAGGGATAATGAGGGATTTATATTCCATTTTCCCCCCACATGAAAAATCATGCAGTTTTACACCAGAAAACAAAAACACAAGGACACTCCCGGAGCTCAGATATAAGCTTACCTCAATTTAGAGCTCAATCTCTGCAGTTTAGATTATTTTTTGCTATAACTTCTTTCAGAGTTGAAATATCTGCCCTGTTTGATTTCACATTTGAAAGCCTAAACTTAAATTCACTCTTTTTGGCGCAGTTGTGATTACAGATAAGCTCTACTGTGTAAAAACATTAACTCAGTGGAAAACACATTACAGAGGTATCTATTTCTTTGTGTTATGTTGCTATGTAGTTTATATCAGTGTGTGGTTTTGGGATTGCTTTACAGACACAGACCCACCTAGAGATAACACTATTTGACAACAGTGCACCATCAAAGGAGGGAATATGCAAACGTTTGAAAATGGCCTCTAGAGTTTATTTCTTTATACTTACATATTGCTGTACAGAAATGCAAATTCCTTAAAACATGTTAAGAGTTTGTCTGTGAAGGTTCTCGGTCATCCAGGTCATCTTGAGGAAAAAGTTGATGCAAAGGCAATTGGACCATGAAAGGACAGTGTAACTCTTACTTTACAGCCCTTTCAAGGTAACGACTATGAGACCAGAACAGCCTGGTCCAATCAGAGTTAGTTTCAGGTCAAACCCCTCCCTCTAGAGATAAAGCTCAGCTTACGTATCAGTTCATCTTACATTTGACAAAATCTGTTGGAATTGAGAGACGAAACAAAACTAAGTCTAGATGCCTTTGCTTTAACCTCTTCTTCATGTTATGAGTTTGTTTTTGTCTCTCCAACAAATGCGTTCAAGTATTTCAAAAGCTGCTTGGTTTTGGTGCGTTCTTTTGCACTGCATCTTCTTTGTGTAATCACTGTAATGTTTAGGGGTGGAGTGTTGTGAGACTTATTCCTTCTTCTGTTGATGAGGGTGCCTTGTAATAGCTCATTAGTTTCTCTGTCCTCCACTGATTGGACACAGAGCAAAAGGTAAAAGGACACTTCTCTTCTCTCTTCATCTTCTTGGCTTCATTTTTGCTCCATTGGTCTTAAAAGCTTAGGTTCCAAACCTCCTTTCCACATTGCTTTTTCCAATCCATGTCATCCCTCTTTGTTTCTATTCATCATCCTTCCCCATACCTCTGTCTGTCTGGATGCATTAGCCCTGTGTTGTCGGATTCATGCATGGCTAGCCTCGCCTGTCGTTCTATTCTCTGTCTGAAGCTTTTCATGTAGCACTACACCTGCAGGCCTCCATGATCCCATAATGGCTCAAACATTTACAGACCCCAGTGGTCCTAATTAGGCTAAATAGAATGTGTATGAACACAAAGGGAAAGCTCTAGCTCCTGACGTCTATGCAGATGCTTTGTGAGTTCTGTGAATTGTCACAGGCAATTTACCCACAGGCTACTCGCTTACCAAACGTGTACTTTTCAGTGAAGCAGGGCTACAGTTTTCAGAGCAAGCCATGCATCATTCCAATGGCATGGGAGACTGAGGACTACCAGGAGGCTAATGTCTATCGTATCTAGTCTTTATTATATGTTTTATGGATTATATGTTTTATTCAGGTCTGTGGCTCACATTCAGACCTTGAAGGCCAAGCTCTGCGATGCTGAACATGTTTGTTAATGAGAAAGGCTTCACCTGTCAATGTTATTTTCGATTGAAAAACTGCAGGTATGTGGAGCGGTAGCTAGTCTGATTTGTAGAATTGAATTTCAAAAATGACTTGAATTTCTTCTATAATTGCCAAACTTTGGCAATAGTATCAACAATTTTTCTTTTAGGTAACAGAACATGGAAAATGCTGGATACTCTCTTAGCCCTTGTAAATCTACTTTGATTTTATTATCTGTCCCTCATTCTCGCAGGGCCAGCATGTCTCTACATATTTCTTCAGAGTATATAAGACAGGCTTTGAAGAGCGTTCTTCTCTGGCCCAATAGCTGTCTGAAGGATAGGGTTATTTAATATGAGAGAGTGAAATGGCCCATGAACCAGTCTCATCGAGCCAATGTTACATCCTATTCCACAGAACATAAAAGTCAACGTGTTTCTGTAATGTGCATAAAACCCAAGTCCCTGGATAGTGGCTGATGAGGTCTTAAAGCTTGTGTAAATTACAAGCAGCTTTCAAAATTTGGTCTTTGAGCAAAAGTATATGACTTTGGGGGACTTGACAGTTTTTCCAAAGTAATAGAGAAAGCAAGGCTGAGATAGAACAGACTTTAACCCTCAATCTTTGAAGCAACACCATTTAACTTTTTAGATTGTGTACTCTTCGAAGGACTAAATGAGACAAATGCTGTAAACTCACATGGGACAGTAACCTCTAATACATATCGTATACATTCAATGTTGTAATAGAAAGTTTTTTTTATGTTACAGGTTCTGGCAAGATATGTGTCACCAGGGAATGGTAGTCTACCACATATGACTTTTAAAACCTTTTCCATTACTAGCCACTAACAAACACCTGCAATGCATGTTACAGATGTTAAGTTGATAATGTCTGTCACATTCATAAGCCATGTATTTGGTATGTGTAATTAGCTCTTGACAGCTCTTGAATTGCTTTGCTGATGAAATTAGGCTGGTACACATATGTGGCTGCCTTTTCACCCGCTTCTTTGGCGATTGATGATACTATATTGTTTCAGAAGTTAGTCCTCTGTAAAGAGAAAACAACAGAGACACAAGTTCCACAGTGAAACACAGTTAAAGTGCAGTGCATCGTGTTCTGTGGAGTTATTTAGACCAAATCATAAAGCATTAACTTGTTCCTCAGCGCAAATCTAAATGTAAGAAGGGCAAAGCAAACTAAGTTACACCTCTACGTGGGAGGTTATATCACACTTCCAGTTCTATTATCCGGTGGAGAATGCTAGCGAGCTGGCAGCAGCTCATACTCTTGTTTATTTGCCTTTATAGATTTCTCCCTCTCCTCCTCTCTCTTCCCGCTAATGGAAGCCGGCACTGAGCCACCTGCCAAAGTGTGGCAGCAGAGGAACAACAGCAAAATGAATGCCACCATGTGTGTATGTGTGCAGGTGTCTGTGGACTTGTGGGAAAGACAATGTGGGTGTGAGAAGTGAGGAAAAAATGTTGTAGACATTTACAATCTGTTCTTTGTGCTGCTGTCAATTGAGCTCACTGTACAAAAACAAGGAGCAATCAACAAGCCATGGCAGTGGAGATAAATAAACCAGATCGTAATCAAATGTTTGGTCGTGTGGACAAATTTGGGTTTAAAAAAAAAAAGTGCAGCTGGAATAAAAAATTATCATCAGGATCTAGGGCTTTGTGTTTGCTTACTTGTTTCATAAACAAAATAGGGAAGAAGGAAGACTAATATCTGTCATTTGATTTTCGTATGACATGTGGTGAGAGGTGTGACGATAAATGCTTTGAATAGCCAACACACAGGAAACATGAGCCTCCAAAACAAATCTCTTCAGTTTGCCACTCCATACCGCTCTTATAAGGCTGGTGTTATAATGAGTGCCTCTACGGCCATCACCTTTTAAAGTGACTCACATCCTGATGATGACCACTGCAAACTGGATTGCCACTTCACTTGAGGGTAAATAGAGAGAAGAATTAATTTTGTTAATTCAGTCACCATAAGCTTGTGACTGGTCAGCTCAAACGTACATATTAATTGCTTTTGTGATTTGTTAAATTAATTTATAACTACAGTTTTGTTTAAAATAATAGCTGTACAATGTGACTAACCAGAATAATCCAGGTTTTTAGTATATTTTTAATTACTAAATGGCAAACAAGTTACCAGTAGGTGCAGTAGATTCTCAGAAAACAAACAATACCCAGCATTCATGATATACACGCTCTTAAGGCTGTGCAATTGGGCAATTAGTTGAAAGGAGTGTGTTCAAAAAAATAGCAGTGTGGCATTCAATCACTGAGGTCATCAATTTTGTTAAAAAACTGGTGTGAATCAGGTGGCCCCTATTTAAGGATGAAGCCACCAGCACTTGTTGAACATGCATTTGAAAGCCTGAGGAAAATGGGTTGTTTAAGTCATTGTTACAAAGTGATGAGAAACTTCAATCATCCTTAAAGTGGGATATAGCAAGCATGTGATGATTTTATCACAAAAACTATACAAGGCATTATGAACTTAGTACAAGGACAGTATGTTTGCACAATGTTACAGGCAATGCATTTTTATTGATAAATACAAAACACACACATATACAGCTCACCTCAAAAAACATGGATAATGAGCGATTTATATTCCACTTTCCCCCCACATGAAAAACTGTGCAGTTTTTACACCAGAAAACAAAAACACAAGGACACTCCTGGAGCTCAGATATACGCTTAATTTAGAGCTCAATCTCTGCAGTTTAGATTATTTTTTGCTATAACTTCTTCCAGAGTTGAAATATCTGCCCTGTTTGATTTCACATTTTAAAGCCTAAACTTAAATTCACTCTTTTTGGTGCAGTTGTGATTACAGATAAGCTCTACTGTGTAAAAACATTAACTCAGTGGAAAACACATTACAGAGGTATCTATTTCTTTGTGTTAGGTTGCTATGTAGTTTATATCAGTGTGTGGTTTTGGGATTGCTTTACAGACACAGACCCACCTAGAGATAACACTATTTGACAACAGGGCACATGGACAATCAAAGGAGGGAATATGCAAACATTTGAAAATGGAAATTCTGAAACTGACCGCTCAGCCTTCAAAACATTCGTATGGAATAATTCACAAACACACAACCATTTCCATGCCATAGAGTCTTTATTGTAACCGCGCCAATAACGACCCAAGTAGACTTTTCCCAGCTCTACTAAAGATCGTTCATCGAACTTGGATTTTTATACATTTTCACATGACAGCTTTTACAATTTACAACTTCTTCTTCAGTGGGACCCCCTCCTTTCTAATGGCCCCAACCTTTCTGTTTACTTTTGTTTTAGTTACTTTCTCTGGTACCAGGTACCCATGTCTCTTATCTTTAACTAGATATTCCCTGTGCATTAAACTTATCATGTTAAAAGTTGAAGTTTCTCGGTCATCCAGATTATCTTAAAGAAAACGTTGAAGCAAAGGCAACCATACACTCTGGACATTATGTTTTCTCTTTTTCCTATTAATATGTTTCTAGATGTATAAGATATAACATCCCATGCTAGATTATAAACCATCCATAAGTATAAACCATAAGACACATAACATAAACTCATCATGCATACATAAATAATAAGTATACAAAAATAAAACTATTGTTGGACGGTGGAAAGGCATACTTCGAGGATCTCCTCAACCTCACCGACACGTCTTTCACTGAGGAAGCAGAGGCCGAGGGCTCAAAGTAGCGCCGCTGCTTCTCCACATCGTGAGGAGCCAGCTGAGGTGACTCGAGCATCTGTTTCGGATGTATCCTGGACGCTTCCCTAAGGAGGTGTTCCGGGAGGAGACTCGGGGAAGACCTAGGGCACGCTGGAGGGACTATGGCTCTCAGCTGGCCTGGGAATACCTCGGTATCCTCCCGAAGAGCTTGAGGAAGTGTCTGAGGAGGGGAAGTCTGGCCGTTTCTGCTTAGACTGCTTATGTTTTCTCTTTTTCCTATTAATATGTTCCTAGATGTATAACATATAACATCCCATGCTAGATTTTAAACCATGCATAAGTATAAACCATAAGACACAACGTAAACTCATCATGCATAAATAAATAATAAGTATACAAAAATAAAACTATTGTTGGACGGTGGAAAGGCATTCTTCGAGGATCTCCTCAACCTCACCGACATGTCTTCCACTGAGGAAGCAGAGGCCGAGGGCTCAGAGGAGGACTCTTCCATCACCCAAGCGGAAGTCACTGAGGTAGTTGAGAAGCTCCTTGATGGCAAGGCACCGGGGGTGGATGAGATACGCCCTGAGTACCCCATGTCTCTGGAGGTTGTGTGGCTGTCTTGGCTCTGCAACATCGTGTGGCGTTTGGAGACAGTACCTCTGGACTGGCAGACCGGGGTGGTGGTCCCTCTTTTTAAGAAGGCGGACCGGAGGGTGTGTTCAGACTACAGAGGGCTCACACTCCTCCTGGAGAGGAGAATGCAGTCAATAGTCAAATCTCGGATTCAGAAGGAACAATGTGTTTTTTGTCCCACTCGTGGAACACTGGTTTAGCTCTATACCCTCTCCAGGGTGCTGGAGAGGGTATAGAGCTTTATGGGAGTTTGCCCAACCAGTCCACATGTGTTTTGTGGATATGGAGAAGGCATTTGACTGTGGACCTCGTGGTGACGGTGGGGGGTGCTCTGGGAGTATGGAATCTGGGGTCTTTGCTAAGGGCTGTTCGGTCCCTGTACAACCAGAGCAGGAGTTTGGTTTGTATTACCGGCAGTAAGTCAGTCCTTTTCCTGGTGCATGTTGGACTCCGGCAGGACTGCCCTTTTTCACTGGTCCTGTTCATTATCTTGATTGACAGGCTTTCTAGGCGCAGCCGGGGGCCGGAGGGAGTCTTGGTTTGGGGACCACAAGATCTCGTCTATGCTTTTTGCGGATGATGTTGTCCTGTTGGCTCCATCAAACCAGGACCTTCAGTGTGTACTTGGTGCAGTTTCTGCAGTAATGCGGTCGATGTATGTCGATGTCTGTTGTGGTAAGGAAGGACTGAGCTGCAAAGCAAAGCTCTCGATTTACTGGTCGATCTACGTTCCTACCCTCACCTATGGTCATGAGCTTTTGGTCATGACCAAAAAAACAAGATCCTGGATACATGTGACCAAAATGAGCATTCTCTGCAGGGTGGCTGGGCGCTCCCTTAGAGATAGGTGAGGAGCTCGGTCACTCGGGAGGAGCTCAAAGTAGCGCCGCTGCTTCTCCACATCGAGAGGAGCCAGCTGAGGTGGCTCGAGCATCTGTTTTGGGAGGAGACCTCGGGGAAGACCTAGGGCAGGCTGGAGGGACTATGGCTCTCAGCTGGCCTGGGAATGCCTCGGTATCCCTGGAGGAAGTGTCTGAGGAGGGGAAATCTGGCCGTTTCTGCTTAGACTGCTGCCCCCATGCCCCAGTCCCGGATAAGCTGTAGAAGATGGATAGATGGATGGATGGATGAATGGAAAAATAAAACACATAACATCAAAAATATTACACTACACTTGTTACATTATTGCTGCCATTGGGGTTTACATGGCATAAAATATTGTGTTAAAATACTGTTGCTGTACAGAAATGCAAATTCCTAGAAACATGTTAAGAGTTTGTCGTTGAAGTTTCTCGGTCATCCAGATCATTTTAAAGAAAACGTTGAAGCAAAGGCATCTGGACCATGAAAGGACAATGTGTCTCCGACACACAGCCCTTTCAAGGTAACGACCAGAACAGCCTGGTCCAATCAGAGTTAGTTTCAGGTCAAACCCCTCCCTCTAAAAATAACTGCTCATGTATCAGTTGATCTTAGATTTGAAAAGGTATCTTGGAATAAGAGACAAAACAAAACTCCAGATGCCTTTGTTTTAACCGACCATGATGGATACAATACATTTACTGTACTAATATTAGATAAACAAATATAGAAAGTGCATGTGTATCTTTAGCTGTCACTGGTCGTTTACGCTGGGAGAGATGTGGCTGTTGCATCGCTCTCTCTGACCAGACAGATCAGATTGTTTCCTCTTGCTTTGGGCTGTGCAGTGCCATCAGATAGCATTTGATAAGATTTTGACAAGCGTAGACTGCAAGGTCAAGACCTGATGGCAGCGAGGGCACAGTGGCAAGAGTCAAGTCACTGTGGAGGGACTTTCTGGATGTCACAGATAAAGTGCACACCTTGAGGAGATTTACTGCTCTTGTTTAAAATAAGAAAGGGGGCGCAGTGGCTCAGGTGGTCTCCTCAGTTCATACTGTTGTTTGCTTGGGCATCTTGCCTACAAAAAAACAGTAAATTTATATAATGTTGTGTATTGAGCCGCCTTTTGATTTTAAGATTTCTTTAACGCTCATACAGGCAATTAATTTGATACATTGATCAACAACACATGTTCAATAGTCACTTTTAACATAATCTATAATACATGTGTAAGGTCAAAGGAGTGGCACTTTAAAGCCAATCTAAACAGAGGCTATGCTTTTGCCAAGCCGATTCTAGCAATCCTGATTACACACACATTGTTATGCGTCGCCGATCAGCTCAAATGAGTTACAAAGGAGGCAGGGAGAGGAAACATTAGCAGCAGTTGGATGGACTGGATGCATAAAAATATTAGCGAGTGATTTATGGCCCATGTCGATGGTTGGTTCCAGGCAAACTGCGCTGTGTAAGCAAAGGCCTTCCGGCATACCCGATCTAACTTTCTGCTATAATAGGTGGAAGAAAATGAGTCTGAAGCCCCCACACTTTATACTTGATTTATGTTCAGGATAATCAAACTGATTCTAAAATACTCCCACTCTCCTACTACTACTGACTTTTACTCCTGTTCCGCAACAAAATCTTAGATGCAAACGCAAACAAAAAATGATGTGTCAAATTTATGAATAAACATTGAAAGACTCTACTATACTTCATTTGTAATGTTTGCATACTGTATTATGTAGTACAAATTATTTTTGTATTGATGTTTTACTCCCAGAGCAAACAATGTAATTCCTTGGCAGTGTCAGGGAACAGCATTGACACATTCTCACATCTTGGCAATGCCGTAACAATCAGAATTCTCCTACAAATACAGTAGTTTTGTACAGCACAAAAAAATCTTGTACAGTTAAACTAATGTGACCAATAAATCATTTAGTAGTGTAGAAATACATGGTGTAAACAGGTACTGCTTCAGTGGAGGAGGCTCTGGTCTGACATAAGCACAGTACAGTTTGGGCGCTATTGTCACTTCTGACTGCCTAGAGCACATCATGTTGCACCTCGGGGGTAAAAGCCAGAGGCTGTAGTTGCTCTGTAACAACAGTGCCATACCACAGAGGGGGTTGCTTATTTTTGTGGGGCAGATTTTATTGTGGCCTCCGTCCTACTACTGCCTTTGGTCTAGAGCAGTCAGTGGTCGTTTCCCATTTGCCGAGATCCTTCTTTTGGATTTCTATAACACCACAAGTGTCTTTTGGAACAGGGTTTGGGTGGCCTAGCTGCTCCATAAAAAGCCCCGCCCACAGTTTTTTTTCTCCAATAAAATTGTTACATGGTTAAAGTTGTGCCACATTGTATATTTGACTATACTACAAAACCCAATGTTAGGCAAATAATTAAAAACATATTTTATCTAAAAAAATACAATGAAAAACCCAGAGATTATTTTTAGAATCCCAGTCTGATGGTCGTAACACTCTTTAGAAGGAGGTGTTGATTGGAACAGACCTTCAGCAGCAGGTGATGACCTGGATTCATCTAAAGGATGAATCCTCCCAAGGAAGGATCCTAACCTCTTTTAATCTGCTAGAAGGACTGCTTACTTGTTCATTCTCAAGTACTGAGAGGACTCTTCTTTCACAAGTCATGCAGGTTCAGTAGCAAACCATTAGACAACCTTTTCCTAAACCCTTTTTTCTTTTCAATTTGGGCATTGACAACATTACCTGTTAAGTTGCTTTACATTTGCTGCAAACTGCGCTGCTTATCGCACATTTCCATCACTTCCATGTTTCCATGGAAACATTATGCAGTCATACCCTTTATAAAGTACTCTTGGTACAAGCATAAGATATATTTGCCCAGCCCAAAATGAATCTTAGGTAGGATTTGCTGGAGGATCACCAGCTACCAAGAACAAGTGTCAGTCATTTTACTGACAAACCACATGTACACACTTCCTCATCGGTGAATATACTCAGGCAAGAATAGAAGGGTGTTGCAGTAAGGCAGTGAGTTTAGAGGAGACATTTCAAGCTCATTCTCACCACAAGGTCACAGCCTGCAGGCAGCAACAGCAGCAATAACGGCTCTCCATCTCCCAGCCCCATTTAACTGACTGATGCTTTTTGACATGTCAGAGCAATCGAGCCAGTTAGCCTCTGGGAGGCTTCAATTAGGAGCGGGACTTAATGCTGCAGAGAACTTTGCAAAGCCTGATATGAGGTTACAGCCACACTCAAATCAATAAGAAGAACATAGTTAAAGGCAGCAGCACTGCACTCTACACAGGGGTTCTCTGTTGGTAGCAGATGTGTCTTTTAGTTGACATGGAAAGTCCCAGGGCTGTGTTTTTTTGAGAAGAAGCAACTACATAATTCTTTATGAAGATGGTCAGAGACAGTGTGTGTATGTATGTGTGTGCATATGTGTGTGTGTGTGTGCGACTGCTTCAGCACATTTAAAAACATACCATTTAAAAGTTTCCTCAGCAGAACCCCCACACACATTTGCTTCAGCACGATAATGAAGGAAAGGACCTGGACTGGGATTGACATAGCAGCTGCACTATTTCACGGCCCTTCCGACAGGTCTATTTCCTCATAGCAGCCATACGATTCAGCAGAGGCTCCTATATTAATGTCAACTTGCATCGCAAGGACTTACCTGATTTATAGATAAAATGTATGCAGTTATTCACTTCTCGAGGACCATGGCTAAGAGGAATTAAACAAACAATGATGAAGTTTGACAATATAATTCTGATGGACAATGAACATGGTGGCATGTTTTACTTACATTTTTAATTCTTGATTTGTCAAGATATTGTTGTTCTCATAAATTAACATATCTTGGCCGAATTTGTGATTTGGTGGTGTTCGAAAAGAAAGTACATTTGAGGACATCGTAGACTTTTTTCTGGTGCAATGAACTTAGAAAAGGTAAAGCTGCCCATTCTTCTTGGCAAAAAGCCTGTTCTGTAAATTCTTGGGCTGTCTTGCATGAACTGCATGTTTGAGATCTCCCCAGAGTGGCTCAATGATGTTGAGATCAGGAGACTGAGATGGCCCGTCCAGGACCTTTACTTTATGCTGCTGTAGTCAATGAGAGGTTGTGCTTTGGATTGTTGTCATGTTGGAAACGTCCAAGTACGTCCCATGCCCAGCTTCTCTGCTGATGAGTGCAAATTTTCTTCCAGTCTTTTCTGATAACAGGCTGCATTTGTCTTTTCCTGTGCCTTTGCAGCTCACACATCTACTTCCATGTTTCACGGTAGGAATGGTGTACCTTTCATCATAAAGCCTTGTTGACTCCTCTCCAAATGGAATGTTCCTGGTTGTGGCCTTTTTGACTTTTTTCCAGTTGTTTATGAGGCTTGTCTCTGTGCGGTTTGGTGTATTGTAAACGGGTTGTGTTGTAACATTTGCAAAGTCATGGCGCTCTTCTGGCGACTCTACCATGCAGCCCAACTTTTTTAGTTGATTTAATCAAAGCAAAAGTGCAAGCCAAAGCCAGTTTGGAGGACCTTGAGGTTGGCTGTAGATCATTTCTTCCCCACAGTGTTAGTGCATCATTGTCTGAGCTGTAGCAGTCAGGAATGTCAACAAAGGGTGACACTGAAAAGTCCCCAAGTTCAGCTGCCTCCAAATGTCACTGGACTGACTCTGACAGAAAGGCACACAGGAAGACAGGAAGGGACAAGAAGAAACAACAACCTTGCTACAGATCTATAAAGTGCTCATATACACACACTTCATGCAGGATATTGTTTTACTCTTTTATCCTTTCCACATACTGTTTGACTTTTGTTATTATTAAATATTTCAAACTGTGGGTTTAACTGTATTGCTAATATGACTCCTTGATTAAAAAAGAAGTAGTTAATATTTTATAACCAGCACTTTTATTCTGTTTCTCAAAAATAATGCATTTTATTCTATTTATTACACTCAATAATTTTGAGATTTTTTCCAAATGACCCAATTATAGGGACAATAAGAGTATCACCTGGCCACATTATAGTTATTTTAAAACAGTGTTCTAAAAGAAAGTACATTTGAGGACATCATAGACTTTCTTCTGGTGCAATGAACTTAGAAAAGGCAAATAGGCAAGTCAAGCCAAAAGCATTAGTCATTGTTTCAAAAGGCCTACAATTTGGTCTGACCACACAACAGCATAGGACTTTCAAACAGAAAAGTGGTCACATTGTAAATTCACTGTTCCGTAAAGCTTGAGAAGTGTGGACACCACAGTAAAAACAAAGTCATATTATTTCATCTGGACATAGTCTGTGGTAGGTCATGGGTGTGAATGAGAACTGTACCCTTCCATGTCACTTAAAAAGAGGAGAGAGTAAAGCTTAAACGTCTGTGCACATTATGACTGCCTCTCCCTTCACTGTGCATCTGACAGAGGGACTCATTTCCTATATCCACCAGTCGCCTCCCTCAGTATGGCATCAGTCCATCCGCATGAGTAACTGTAGCTCTCCCCTCAAGTCAACATCTGCGCATTCCCTTGATCCGATTGGCCACACACATCAGGATCACCTTGTGTGAACAGACAAGATAAAGAAAAAGAGTTCAGCCTCTGAAGTCTGGCCAAGTGCTGCAGCTTTACCGTAGCAACATCAATGTAAAGTACATTTCCTTTGGGCATTGGCGTATTGTTCTAGCTACTAATCTCTTACTGTGATGTCAGTCTTGTTTGTTTCTTCCTTGACAAGCTTGCTAAAATGCAACACTTACATGACAGTAAAGACCATGAAGAATAACATATAGCTGGGACAGACAATGTGTATGCACTACTTACTTTGTTTGTGAAATAGCACCCAGCACTCACATTCATTCACTGCACACACATTAACACTAAGATGTTTCCCTGGTAACAAAGGGGCCAGCACCAAGTGGAATTGAAAATTTGGTCAGAAAAGGTCACAAACTATGTAAAATAATAACAGTAATCTGTAAATTAAATTCCAATTATGTATAAACTTTCAGAATATTCAGTTGCTGCATCTTTACACTTTCACAGATAATATTTTCACACAACACTGAGCAGATGGCATTTACAGCACAGACAGTTTCCAGGTATCTATTTTCATAAAGACACAGTATACTGAAGTGATCAGCACCCACTGCTCTGAAGTGTTAATTGGCAGACCTGTTGTTATCAACCAAACATAAAGTAGTACAATGTGCAAATCAATTTTAAGCTTAGAAATAAGGTTCACTGATGCACTTAAGAATCCCCTTTCCTTATCCATGTTCAATTAACAAAGTGTTACCTTGAGAATGAAAACATCCTGTCACCTTTTTCAAAATGCAGCTGCCAGCACCAGTCATGAGCTGTCAATTCAGTCAGAGCCTGACAGGCTGTCTCTCTTTTACACTGTGGCAGGGGACATGGACTCTCGAGGGATGTCGTGCCTTATGGCGGATAGAGGCTAAAAAAGAGAAGAAGCTCAGTGAATGTAGAACAGGGGCAATATAAAACAACAAAGTAAGATTAAAATTGAAGTTGGTGCACTGAAATGGGACTAAAAAGCTGCCTTTACATCATGCACAAAGTCCTCACTTTTCAATAGCTCATATGTTTTTGTCAATATAAGAACGGTCTACACAAATAAGTGGAAAGATTTATTGATTGCAGAACAGCAGGAATTCAAAGCTTCAAAAACTGTTCCCACTATACCGTACTTTCATCAAAGAGCTAAATAAATAACAAGTGAAGTTTCTGTTTTTAATCATGACTGTTTTTTGTGAATGTGGAATTTAAAATAAATATTGGCTTTTTATGTCTACCTTGTGTAAACCTGAACTTTCTGTAGCCTTGGAAGTGTTAAGCCTGAAAAACATCAGACATAGTGATAATAGCTTTTCACATACATGGACTAAAACTACAGGTTGGACTGATAACGTTATGCTGGTAAAAATACACATCCTTACAATAAGATAAGAAAAGAAGCCAGAAAGAAGAGTGTTTGACCATGTGGGAGCGCAGACCTGGGGGTTGCTTTTGTACATGTGCTTTCTATTGGAATAATGTTCTGAGGAATAAGAAGCTGAAACACAGCTTGTACTTCCTCTAGAATCACCCCAAGCTTTGGCAAAGAGTGGCAACACTTTATTACTTGTCTAAGTAAATGTATAATTGAGCAAGTCACTTCATCCACAGATGCACCAGACTGAACTCTCAACACAAGACACAGACAAATGTATTTGGACTGTTAGTTTGAAAAAACTGTTAGGGAAGTGACTGGCTCCCGTGCATCAGGAAGACTCAGATTTCAGAACACATTCTTCAGATACTTTGAATGAAATGAGAATACTACAAAAGCTGTTTGATTTAAAGTACATCTCCAAAAAACAAGCAAAGGGTTAATATTTGTGCTTTTTTCACTTTATAGAGTATTAAATAAAAACACTGACATCTAAAAAATTCCTCGCACTTTCGAACAGATGCCATTGAACCCACCTAATATTTTATGTATAAACCCATATGTTACAATAAGTTCTGATTTAGTTTGTTTTATTAAAACATAGCTTACAGGAAGTGAAGAAAGCACACAGATTGACGCTAATCCTAGTGTTTAAACTGGATGTCAAACATTGAAATCATTAAACTGAACTCATAAGCTTTAATTTGACATAGAGGAAGACAGCTTCAGCTCATTAGCGGGTGACAGTAAAAGCGGTGGTGGCTAAGTTGTGGTTAGTGTTTACAGAACTTCCTTAATGATGAAAAGAGCAGACATTAGTTATGACAATAGCACTCTTCATCACAGCAGCGCTAATGTAGAGCACTCAGCATTGTGGAAAGGGGAACAGAAGGGGTTTCATTTCCACTGCGCTTTCTGCTTCATTAATGGTGGCTTTGATAAATGGTTAACATCCACCCAAAGCCCCACCTGTCACAATTGCAATAAAGATGATCATTTGTCGGCCTCCTAATCCCAAACATAGAGGGGCCTGCACTGAAGGAAAGTACGGGTGCTGGGGGTTCACTTCCACCTGCATCTGTACTCAAGTCACTGCTGTAAATATTGGGACTTTATAATCAGCAGTTTTGGTGCCAGTGCAGAAGGGGCACACAGTGGGCGTGTTCGATAGGAAAAAAAGCCTTGCATCAATTCTCCACTTTTCTGCCGACCTCTTCGCTGTTTGCAACCCACCCATGTAATCCATCATGGAGACATTAATTATGTACTAGGCTCTTCCAGGACAAAGACTCTAATGAAGGGCCTGTCAACATAGGCCTTTCCCCAAAACAGTGCAGCCACAGAGGTGGGAGGGAGCAGTGTGCCAGGCTCCCTATTTCGATCTGTATGGCATAGCTTTGTCATATGCCTCATCAGTGCACACCTGGAAGTTTAATTTTACAGGGCAAATGTAAAAAATAAAAAGATGTAACTGGGGGATTTTCTGCAGGTTTGGTATGTTTCAGGTTGTTTTGTGTAAAGAATTACATTTATTAGATTAGGCGCACACTTACACACCTCCACTCTCAGTTGTGAGTCTCTTAACTTAAAACAGTACAGTTTTGCACAATTCAAAACTACATTTAGTAAATATGACACACGCCCCACAATCATAAATAAGTGTGTCACACAAGCAGCACAAGTATTAGTACTGACCCTATAAATGCAAAATGTAAAAAATGTTTATTGATACATTAACAGTGTATCAATAAACAAAAAAATTACTGTGATATGATTTGAGACAAATCTTTTAAACAAAGAAATATGCATCTTTTCTAAAACTACTGAAAAATAAACATTTAAAATGATTGCTGATATTACTACTGAAATGTCCGGCTTAATCAATCCAAATATTTACATATCCAATACAAGAATTAGTGTATGTAGTTTCTATTAATGTAGAAACTTGAAATGTGCTTAATATGCTACAAACTACCTTATAACTTTGCAGCTCTAATTTCCACACTATAAGGTTCTCATGGTAGAATTGCAAACACATTTATTACATAATTCAGTGAAGTAGATATTTAAATATGAAGTGCATTTTTGCCTTTTGAGTTTGTTTTCTTGGTACTTGTACATATATTACAGTGGTGGGATCTAAAATGGTGTCGCCCAGACAGACATGACAAGTCAGCCAGACAAAGCACCTCCCTGCCAGCTCTGCAGACGGAGACACGAGCGTGGAGGCGGGGTGATGGATGGCAGACAGGGCCAAGCCGAGGCTGTGGCCGCTCTGCTCTTGGTTTCAGCTGGACGCATGGCAACAGCAGCGGCAGTCGCACTGATCCTGGTGCCCGCGCACACACAGCTCAAGGTGTGAAGCTCCAGCCATAACTAAACCATGTGGGCTTTTGTTTCATGGCTAATTACCGCTGACTCTGGGCTCTCATGCCTCCCACCCAACCTTTCTTTTCCATCACTCTCCACTCGCCGCATCTTGCTGTTCAGCAGTGGAAAAGGTATTACTAATGACGGAAGGTTACCCAATTTATCTTCAGGCAAAACCTTTCAGAGCGTTTCTTCTGGTGTCCCTGCAGAGCACAGATTGCCAGAGGAGGAAAAAAAAACACACAGAAACACACAACAAGCAGCAAACACTGCAACCAGAGCAAATCAGAATCTAGCTTAGTCAATTATTTGTACTTTTATTTGTCCCATATTCTGGATTGTTAGTTTACTTCAGTGTTTCTTATACAATAATGAAACAATTTATGATTACGCTGAAAAAAATCAGCAACTTCTGAGTGCAATGTTAAGCTTTAAAGACAACTCTGCGGTATTAGAAGATTATAAGAGCAGCCGTTTTTATAGGAGCACTTGTGTTCAAAAGGGCTGTAAAGAAGACAAGGGTAAAATCAAGGTGAGTGTGAGTGACATATATTGATGCAAAATAAATGAGGAGGATGTCTACAGCTGTTAGTGACTAAGCCCTGATTAAACACTTATTAATCAGAAGAGGCCAACATTTATCATGTTTTATCAGCTTGGCAAAGGCCAGAGATCTACACCTCAGCCCACACACAGTCCTTTAAAATGCTTTTCAATGCGCACTTACGTTTTTGTTACTGTGTAACAAACTGTGTGCAAAACTAACAAGTATTTTTAGTATTACACTACTAAAGACATGAGTCTTAGGTATCCCCAGGTGCTAAGGGTTTACACTAACAGCTACATCTTTTTCCTTTTCATCTACAAAGTATACAAACCATGTTAGTACAGTATACAACTATAAACCTCTTACAATATGATTTAACAAACCTTTGACATACAGGAGACCCCTTTGTTGTATCCTGTTCCTGCTTCTACCTGCTGTGTTGAAAATATTGACCAAAGTAAACACAGTGCGGATGGTGAAAGCGCGACAGTGGCGCAGGAAGCGCCGTGGCTCCGTGGTAGAGTGATCGTTCTATAACTGAAAGGTTGGCGGTTCGATTCCCGCTCTTCCCAGTTTGTTGTGTTCTTGGGCAAGACACTTAACCCACCTTGCGTCTGTGACACTTGTGTATGAATGCGTGTGTGAATGGGTGAATGGAAGCTTAATGTAAAAGTGCTGTGAGTGCCTAGTAGGTGGAAAAATATAAAATCCATTTAAATCCTGGCCAGTAACAATAACATGGGGAGGACTTCATCACAAAAATACTGCATTTCAACCGGCCCAGGGACCTTCTTGCAGACGAGCTAACCCCCATGCACCCCATATCTTCCTGAAAATATATAGAAAAGTTTCAAATGTGTGAAACTTCATTACTTTACAATCACAAAGTCCTGATTGTAAAAATGCCAAACTCCTTGTGCATAGCTAAGTGGGCTTCAGCATGAAGCCCACCTCGTTTTGACCTTTGTTGTTCATGCTACCTGCCCTTTGAAGGTAAACTAACTACTCTTTGTGGAAAATAAAAAAAAGTGTAATTTGAGCATACATAGATTTATAGATTGTGTTTTTCTTCAATTAAAATAATATGCTTCAATTGCCTATGTGTGAATAAAAGTGCACTTCCGTATAAATGTCTGACAGTAATAATGCTTGTGTTGTGCTTTCTGAATCAAGCTGGAGCCAGCCACAAAAGGTTAAAACATGCTTTTTATAACAAAACAAATTGGCACTAACTGCACTCTTTGAAAGTGATCATTGGTTGTTCTACTATGAAACGGGAACTCTTGCTAAAATACAAGGTCAATGGCACTAGCCACGAATTCACCTAAGCGGCACTGCAAGCCTTTAGTTGATCTTGAAAGTATGGGTTTTGTGATGGTACAACCTGAGACAAATTAATTTGGGTAAATAAAGGGGGAGGTAGGGTTTATTGTCCTTTCAGACATAGCGTTTTCATTACCTTTTTTTCCTGCCACTTTGACATAATTGCAAACACTAAAATTATGATTGGCTCTTGACATTTAGAGCCATTCTTGTATGGAGAGAGGTGTGGATGGGGGCAAAACAAAATCTAATCTAGGCCTACAAGGCTTAAGAGCAGACAAAGATTTTCCTGAGATCGTGAAATGTATAGAAAATTACAGGTTGAAGTGTATGAGCGTATAAAAAGTGAAGCAGTGTTTAATTAGAGGCCTGGCTATTGATTAAACTGGGCAGAGGTGGGTTTTTCATGAGCTGCTCAGGCTTTAGTGAAGCTATTTATTTTTGCAGTCGGCAGCAGGTGGAGAGATTCATCCTGCAGAGAAATGAAGCTCTTGAGTGGCAAAATCAAAGACGAGTAAGGAAGCGGCTGGAGGCAGGAGGAGAAAGATGAAATGGAGACAGACACATACAGAGATTTTAATTTTAATTAAAATAACGTTTCTAGGGTGAGGTGAAGGGTTATGCAGTGAGAATAAACCCTGCATCAGAATACTGACAATATGTATGGCTGGTGATGTACTAAATCATCCAATGTACGCTGATAATTTTGTGGCTTTTAGTCAAAGCTGCTCTGTCTATGGTGTAGAGAAGGACATCATGTATAATACAGCTGTAGAAGCAAGGAGGCAGAGGAAATTTCCTGATTTCTGCTTGTCAAATACTAATGTAAATGTCACAAACAAAGTCAAATATCTTGGGCATATCAGAAGACCTGAGGAATGATGATGTTGATATTTATATTATATTTATATAGACAATGATGTTTGTTGTATGCTCAGGCAAATGTTCTCTCATGTAAGTTTAGGTTCATGCACAGCACCGATGAAGTGAAGCTGACTTTGTTCAGAACATACTGTATCCCATTACGGAGAGGGCAGGTGGCATATAATGATGCACGGCAAGTGCACGTATCCAAACTTTATAATCTGTTGCAGTGTTGCAGAATCTTGCGTATAAATTTATCTATGGGTTAAATGATTCTGTAAATTTGATTATGATGAGTCAGTCAAATTTTGAGTTTCGTTCAATACGTTACTAGTCAAAGTTGTGGCGACACTGGTACAGCAGTCTTTTTTAAATGTATTTTTTGTTTGGTACCACACAGTTGAATTGAAGTGAATTGTATTGAGTATTTTGACACTGTTGTAATTAATGGCTATAAAGATATGGACAGGGCTATTCTGCAGAAATGGCAAAGGACTATAGCTTGTCAGGACACGACAGCTTGCACATGCCTACACAGTCAGACTGATGGCTAGCACATTACTTTCACAGGTCAGAGGTGGTTGTCAGCTTGTTAATGCTATTAAACACACTATTCACCTTGAAGAAACACATAAATGATCTGACATGATTACTGTTTTAACTGTCATTACAGGGCTATATTAGTAAGGTAAAGATGCCCGTGATCCAGATTTGTAGGATAGGTACATTAGCAATTAGGGCAATGATAGTTCATGGTCTATAAAAAAAATAAAGTGCAAGTGTTGGTTTATTAACTACATCTGGATAAGCTTTTATACTCAGCCACTGTACCAAACTAAAAAAAAAACATTTACCATTACTTTCCACCTTGAGAAGGAGATTGTAAACTGGAGACTAGAATTCTTTGAGCCCACCAGTGACATGGCAGGATTAAACGGTGCAGAGGCTCAGACAGTGCAGAGGACATGACAAATTGTTTTACTATGCCTTCAGAGTTAAAACAAGTTTCCGATTCATTTGTAAAGACTAATATGCTATGCAAATTGCATTTGCACATGCAAGTGACATTCAGGAACTCAAAAGAGAACATCCTTCAAAGTTGCCTCTAGGTGTGTACAGAGAATTCAGTTATTCCCGAACAACAGTAATGAAACTCATTTAAATGCTGGAAAGAATTGTTTATATTAAGAGATCTGCATAAAGTACAAGGAGATTGGAAACAGATCGTAATGCCCATAAGACACGTTTTCCCCAAATGACTATAACTTTGAAGAACATACAATAGTTTATCCTAAAAGTTTGTGGTGAGCTCCAGTGTGAGGCTCTTGACCCAATACCATTTTTTTTTCTAGCTCCACTGTTCATTCGGCTTTTCACGTACTTCCATTTTTGCGTCCGTGAGCAGGGTGGAAATGGGTCAGGACTTACCCCTGAGGAGGTCTGACAGTAACATTTGAGCAGGAAGCCAAAGCCCAGTTAAGGGACTGGCTCAGTAAAGGGATTTGAGGCTCTCTGGCGGCGCTTACTCACAGGTTAGGATTATGGCTATTGCTGGGGCTTTTAGGTCTGCTGATCTTAGAGGGAGGCTGGGAAAAGTGCTGCAAGGCTCTGCTAAAGACTACTGCTACTTGGAATGGAAATTCACGTTGGTTTAATACTGCACTGATCTATGTCAAAATGTGTTTTGACATAGACCATCTTACTTTGATAAAATGTTTGCTGACAACTACCAAGAAATGGTTTCATCAATGAAAGACATTGACCTGTAAAGGAGAAATATTTGTAACACTTAGAATAACTCATTCATTTTCTTCCGATTAGCCTTGTTACGGGTCGCGGGTGACAACTTTGGGCCTTAGACGGGGTACACCCTGGACAATAGCATTGACAGACAACCATTCACTCTCACAGTCATTCACTTGGGACACTTTGAAGTTGCCAATTGACCTCTTCATGCATGACTATGGGCAGTGGGAGGAAGCCGGATTACCCAGAATTGGCCGAGGACGTTCGAGTGAACTTACAAGCTTCTTGATATGAGGCAGGAGCACTAACCACTCTGCCATTGTGCACCCCCTCTAGAACAATTCACAAAAAAAAAGTAGTTAAACATTAATAGATACGTAATTAACAATTAAATAACCTTTATAGACACTGAAATAGAATTTATATGTACAGTATAATTATACAAGGGTTTTTTGTTAAGACAAACATTTATAACAATTTTATAACATAGTGATAAATAGTAATTAATGTTGGATTAATGTTAAATTAATGTAAATGAGGAATTAAGGATTTAGTTGTTACAAATACTCAACTAATGCTTAATAGTGTGACTAATTCAAAAGTGTTACTAAAATATTGCTTATAGTGTTATAGCACTGCTAGTTTTTATGGGTGTTTCCTTGACACACATTGGTTCAGTGACTACAGCAGGAGTTGGGACATGGCTGTGAAGTGGATCACAGCATCAGTGTTATACTATCTTAAACATAGTCTCCAAAGTCCAGTTTTTATGGTCCCACAGTCCAGAAGTCACTACCATGACAGATCGCTGTGCCACCAACAGACTCAAATCGAAAGTGTAGTGCAGAGTTGAATGACTGGTAGTATTTTTTTCTTTTCTTTCCAAAGAGGTGGTGGTTTCACACAGAAGGTTTCCAACCACCCACTGATGCACAGGCAGCACACAACAACTACTGGTTTGATGTGTGTTATACAGAACTGGTGAGTAAACATCACACACGAGGCCTTAAAAAACATCAACACCGAGTTTACAGCTTTGGTCATCGAGCCAAGGCAGTGGAAGACGGCGAGAAAACTCTGGCATAGAACCCAGTGAATGGATGTGGGTATAATATCCACACATGAAGAAAAAAGGCACAGAGAGCAACAGCAAAAAGGATGGGCAGGCTGTTTGGTGAATTACGATGTTGGCTTGCTGCTCTCAGACGACTGTAGTGTTTGATCTCCTGAAGAACTTCACATGGGAACTGTAACTGCACGCACTTCTCAGTAGGGCTCTTCTCGATCCCACTATACATCCTTTTCTTCTCTGAGATGAGGAGGAGGTAAAGATGGCTTCTCTTTAAGTTTTTTACAATGTTTATTTGGCCATGGAAGGGCGGTGAGTATAAATTTTTTATTCACATCTATTCAGACTCGAGAAATGTTGAAAGAATACATTTGGAATGTTTTTTTTTGTGAAAACACAGATGCAAACCATGAACTAAAAGCACTGGAATAAACAAGGCCAACACTAATGATTTATTCTAAAATTTTTGAAATTCATGCAGCTTTGTAAATATTTCCATATTGAGTTTATTATTACATTTACTATAACCTTTCCTGCTACTTTATCTAAATGTAGGCAGTTGGTGAAAATAATTTGCCTTGTTTCATTATTAGAAAAAAATTTTTTTTTTCATCATTCTAATTGTTTGTTTATGATTGGCTTCAAAAGTTACACAAACGCTATTATTGTGTCTGCCTATTTCTCTCGTGTGAACGTCACAGGACTACAGTGCACCACATTCCTTGTGCGTTAATCCCCTCCCTCTCTGTGACTCTGTCTTTTAGCCAGAAATCTATTTGTGCTGACTTCTTAAAAGGCCTTCAGGGTGTCACTTGGACAGAGTGGATGGGTCTAATTGCATTTAGCAAAGTGGAAGCAGATCAGTACAAGCGTAAATGGATTGAATTTTTTTTTCTCACTTTATTCAATCGCTCCTGTAATGTAACTCTGTCACTTTGTAAAACTCGCTCGCTTTGTGTGCTTTCAACATTTCCCTTCTGTTTAGGCTAGTTAACGTGGAATATTGACTATGTGCTGATACTTAACAGTCTTTAGGGCCCATTTAGGCGCACTGTAAACTCTCTAAACGTGGTAATTTAGCAGTCAATAAAAAGCATTTGCACATTTTCAATTTAATGAGTGAGGCCATCTTTCATTTCACAGCAAGAGGTAAATCATTTTGTCTTCCTAATGTCTTTACATGTGCAGCTGCAGTGCGGAGGTACAGCTACTCACGCAAGTCTTGTTGAGTAGTTTTTATAACAAAGATCAATGCACTTTACTGTCATAAACTGTATTTGATGAGGGTATAATTTCATTCATAGCTACTCACGTCGAATCATGGTTGAAAAGGCTAGACTTTCATGACGTGAACCGCAAAGTGCTTGGCAGTTAACGCACTTGTTTTTACAGCGTGTCCTCATCTGGGGCATTTACTAAAGAAAGGCTGGACATTGCAAAGTCAGGCAGAGTATTTTTTTTTAGATTGACAGATCAAGTTGCAGGTGAAAACATAGTCTGTATTTGTTAATCAATCAATCCATCAATAAACTTTTAGATGTTTTAATTGATCATTTTACCTGTGAACTCAATGGACATATACTTATAAGATGACAAATAACATTTTTGACAATTAACAGCAGGTTGTAATATACGTTATTACAGGAGTCACTGAAGTGTGTCATGTCTGAACAATGAACTAAATAAATGCACCTTAAACAGAATATAAATGGAGGAGATAGAAAATCAGGTAAAGACACTGTCAAAATCACTAATCATATATTTATAGAAACTCACACTGTTCACAAGGGACTTGTCACGCTTGTGTTTTACTGAAATAAATAAAGAGCAAGAGGAATATAACAGGTGAGTAAAGCAGTGCACGTCCTCCTTTTGGAGATGAGGACTTAACACACACAATCTACTCTGAGATGCTATATGCTATTGACTTTGCGTAAAAACAGCCGTTATGTTCTTCACAAGGTTATACAGTGTTTATCCTTTGATAAATTAGTCACAATGAAAGTAGACTAAATATAAGGACAACAGTTTAGCCGTTACTTACTTTCCTGTTTGTCCCTCAGTCTTCACAATTGTCCAGGACTACTCTCATGCATCTCATCAGTTCATAAGTCCAGCTGGTAAACCCCATAAACTGCACGTGCCGTCTGCCTGCGTCCATACATGGCTTGCTTCTTCTGTTGTTGTTCAAAAGTCCATGCTGCTTTTTGTGTCCAACGCAGCGTGTAGTGTCCTGCTGGGATCAGGTGGATGTGCGCGTGCGGGCCTGCGTGAGAAGGACTGGGTCTAGACTCAGTCTCCAGCTCCAGGATTGTTACTAGAACCAGGTCCAGTTAGCACAATCTTTGTAAAATGGCCTCACTTAAGATATTTATTAATTCATCTTTTTATTAATGTATGATAGGCTACAATTTATGTATAACCAAATTATGTACGACATATACTGTATGTAAGTCTTTTTTATTTAGACTAGTAAAATTTATATTTAAAATACATTAATAATTTATCTATATGATAATTGTTTAATTTATAAATCACAAATAATGCGCTGCTTCGATGAATTCAAATAAGTTATCAGGCCTCAGTTCTTACAAAATGTAAAAAGATGTTGCTGTATTCGGTAATTGCATTTACTGAAAATGTTGACGTCTGTGCTGTTTCTTACTGAATGCCCCAACAAAGATATATTTTAAATGCAGCCAGTCTGTGGAGGTCCTCAGTCATCCAGGACATATTCAAATAAAGGTTTCACACAAGGCATCTGAAAGTAGGTTTAAAAGTGAAGACATTTTGTCCCAAAAACAGGGGTTTAGCATAAAAATAGTGTTGGATAAAAGCTGATGAACGCATGACTCCGGACCATTAGCAACTACAGCATTCACATTTCTTTAACACAGGGCTCAGGATATCTATGTAGATGTCACACACTATGTAATGTCACAATCTGCAATTTGCTGAGGGATGCCACCTAAGATTAAACACCCCATTTTAAAGTCATCTGTCTTGCGATGTAGGATATGTGACATGCTATCAGACTTGACTGTAGAGAGGACTAATATTTGTTGTCATTTCTCACCTGCCCAGCAGCTGTCCCTAAGTCTCAGACGATCATCTGCCCATCCAGCTGCTAATAATGTGCACTTGCCCTCCAAAAAAAAGAAGGGTTGTGTGGACCATCTGCTACACTTGGTCTTGGATACCTTAGCTGCACCTTAGTGAGATGTTTGACCCAGTTTACACCTATTCTGGCACTAAATTTTAGCACAGGTCTTCCTCAACCACCTTCTGTGTGACCTTTTAAACAGCTCATTGGTATCAGTCTCCATCTTCAGGGGGAACGCCTCTAAGTGTGTTTCATGATGTGAGAAGGCACAGGCGACAGTGGAGATTTACTGTGGAGCAAAGAGAATGAGGCGAAAGACAAGTGGAACAGTATTGCTTAACCAAACAAATGTAGGTACAGAGAGAAATATTGGCGTTTAAAAATAATGCATGCATGTGGCATTGTAAAAGCCTTCCAAGAACTTGATCCAATCATTCCAGTTATTGATAGACAGAATTCTTTTCACACAGTGACAGCAATAGTATTAGCCAATATCCTTGATTTAATGGAACGTCTCTTTAAAAGAAAAACTGTTTTTTCTTCTTATGTTGAATTTCCAAAACTGAGATAAATTGCAGAAGAATTTGGACAAATATCTACAATAACAAAATTTAAGCTGTAACACTAACTCTACAACAGTCTGTTGTTTCCTAAATTCATTCTCTGTCACTGTCCAATCCTTCTCTTGTGGACGTCAAAAGCAATCACAGCTCACAGATCATCAAAGCATACCTGCAAGCTCATGTGACTGACAGTCGGCTAAGTACAATTATAATGCACAATTACTGCTCACTCAACCTTGAATCAATACTCTTCCCTCTTGAAACGCATTCATCTCTGCAAACCACAATTAAACACTGACAAACCAAAGAGTCGCCTATGATCTTCTTTGAGAAAGCCTCCAGTGAGAGGTCAGCACTGAGAGACATGAAAGATTAAAAGTATCAATAATACATATGCCCGAATGATTCAGTGGGGGAGTTTAAATGAGGCATCAGTGCCTTGTCACATTGGGGAACAGGTGTGCCCCCACAGAAGCTCCTGTAGCGCAGCATAAGCCATGTATATTTGGCATGTCAAATGAGCAGGTGTTGTGTATAATTCATTTTTTGTTCCATATTTCATGGAGGCGAGCAGGAGAGTGGGTTTGGAGTGAGCTGGGGGGGCCTCCTGGCTGAGTGAGGTGAACCTCTTCAGGAGGTCTCTCAAAGGGTCTGCTATTGGGATGTTTCTATGTATGCACTTTATTAATCAACTCTTGAATGTATTTTTGTATGTTTCTTTTTTAATCACGTCTAAAGGGAAGTAGAAGTAGCATTGTGAATTATTCCACAGAGGCATGGTAAAGTGTGAGCCAAAAAAACTGACAACCTCAGTTTATATTTGGACAGTAACAGAACACCAATAACAGCAATTTGTGATAACTTTCACTTTGAGAAACTGTGGCGAAATAACTTTGACATGGTATGACAAGGGATTATAGTATTTTCATAAAAATGTATTAGGGTTATTTTATTAAGGAGAAAATATATTTTACTTTTATTACAAATCCAATTTTGCATTTGTGAAAGAAAACTGTTTCAGGAGGTGGTTGTCACAAAAATACTGTACCTGCCAAAATAATAAATGAAAAGCAATCCAGCTTACATTCTCACAAAGACAGATTACATAATAGTTACAAACTAAACTAAAGGAGATACATAACATTAACCCAAGCCAGACACACATTATTAATTGAAAAAAGGATATGGGACAACAAATGCCATTACACAATCTTTGACTAACTGAGAAAAAGACTTGTCCTATCCTTACAAAATGAAGGGCTGAACAGAAATTGGCCTCCTTCCATTTAAACAAGCACCCAGAGACCAGAGAACCTAGAACAAATATACAAGTGAAGATTATCTCATTAGGTTTGCCAAGTACTGCGAAGGCTAATTTAATTGTGTTGTCCACAATGGCACACTCCACAAGGGTTTTATACAAAACCACTTCAGTGATGTGTTTCAAAGGATAGATTTGATCTTGATGCTCTTGATGATGAAAAGCTTGAAGTCTTTTTTAGGGGTTCATAATGATTATGTCTCAATTGTTTTATTAACGCTCTTCATGCAAAGACCTTGGAATCAATTTTATCAAAAGGATTGAATATAAAACCCTCTTATTATAGCTCTTCTTTGCATTTTGAATATACGTGTGTGTGATTTAAATAGGATCAGACAATTTCACAAACAACAATTAAAAGCTTGGTTAAGTTTGTTCTTCCTGATTACCGCTGAAGTTGTGTCCTGCATAAAAAGCAGTGCCTTCACAACTATTTTCTGTTGTTGTAGCAAGGCTCCCATTCAAAAGCTGCCTCTCTCAGAGAATACACCCACAACCAAGGCTTTTCTGAATAAGACCAGTCACTTTACTAAGACAGATAGTAATAGTCAATCAGCCACTAGCCCACTGCCCACTGTTCAATCATTACAATATTATGTGCAATAATTTGCAGCCATTTCTTATCATTCTGCGTTTGACAAATGAAAAACTACAACTGCATGTACCAGTACGTATAGAGCAGCACTGACTTGAACCACCAACACTGAAAACACAAAGACTTATTCCGTGTTCACTGGAGCCTGGGCCTTCCCTCTGACACTGATTGTGGTCTATCTGTGGTAAGGATTAGATGCAGCCAGGTGTGGATTGTGTCCTGCTCTGTAGTGCACTTGGATGGTTTGAAACCAAGTGTGAAGTGGCTGGGGTGAGAATTACACCCTCAAATCTGAAGCCAGTAGTGTTCTCATGACACGCTGGAGATAATACAGCATATTTCTTTACCTTTGTGTGAATGGCTTGGTCTGAAATGTCAAGACCACAGGCATCTCAGTTTAAAATTCTTATATTTCCCCTGATAAAGTATAGATTCCTATTCTTTTCTTCAAGTTAATTATGCTCATCCATCAACAACAATTCTTTAGTGTCTTTGTGGCTCATCGTAGACTGTTCACTGTCACGTTTCAGGACTTTTATCTTGATCATTCCATACAGAGCCGCTCACGTAATAAAGCCTGCCAACCCCTGAGACAAACCAAAACGAAGAATAACAACTCTATTTACTTTGAATTAGTATTTGGTTGATTGATTTTTTTTTATTTCATTTGAATGTGTTGAGCCTTTGTGATTATTTGTCCTAATCATATGTGTAATTACCTGTAACTAATCACGACCAATTCATCTGATGTGGTAATAGAAAGCAATCTTTTGATGTTTTTTGTGAGACTGCAGGTCTGTTGAGCAGCAGGTTCTGAATAATATCCCACTCTCAAGCCTCAAGTCTATAATCAAGGCCAAAAATATTCTTTGTAATTTGTTTAATACAACCATACAACTCACATTAGTATATAGTGTGCCACCAACAGCACATATTTTGTCTTTCTTTGCTTGCCCCTGAGCAATAGAACTCTTACCTTTTCTTGACTACACAACACATTTCATAAAAGATGTCAGCTTAATGTCAGAAATATAAATAATATGCAAAGGGAGGAAGATTTTGCCTAATCCTGTAAGTGCTGTGTTAATGGTTGTCATAACAACCACTTCCATGTACTCCCCGTCCCTTCCCACCACCAACATAAAAAAGGGTGCATATTGCCATAGTTTGTTTTAAGCAGATGGATGAAGGCTCTAAACTGCCAATTATTTGAAGCACTGACCCTCGTCCAGCTGCGGCTGACTCATCGCTCTGAACTCAAACGGTACACAACAGCAACCCACCACAGACAAAACAACAAACTTGTTTCTGTGTCTTCTTCAAATATCTCTCTGGTCACAGTGGGCTTGGCTGTTTTGTAAAAATATCGCTGACTTCGCTGGAGGGCCTGAAATACTACATTAAACAAAATATTGCTATCCAGTTTTTGAATATTCATGAAATGTGAACTGACTGAAAAGAGTGACGGGAAGACAGCCAGACATCTTTCTTTGACATAGCTGCTTCATTACCCTAAAATCCATTTCTCCCATCTTCTCTTTGTCTCTCATCAAAACCCCATAATCCTTGTCAAAGCTCTAGGCATTGTACATTAAAAGTAATTCACAAACACAAGCAGCGAGAATGCAATAGGATAGAGAGAGACAAAGGATAGACAGGGACTATAATTTCCTCCGCTCTGCACACTTATGGTAATTACATCTCACTATGTTACAGACTCCATACCTTCTGTTTTTATAGGTGCCGGGAATGGCGCAAATGGAACTGGCTTGTAATTATAAACTTCAGGCTCAGAGCACAGAAAATTGTGCTCTGGGCAAAAAAGGGCCTTGGGCACATGGAAAATCCAATCACACGATTGTTAGGCTGCCACTAGACCCCTGTTTTCATCACATGTGTCAACTTGATAGAGTTAGGTCAAGTTCTTGTTCAAAAGCTTAGCTAAAAAATAAATAAATAAAAACAACAGTTAATAGCTTAGCTGTAAAGCTAAAAAGTGGTGTGTTGGATCAAATGTTGGGAGTAAAAGTTAAAAGAATACAGAAGCCCTATGCTAAATAATTTTCAAAGATACAATTGTGTCAATATAAAGTCAATGTCTTTGAAGTATCATTGAATCCTTTGCTAACTTAAGGCATATCTTACCTAAGTCAATATTAAAGCCAGTAAGCCATCAGAACCACAATCTTCATACACAACAACTCCATTCCATCTACTTCCATTTATTTAGTGCCTGGGTCCAGCTAAGCCCAGACACTTCCTCCAGCTTAATACCAGGGTATTCCAAGGCCAGCTGAGAGACTTATTTAGCCTTCATTGTAGTCTGGGTTCTCCGTGGGCAGCATCCTTCCCTAACTCTTGTAAGGGAAGGATGCTGCCATTAGCCATTAGCTGCCCTAAGAATACAATCCAGCCGGACTTGACTCACTGCAACAATGCGTCAACATAATTAATTAAGTCAACAGCTTGATGAGTTTTAGATTACTACATTTAAAATGCTTCTGGTATTTATATTTTTAATAATAATTATTTATAATATTAAATTATCTCTCGTCCTTTTGTTGATGTTGATATCTGTTGATAGGTCCACGGTTCAGCTTAATAACCAGAGCAAATGGAAGAGTTAAGAGAGAGAATATTTTGAATGCATTTCATGCATAGTCTTTGCAAATAATAAAAAAAAAAAAATACTTTCCCTGCTCCCAACAGCTATAACAGCCACCATGCCAAGGCTTTTTGCCCAAAGGAAACACTGCAAATTGTATTTTAACATTGCAATATTATTGCTTTTCAATATATTGCACAACAAAAAGTAGTTATTGTGACAGGCCTAGTGATCAGTTGACAGCTCAGCCCCTCCGAGTGTCCATGACAAAGGTCACATGAAACAATCACATTCAATCACTGACCTCTGGGCTAGAATTGGGAAGCTGTGCGTAGAGGTGAGCCTAACTATCTCTAGTCTGGACCTCTCAACATCCCACACGAGCTGAGCCTGGAGATTTGTATTCTAACATGGCAACAAATTTGGTGCGGTAAAGGCAGAAATGATGATAAAAAATGTCATCAAGCTGCAATTTTTCCAATGATACGCATCACAAAAAACGCTGGACCGCTTGCTATAAATGCTTTTCTTCAGTCAAATGCAAACAAACGCTGCCTAAAGATGTGGTGGTAGCTGTCCATGGTGCTGAATATACTGACTGTCATGGTTGGTCTCTATGTGTCCACCTGAGCCTTTGTGTAAGCACACATAGAGAATGTCAATCAAGACTATCAATGTCAGGCTGTTTTCAGCGGCCCCCACCCCGCAGTCCCTTTAATGTCTCAATCAGATGAAATATAGGCAATCCTCGTGTGCATAAAGTCAGGAGTTGCAGTCAATATTTCCTTTTAACTGTTTTAATACAAGACTCCTGGCAGGACATACAACATATCCAAGACCTATTCAGATATGTGTCAAGTACGTTCACACTAGCATTGGCCTTTTCTTTAAAATACATATATCAAGTTTCCATCTCTGCTGCAGTGTAGAGGCTGATGTGATTGGTCATATAGACTCTGTGGTTAAACACATTGTGTGACTGATAATAAACCTATTTGGTAACACAGAAGACACATTGACAAGAAACAAGAAGGTCTGAAACACTAAATCAGCCACACATACTGCATGTACACAATGTGCCATTCATTCAGCAACATTTATTTATTAAAATGACTCAGGACTCTTAAATAATGGACAAAGTTCCTTACATCTGTATTGTTTTTAATAATTTTTTAAATAAAATGTCAAAGCACACCCTGCTCACTTAGGCACTCATTGGCTGCATATTGCAATTTTGCTTTTTGATAACTGAATTTTACTATGCAAGAACTGTTGATTTTATCCACACTAATTCATTAAGTTGTCAGAGGCATACTCTTTCATCTTTCATGGTTCTGAGGCAAAAAAGGTCTTTTGTTATTTTCCAGGAAGTAATCCTTTGTATTCATAGCATGGATGAACAATCTTAGCTAATGAAGTATTACTTCACAAGCAAGAAAAGAGAGGGATGGATTTAATTTATAATGTGTCAACAGTTTTCACGAAGCATGTCAAAATGCTGCCATGGTTTAGAAATGAACAGTGAGCTTGCCTCTTTGTAAAGTTAACTTCTTTTCTAAAATTGACAAATTGCGTGGTTAATACAAAATGATTCTTTCTGGGTAGTTTAACACATTTAACACAGGAGGTTACTTTATAATTTAGTGTCTTTAAATCTAATAGCATTTCTATTCAAAATTCAAATTTTTAGTGCTTTAATAACTATATTTTATGCCTTTATATAATATTCATTCCAGATATTTAAGAGAGGCCCACGGCTCATCACTGTTCCAGCTTCCACAGTTTGGAACTTTAATTCTGCCTTTCAGTGAGCTAATTGAATCCTTAAATGTCTCTTGGTATATCACCATCAATTAAAGATGACTGCACGTTGAGAGCTCTCCGGTGAGCTATGCTAATTTTACCTTTTAAATGACAGCTGTATTTACCTATTCTCTTGAAAAAGTATTCTCTTGCCTGTTACAATCATGATAGTGTCTTCAAGGATTGTTTCAATGTAATTTAAAATTATATGGTAAATGTGAATTAAATATGTATGTGGTTTAAGTGACCAGGGGTTATAGGCAACATAACAGAGAAGAATATTTTCATTTTAATTATCTTCCTCCATACTCCATGGGACCAAAGAGCCTTTAAAAAACTGAAGATGGCTAAAGTAGATTTAATTGAATGGGACAATTCTAAGCATTTAGAGTGCTGAGGATAGTAGGAGGTATTTTGTTGTTGAAAAGAAGATAATTTACCATTCAATGGGATAAAACTTGAAAGCCCACAACAGCTGAGCTTCAACAATTGTCTCCCAATCACAGAAGCAGGAAGGAGTGAAGCACAGCATTTGTTCCATTCCCCAGGACTCACTTTCTTTGTTCAAATGCAAGATGACAGCTTTGATGTCAGCCCTCATTGTCCTCTGACTTTCATGTACAACCAATGCCTTTACCATGCTGAATCAAAAACATTTTGTAAAAGGTAGGACCTTTCTGCAAAAAACTGTTGCCTTTAAAGCCAGAGCAATGAAACAGGTCATTTTTCATGTAAAGCCCAGAAGAGATATTTCCCTTGCTGTTGTGTTGTATCATTTAGCATGTGCCTGAGACTCCATTCATTCTACTCAGCACACTGACCTCATTAAAGTGAGTGGGTACTTTGAGCTGCAATGCATTTTGTATGTGGCTGTATATGTGCATCAAGGATGATTTTACTATACACCGGTCCTTAGTTCCAGTGAAAGGAGCGGTTAACGCTTCAGCATACAAAGACAATTTGGACAGTTTCCTGCTCCCAACTTTGTGGCAACAGTTTGGAGGCCCCTTCCTGTTCCAACATGACTGTGCACCAGTGCCAAAAGCAAGGGGCATTAACACAACGATGAGCGAGTTTGGTGTGGAAGACCTTGATCGGCCTGCACAGAATACTGACCTCAACCCGTTAGAACACCTTTGGGATGAATTAGAACGGAGACTGCGAGCCAGGCCTTCTCGTCCAACACCAGTGTCTGACCTCACAAACGCACTTCTAGAAGAATGCTCAAAAAATCTTAAACACACTTTCTGGAAAGCCACCCTTGAAGAGTTGTAGCTGTTATAGCTGCAAAGGGTGGGCCAACATCAGATTAAAATCCTATAGTTTAAGAATGGGATGTCACTCACATTCATATGCATGTGAAGGCAGATGAGCAAATACTTTTGGCAATATAGTTCTAAGCCCATATGTAAACATACATTTTATCTTAGCTTAGATGAATAAAAACAATGTAAGTCACCAGCGCACTTTATAAAAGACTCTATATTATATCAGAACCAGTTTGTTGCCAGAGCCTCTTCCTGTGGGGAGCAATTTGCTTGTTTTCCTCAAGGCCCCACTGCAGTAGTAACACAGACACCCCTCAACCCCCAAAATGAAGAGGCCTCTGCTGGGGAAATCACCTTTCAGTTTGGCCTCTCCACTCCTAGATCCCTCATCTCCTGTGCCGTAACCTCTGAAAGCCCCCGCAGTGCTGCCATTACCCAGGCGCTGGGGCTTTAAGCAGGGGAAGATGGATCTAGAGGCTGTCCCCAGCCAAAGCTCCACACATCCCTCCTCTGTATTCCACACCATTACTTGTCTCACTGCCTGCCGAGCTTTCCTACCTCCTCTTTCTCCCTCACTGCGTTTTTCCTTTTTTTTGTTTTGTTTGCCACTATAGTGCATGGCTGTAAAAAACATATAAATATCCGGAGGCGTGAGCCACATCCAATAAAGCAAACTGATGTGAAGGACTGTGACAGGCGATCACACCATTTGAGGAGTGTGACGGCGATTTATTCGCTCAGTTAAGGTTGGTAAGGCCTTAAAGCAGTCCACTGCAACCACCAAGACAAATGGACATGGATCTGACTGAAGCATTGTACTGGTGGCAAGTGTTACAACTCAACTACATTTTAATGGTATAATCGGTATATCTCAGTAAGCTTTGCTGTGGCTTGGTCCATGCTGACAAGTAAAATGATCCCCTGCGGCCACCCTTTAATCATTGCATACAAAAATGATTGTTATTGTGGTATTATTTATTTATTTATTTATTTATTTATTTTATTTTGCAATATATGATGTATTGAGATTTCATTATGTTATCAACTCCAATAATTTTAGCAAGCATACTGCTCAGTCAATGAGCACTTTTTAAGACAACCCTACATGGTTTAAAAAAGGAATGTAAAAGAGCTGAGTCAACATTTTAAGAATGGTGACATGCAGCCAAGTATGTGTAATGGAACATGTTCATGAAGCCATACAGTACAGACCAAGTTAGGCAATATAGGCAAATGCTAAGGCCTCTATTAGAGTTTCACAAAATGGAATTATCCCTCTTGCCTGTTGATAATTTAGGTTCACAGCACAGTTAAGCTTAATAAAATCTGACTTCAAAAGGTATTCCATTATATAGCCTATTTAAAAGGAGCCTAAACAAAGGTTTTTGTACTAGTGTGTAACCTCTGGCGTTAGCAGTACTGCATCCAGTGTTGTGTGTGTTCACGGTGCATACGCTTGTACGAGCACGAATAAACAACAACCAAAGAAGAATCTGCCGGTTTCGAGTGCATTATGTCACATCTGCTGAAACAGCGCGGGAGTTTTGATACTGAAACCTTTTAATTTATATTATTGTGCAGGTTTAGAGAGGAGCACCGTGGCTCATTCTGCACATCAGACCGTTGTTGATGCGTGTATGGGTGACAAAAAATGTTATTTGAACCATTGACACTTCTGTAATGTACCTTTTAAGTTGAACATCAGGTGTGGCCTCTTTGGCTCAACTTGTTAAGCTTGTAGCTGTGTGCTCATAACCTGAGTACAAATCCTGGCTTTGGTCTCTGTACTTATTAGTTACTTACTTCTTTTTTTTTTTACTGTTTTCAAAACAAAAATAGCATAAGTAATATTGGTCTGTCTGGCACAGTTTGGTAAAGGTCTGCATTTTACTATGCAGTGCGCATCGTCTTCAATTTATACACTGACTTTATTCAAGTGCTACACAAATTGTTTGTTAAAAAATTAGCATTTGAAGTAAACTTTCAAAACTTGAATGCGTTACCATTAAAATAAAAAGTGATCTTCACAACCTGGTCCTGGATAAGTGGATGAAGATGGATGAATGGATATCTTCATTCCTAGTGCTGTGAGGCTGGAGCTATAGCCATACTGTGCTGCAATAAACAAGATTTTTAAAATTAGAAACCTGTAACAGTTTCCACCATGTAGGTACTAAATATATATATATATATATATATATATATATAAACTGTAAATAAATCTTTTTCCAGTTATTCTATATCAGGGGTCTTCAACAGTCTTCTGGATCCGGGCCTCGAGAGGCTTTAATCTGGACCGCAATACATAATTACAAGCGCATTGCGTAAAACATATTTTTGAGCTGGCACTTTTAGACAGCTACGTCTACACACGCGGGTCCTCAGGTTACTATGGTTACGGACAGAGAAGTGGGAAATTTCAACATGTTTAGCGTAGGCTGATAATGAAATAGAAACGACTAAAATTTTAAAGTTGAGCCTTGACAAAACATAACAAAGATTCACTGATGTTATGGACGGAGTGGGAACGTTTATCTTAATCAGAAAATACAGCTCCTTAGCTCGGTGTCAGTGTAAAATCTGAACAACAGCCCTTTATCCTCTAGTCCCGGCTGCTTTTATAATCAGAGAATGAATCCAGAACTGAACCAGGACTGAACAGTTATCATGTGTATGAATTAAAAATACTTTGTTTGTTGAAAACTAAACACTCAAACATCCCTCCTCATGTAAACAAAGGAAACAATACAGGAAACAGTGGATTTGATAGATTTATCTCCATATTGTTTAAGAGGCTGTAAGTGTGGAATAAATGGGAGTTTACCTTAAAGAATTATATTCAAAAGATTTCGCCACAGTAATATGTCATACCGTTCCCTGTGCACAAATAATGTAGCTAATGTTGTACTTTGATCTCCTCTGAGATCTGTTGATGAAGAGTAGTGGTCTGAAACAAACCTCAAAGCTGCTGCATTCAAAGATTCTCTTATCTCCTGGCCACAAAGACAGCCTCTCTGTATGTGCTTAACTGGTGACACACCCAAACACACGGTTTTAGACAGTGTTTTATTAAAATTCAAAGAACAACTCAACAGACTAATGCCTCATGCTGAGTTTATAATTTTAACATTCTTTCTGTCAGTAAACATCGCCATATACAACTACACCATGTCTGATGGCTAGACAATAAATTGATTTATTCTGTTATTGGTTATACAGTTGTCATAGTAATTGTATATTATATATTATAAGCTCTCACTCCTGCTCCAGTTCATATGCTTATCCACATACACTTATCTTCAGCTGTATCTCCTATTGGCACCATGCTAATCCAAACAAGACAAAGACATCACTTTGCACTACATCTAATCATTGTCAGGGACAGTCTGTCCTGTACACTTAGTGACATATACACATAAACCTACTCACATCTATAACTGACACGTCAGCTCAATACACCTACAAAAACCTCATGTACTGTAAACCTATTAGACAAATCACAATGTACCATTGTTGCATGTTGTCTGATTTGTTTCATTATTGCAAGAATTAAACTGGTCTTCCATTCCTAAAGCATGTACGGCAGGGGTGGGCAATGTTTTTTCCCCAAGGGTCACATTAGAACATGGAACACTTGTGGGGGGCCAGGCCAACTCAGGGAACTCATTTATGCTCAATAAAAACATGTTTCTTTTGCCCCTACAGTAAGGGTATTTACCGTTTGGCACATGTGGTATAGTGTAATCAACTAATTGCAAAATATTGAAGGAAAAGAAAAAAATAATAATATATAAAAATAATAATATAAAAAACAGCCCAAAGGGGCAATATGTGGCCCTTGGGCCTTAGTTTGCTGACCCTTGATGTACGGTCTTCGTTGTCTCAATTGTGATCCGAACCTAATAACTATTTTAATAGTAATCCAGCTGCTAAAAGTTTAACACTGTGGCTATAATTGATGAGCAAGTGTTTTAAATGTGAATATATTGGTTCATATGCAACAGGACATGTCATTACTGGATGCTGCTGGTATCTGACTCATCTTGAAGTGGACCTTTGGGGATGATCCTAATTGCCACAATTACAGGATCATTTTAGAACTCACAGTGCCTGATGATCAATAGGTCTATACTAAATGAACTGCTACAGATTTCTATTTACTACCCTCTCTAATACTATATTTCTAAAATACTCCCTTTAAAAACTGCTGTTTATCAGGGATGATGAATGCCCAGCTATAGGAAGGTCCCTTTCTTTAGGCCTCATTTTCTCTTATTTTTCTACAAGTTGCCCCTTTGTTAAAAGGCATTGGTGAAATGCCAAAATGCATGAATGCAAATCTGCTTCCAAGTCTCAGAGTGCCCGCAGCAACAATGAGTAAATTAAAGTGTGCACAGTGAGCCAAAAAGCCTTAAGCAAAGAAGTGACCAAAGTTTAAAGCCACTGAGGCAGACCCAAGCCTAAAGCTGACGTGTAGCGCCTGGTAAACCCTAGGCAGTTTCCCAAAAGAATGGCTCTGGCTAAGGTTCAACCTCTCACTCATGGTCAAACTACAGTATAGTTGAGCTCATAGGTCAGCATAAATATGTTTAGTTTCTGATTATAATATCTATGAGGTAGAACATGGTGCAATTGATATGGTTATCTAAGATAAGAAAAGCTGCATTTCATGGCTGTAGCTATTAAATCACAGGTTAAAACAAACATTCTAGTTTTCGCTCTGATTTATTTCCTGAACCTTTTTTGACTGGAACCAACTTTCCAGTTCATCCTTGGAGGTTGCTCATCAACGCAAAGTGGATTTAAACAGCAGCCAGCAACGCTACACAGCTCATAGATTGCTTGCTTGCTTTGGCACTTTTAAAGAAAAACTTTGCAGGGTTTTGTGGTGGATTAGGTCTGTCCCAACCCCCTCTAGCGCCTCTTAGCGGAAAAACCAGCCATGCAAGAATCAGTCAGAGACCAGCAGGCAACATGCTGTCCCTTCGAGTCAAGAAGTCTTGGGGGAGTACTGGGTCTCATTAGAAACAAATTGCTTAACACTACACACAAACACTTGCCCCAGTCAGTCTCAGCACTTTCATCATGGCAGAGCTGGCGAAAAAGAAGCCAAAGCAGAGAACATGGTTGCTTATGGTCAAACGGCACTCGCTTTTTTTCTACAGTGTTTTTTAACATTACACTGAAGCTGTAGGGTAGATCTATTGAGAAAAATCTAAACAAAAAAGGCGAAGAAACTGCCAGACATGCAAAGTCCCGCTTTAATCAGAGCCATTGGACTAACATTAACACTGCATGTTATCCTAAATGTAATTTATATCTTGTCTTTTTAAAGGTATTTAAAGAAACTAGAAAACAACATCCCATCTCAGTTTTCAATGAGGCTTAGAATCAACTTCAACAACTTTACAGTTGTAAACAAAGTTATTTTTGGTGTGAAAAAAAAGAGTTTGTTAGCCATTAGGTTTGGGAACCAGAACTGGCATCGAGCCTGTGCAGTGTGAATGTAGCCTGGTTAGCCATCCTAATGTCTTTCTATTCTCAATTCTACAAAGAATTAGTGTGATCCTTATTGATTACAGTTGGATTTCCAAAGGCTGGAACAAATAGACACACATTAAACTACCTCTCCATAATAACATTAGGTAACTACTAAAGAACTAATTAGGAACCATTGCTTATTTTTGCCAATAGTGGCTCAGCAGGTGATACTTTGGTTACCATGGTAACACTGGCACAAGCTTGGCAAAGTTTTATCTCAAAATTGCCAATAGCTTCAGGACAGTCTGGAGTATCTTTTGAAAACAACCTCGGGTCTTTCTGTAGACTTAAATAAAGTAACAGAAAAAAATATATAATAATCCTGAGAGGTAGGACACATAAGCACAGGGCTATTAAGTTTGGAAGATGCTCTCTGTCATTTAGCTGTCTGTCTCAGATAGCCTCTTTTTCAACCTCATACTAAATATTGCTTCCCCTTGTGTCCCTAGACTGGCCATTCATCTGTCATTCAGGGCAGCCCACTTTTTTAAACATACTCAGCTGCGCACAAGCACACTTGTACATTGCTCCATTTAAGAGGTTACCCATCAAATCCCTGCAGTGCTGTCCCCAAAAAGCCTCCTCCATCACTGTAACAGTGCATGTAAGTGCTACAGTGGATATCACAGAGTTGGTTGACCCTCTAAAGTGACAAAGAGCAACAAACAGCTGCACATAAAAACAACATCAGCACTTTGGCCCACACAGGAGCAATTCCTTAACACTCTGCAGCAGACCCTAGAGCAAACAGACCAATTTAATTCAATACAAAGTTTCAACTACTTCCTTATTTGCAGAATCATGTTCACAACTTTAATTGAAGAAATGTCACAATGCAATATCATATTGTGCAAACCTGTAAAATGTGAGATTGTGTACTCAAGCATTTGCATCAGGCAGCTCTTAGGGCATTTATGCAATGCACATACAATACTTGGGTTTGAGTTAATGCAGTCACTTCTCCAACACAGCCATTGTGCTTAAGAGGCTCGCACAGCAGCACTAGTTTTTATTCCAAATGCACTGCATCAAAACACTCAATTAAAAGCTTGAGAGTCGAAGCGTGTTTTGATTTGTTGTCATCATTAACTAGCTAAATGTCCTTTGAACATTTTTCCTACTAAAACTATTTATTAAATGTAGCTGAAAATTGCTTTTGTCAATATATACTTGTGTCCAAATTGAGTAAATCCAGACTCCATTTGCAATACTTAAGTGCACTTAAAAAGGGACATGTAATTCACAATGGCATTTATTTCCGAATTTTATTCCCAAGAAAGACCATTTCCAGAAGCTACACTAAAATAACACTTTCATTCATCTTTCAGAGAAGAAAAAAATACATTTTTGATGTAAGTTCAGTAGATTTTAGGTTAGAGCAAATGTGAAGCAGCTTGTCAAAAAGAATCCTGTCATCCTTAGCCATCCTAAAGCATCAAGAAGTCAAAAGCCATCTCTGCGTGTCCCCTGTGAGGTGCTTTGGTTAAGAATACATGTGTGACACAGGGAGCTGTCGTGTTAGGACAAATGTTAAGCAGAGAATCAAGTAAAGAGTGCACCCACATAAACACAGGCATGGCCTTACTGTGTTAATCTTGTAGAAATAGTGCAGCAATGTCTTGAATCAAATGTCAAAGAATAGTGTGCGAGTAGTTGTTATTGCAGTTTGCCCTTTGATACAAGATGAAATGCACAGGATACACTACAATAATTCTGCATGTGGCCAAACCCACCCATGTATTTATTAAACCAGTCCCAGCTGGCCTGCTTAATATCTGCTCAACCTTGTAAATCAATTTATGAACAAAATTTCATTTTCATATTTTACATCCTGATCAGCGAGGTGCCCCACAGCACAAACAGTTCCCATCTAACTCACAAAACAGGTGCATAAATCATACAGTGACCTTTTTGCAGTGGAACAAGCAGAGGACATGCAGTAGCTCTGGTTGTCCCTGGGCAGAACAACTGCGGCTGCATAAGTCAGCATACATGTGTCTGTAACATCCAGTGTAATCAAGAAAACCTCACACATCAAATGTATCAACTTATTTCACAATATTATTATATATATATATATATATATATATATATATATATATATATATATATATATATATATATATATATATATATATATAATATATATATATATAATATATATATATATATATGGAACAGGAACAACACGGAGATGGACGAGATGCGATAAAAAGGCTCTGTTGGAATTCTACTACTCCAGTAACCCCAGTCAGAGGGGTTACATGAAGAGGATGTGGGATGAATGGTTACTTCGAAACCCACAGTCCACGCTTACATCGAAGCACCTAGTAGCTCAGTGTTTCAACATCCACAAGCGGCAACTGCTACCACAACTTGAGATTGACGAGATACAACACAAATGCTACGGCAAGGGGGAGCCAGGACGAGAGGTCAGTGGGGAGCCAACGGGTGCTCCCCAACCAGAGATTGGGTACGAAGCCCCAATAAGTGCAATAACGCTGAACGAGGCAGCGACTGACCTGAAAGACAAGATCATGGCGAGAATGAATGAAAGGCAACCCCGACGCCAACTACAACGGCTAAGTGAAGTACCATCAGAAAGTCTCATAGAAGATGTGAATGCAGCATTGAGTGCGATCCTTACCGCAACCATCACTGAAACCAATGAGCTGATATACACCTCAGCAGCAGTGATCCTCGAGATGCTTGGCTATAAGAGCAACCATGGGAACCATGATAAACAATACCCACCATGGAAACAAAGGCTGGAAGCTAAAATCAAGAAGGCACGGAGAGAAGTGAGCCAACTGACAGAGGCCAAGAGAGGTGCAATGAGAAAACAAGTACCCAATAGGTACAACCAGATGCCAATACCTGAAGCACTTGAAACTGCCAAACAAAGGCTCCAAGCCTTGGCCAGCCGCCTAAAGAGGTACACGAGAGAGAATGAAGCCAGAAGAATAAACCGGCTGTTCGCAACTCAACCTGCGAAAGTGTATGCTCAGTGGCAAGGTAATAACAGCAGAGCCGACCCACCAAGGCTGGAAACTGAACAATACTGGAAAAATATATGGGAGAGGGAGGCATCACACAACAGCGATGCACAGTGGCTGGTGGCTCTGAGAGAGGACCACAGCAACCTCCCTGAACAGAATCCAGTTACCATCACAGCGGCAGACGTCCAAGAAAGAGTCTCAGGTATAAAAAACTGGACAGCACCGGGCCCTGACAGGGTCCACACCTACTGGCTAAAGAAGTTCACTGCACTCCACGAGCGCCTTGCAGCACAAATGAACCAGCTGCTAAGGGATGGGACACACCCTGAATGGCTTACCGAAGGGCGTACAATCCTGATCCTGAAGGATCCCACAAAGGGTACAGTCCCATCCAACTATCGGCCAATAACCTGTCTCTCCACAACATGGAAGCTCATGTCAGGCATCATCGCGGCTAAGATAAGTGGGCACATGGATCAATACATGAGCAAAGCACAGAAGGGCATCGGCAAAGAAACCAGAGGAGCCAAACACCAACTCATGGTTGACAGAACAGTCACCCAAGACTGCAGAACCCGACACACCAACCTGTGCACTGCCTGGATTGATTACATGAAAGCATATGACTCAATGCCACACACATGGATCACTGAATGCTTGGAGATGTACAACATCAACAGGACTCTAAGACACTTCATTGCAAACTCAATGAGGCTATGGAAAACCACCCTTGAGGCCAATGGCAAGCCACTTGCACAAGTACCATCAAATGTGGCATATACCAAGGAGATGCTCTGTCCCCACTGCTGTTCTGCATAGGTCTGAACCCCCTCAGCCAAATAATCAACAAAACTGGCTATGGATACCGACTCAGGAATGGGGCCACCATCAGTCACCTCCTCTACATGGATGACATCAAGCTATTAGCTAAGAGCGAGCGGGACATTGACTCACTGATCCACACCACCAGGATCTACAGCTCTGACATTGGGATGTCATTTGGGCTTGAGAAGTGTAGTCGAATGGTGACAAAGAGAGGGAAGGTAGTCCACACAGAAGGGGTCTCACTACCAGAAGGAACAATAGCAGACATTGAGGATGGTTACAAGTACCTTGGAATACCACAGGCAAATGGCAACCTTGAAGAGGTAACAAGGAAAACAGCAACTGCCAAATACCTCCAACGAGTAAGGCAAGTCCTAAGAAGTCAGCTCAATGGCAAGAACAAGGCACGGGCAATAAACAGCTACGCCCTGCCAGTGATCAGATACCCTGCAGAAATAATAAGATGGCCAAAGGAAGAGATACAGACCACAGACTTTAAGACACGAAAGCTCCTCACCATGCATGGAGGGTTCCATCCCAAATCCAGCACCCTGAGACTGTACGCTAGCCGTAAGGAAGGCGGCGATGGACTAGTGAGTGTGAGAGCCACTATCCAGGATGAAACATCCAAGATCCACAAGTACATCAAAGATAAGGCCCCGACAGATGACGTGCTTAGTGAATGTCTCAGGCAATGGGGAACAGAGGAAGAGGAGCTGGAGGAAGGACCATCTTGGGAGGACAAACCCCTACATGGGATGTACCACCGGAACATAACTGAAGTGGCTGATATCAAGAAATCCTACCAATGGCTAGAACGGGCCGGACTTAAGGACAGCCCAGAGGCACTCATCATGGCTGCACAGGAACAAGCCCTGAGCACCAGAGCAATAGAGGCCCAGATCTACTACACCAGACAAGACCCAAGGTGTAGGCTGTGTAAACAGGCCCCTGAGACAATCCAACACTTAACTGCAGGGTGTAAGATGCTGGCAGGGAAAGCATACATGGAACGCCATAACCAAGTGGCTGGCATAGTGTACAGGAACATCTGCACGGAGTACGGACTGGAAACCCCAAGGTCAAAGTGGTAAACACCTCCAAAGGTGGTAGAGAATGACCGAGCCAAGATCCTGTGGGACTTCCAGATTCAGACTGACAGAATGGTAATGGCGAACCAACCAGACATCGTGGTGGTGGACAAACAGCAGAGGAAAGCCGTTGTGGTTGATGTGGCAATACCAAGTGATGGCAACATCAGGAAAAAGGAACATGAGAAATTAGAGAAATACCAAGAGCTCAGAGAATAGCTAGAAAAGACTTGGAAGGTGAAGGCAACAGTGGTCATCGGAGCACTCGGGGCAGTGACCCCCAAACTGGAAGAGTGGCTACAGCAGATCCCTGGAAGAACACCAGACATCTCGGTCCAGAAAAGTGCAGTACTAGGAACAGCAAAGATACTGCGCAGAACCCTCAAGCTCCCAGGCCTCTGGTAGAGGACCCGAGCTCGAAGGATGAGACCACCCGCGGAGGGTGAAGGACAAAGTTTTTATATATATATATATATATATATATATATATATATATATATATATATATATATATATATATATATATATATACACACACACAATTGTGCTCATAAATTTACATTCCCTGGCAGAATTGATGATTGTTTGGAAATTTTTCAGAGAATATCAATGATAACACAAAAACCTTTCTTTCACTCATAGTTAGTGGTTGGGTTTCCTCTCTCCAAAGACTTTGTTCCAGAAGTTTTGAGGCTGGTCTCTGTGCTGTTTGGCGTATTGTAAGCAGGATGCTTTGTGGCATTTCAAAAGTAATGGTTTCTCAACCACCAGCCCATTTTTCTGTGCCTCCTTATTGTGCATCATGAAACAACTGTATTTCAGCTGAGGTTATTTGTGGGATTTTTCCATTTGCTTCCCGAACAACTTTCCTGCAGGTTGAAAGCTTTGTTGGTCTACCTGACCTTGGTTTGGTTTCAACAGAATCCCTTGACTGATCAACTTTTATATAAAGAGCTTAGAAATAAGGTTACAATGCTGTTAAGAAGGACCAAAGCAAAATTTTATATACATTTAATTGAACAAGCAAAAGGTAATACTAAAAAACTTTAGCAAGCCATTGGAAAAGAAAAGAAAAATCACTGGACAAAACCCCCTTGAATACCAGAAAATGGAAATCAATACAAACAAAAGTGTGGAACGCAACCCCCAAATAGTTGCATACTATTTCAACAATAATTTCACAAAACCATTTAGACATTATTGTCAAATTTTTATTTGGTTTAAAATCCTTAATTTTGAGAATCAAATTGTGTACTTAAATGTACAATTAATTTTTAAGATCCGAAATAACAGTGTACCAATGCATCCTTTCTTTTGTTAGATGAATGTGTTTGCACATGGTCCCTGTCAAATAAATAATAAACTAAACTAAACCATTTTCCACTTCATAATTAGAGTTTGAACACTGCTGATTGACATACTCAATTCCTTGGATATCTTTTTAAATCTCTTTCCTGTTTTATACAGTTCAATTATCTTTTCCCGCAGATCCTTTGACAATTATTTTGCTTTCACCATGTCTCAGAATACAGAAACATCAGTGCAGCACAGGATGAGAGTTGCAAGGGTCTGTGAGGAGCCCAGAAACTCACTGACCTTTTATACACACACACTGATTACAAGCCAACAGATCACAGGTGAGGATGGTTACCTTTAGTAGCTATTCAAACCTGTTTGTGTCAACTTGTGTGCATCAAGCCAAAATCACCAGGGTATGTACACTTCTGATCAGGGTCATTTGGAAAGTAAACACAGTTTTTTTGCAATAAATGGCGTCACCCAAGCGGCAGTAGCTCAGTGGGTAGAGTGGTCGTCCTTCAACCGGAAGATAGATGGTTCGATTCCCACTCTCCCGACAGTTCATACTGTCGTTGTGTCCTTGGGCAAGACACTTAACTCACCTTGCCTCCAGTGGCTGTAACACTGGTAATTACTGTAGAACAATGTAAGTCGCTTTGGATAAAAGTGTCTGCTAGATGTGAATGTAACTGCGAAAGAAAAGGTTATGTTATTATTATTTATATTCTATAAAAAATGTCCAAAAAAAAAAAAAAAAAACTTATGAGCACAACTGCATACATTGAAAATGAATACCCCTTTTATTTACAGGGTATGTGACACATTTTATTTCTACAGATAATAGGAAAACTTTTGTTTCAGATAAATCTAGTCGTGAAAGAAATTTCAAACAAAGCACTATAATGTAAATTTTCTATAATTTCTCAACAACAAATAAAAAAATAAAACCATAATGCAGCAAACACTTCAGTCAAACCTCTAACCAATCAGTTCCTCGCTGATTGGTTAGAGGTTTGCAAATGAAGAGTTGAAGACAATACGATACAATTAGAATTAGTGGAAAGATGTTGTTCAAAATTAAATGAAAATATTTTCTCGGTTTGATGATGTGAATACCACTAGACCCAATGTGAAAACACTATTAATCATGTCTGTAAGGTTTAGCGGTCGTTTCAATTGCCTTGTGAAGGGGTTATTCAAGAAGCAGAGTTAATCAATTGTGTCTCATTACCGCAGCATAGATCCATGCCTGTGCCACCAGAGACTCAACATACATATTGACAGAAGCCTGTTACTTTAACAATTCAAAGCTGTGCAAGAGCACAAGCATTACAATTGTGCACATTTGACTTCAGTTCATTTACATTGTGCCAAGAGCTGTAGCCTTGCAAAGTATGCCATTGTTACACACCATGTTAAACCATGTAAGACTAGGTACATTAACTAGAATGCAGACTTGATAAGGGCTACCAAATGTTGTTTGATTAGTGTAATTACTAGTTAGTGAGCCAATGTCATTACAACTTAACCAAGAGGGCATGGTCAATGAGAGCTGGACATGTGCGGGAATCCTTTTATAGTAAAAAACAGTAATCATCACAAATTGTAAATAGACTATGACCCATCTTCAAAGACGAAAGAAGCAGAGCTGGACCTACTGGCATCATTATCAGGTAGGACACTCAGTATTATATCTACAGTTAAGTTCTTGTTCAAAATTGTAGTTCTGCAAGGCACATTCTTATATCTAAAGCATTTATGGGAAGGAAAGGCAGCTGGCTTTGTAGGAGTTCAAAGTGAGCCAAGGCCTGTGGCATTGCAGTGGTGCATTGTGTCCTGTCCCCTAACACACACACAAAATGCGCTGACCTAGATTGTGCTTATAAAGGACACTTTTTTGTGGACTCCAATCAGAGCAACAGCTAAAACTGGCCTTTTAAATTAGACAAGGAAATGAATAGCACATGGGACATAATACTAATGAGACTTTCACCTCTTGGTTCTGCTGGTATTTTAATTATAAACTGTTGAGCAGCATGCTTTTAATGACTGTTTTAATAGAAAGCACAAATTAATTGTGTACATCTCGCTGCTATGCCACTTTGAAACAGTCCCGGGAATTGGAATAATGAAGAATCAGCAGAGCAACATATTGGATGTAGATGTTCATCAATATTGTTGTTACTAAGAAGCAGGTTTGAAGTTTTTAAATTTATTTTATGACTGAAAAACTGGAGCACACAATCTTTATGATATTCTGCTTGTGTACAGCAGTGTGTGTCTGTGGGTGCTGATGTGCACAGAGCTGCAAAAACTAATTAATTAACTGATTAGCATGCTTCCATACATGGATGTTATTGCTTTTAAAATATCTTTAGACAGATGTTTTTTTTCTTTGCCTTATGCATAATGAAGTTAAATCAAAAGCTTCTCAAATAACTCCTTGACTTAAATACAGTATATTATTAATAAAAAGGAACCTGTAGATTCAAAGTCAAGCAGAGTGCAAAGTGTCTAGACACTGACTAAGGGAGACATAGAAATGATTTGCATTTTGTGTCACTTGGCCCGGCAGGCAGAAGACACATTTGGGGCTCGTCTGCTCACCATGTGTACCCTGTCCCTGGATCAAATTGCTTTCTGTCCACTACATCTTGTGGGAAACAGTGTCCATATTTGAATTAGCAATTCACCTTGAATTGCTTTTTATGAAAATACAGACAGGCTAATTTAAAAGCAGGCAACTGGTGACACTGATGGAGAAAACAGGAGCCAAAGTGGGTGGGGGTGGGGGGTGGGGGGGGGGTAAGAGAAGAAAGGACAGGGGTCCTTTGAAAAACATGTGCCCAGTGGGAGGAGATCCATCTTTGTAGTGTATTCGAATTATGTAAAAGCAGAAAAGGCTGCTCAGCTTATCAAGAAAAGCCACCCCTGCTTCATATTTCTCCCTTTCAACAGACTGGAACAGATCATATTAGTGGGCATCTGCTGCATCTTATTTCACACCACCCCTGTATACACCAATTCCATTTGGTGCCATTTTGAAGCAGGAAAGGTTCAGATGAAAATAGTCTCTTATCAGTTTAGTTGGTGCTATTTACATATCCAATCTGACAAGCATAAAAGAATAAAGTGTTCTAGTGTTCTAGTTTCTATGTTTGAGGACTGTGTTAAGGATACAACAGTGTGTGCACACAGCTTATGGCCATATTATCAAACCTCATACAGAAAGGCCCTGCCAGGGATGGGAATTAAACCCAGGACATTCTTGCTGTGAGGCAGGTTTACTAACCACTCTGCCACCATGTTGCCATTGAGATTGTATTGAGATACAGTAAATCAAGTTTTACTATTGGGGAGACCCCAAACATATTTAGTGAGTTTTTTCTTTAATGGGAGGCTTCTGTAACAAGTCCAAACTATGAGGAAAGTTACTGAATAACAAGCTGAATAAAATATGTATAAAATACAGCATTTTAAAGAGAGAACTTAAAACTAGTCAAATAGCTTTCTGTTTTTACAGAAGTGAAATTTCACACTGTTGGGGTACGAATAGTGATCACACTACATGTGTACCGTGTCCAAGTACAGTTGAACCATGCCAGAGTACAGCTCTTCCAAGCGTACTAGCACACTATACCACGGTACAGAACGGAGTAATCACATTGGTCAAATAAACCACACTTTGGTGGTCAAGTGTAATTGGGTATGGTACAGACTGCCTACTGTGAGTACGGCCTTAAGGCCAACTCACACCAGACACACCGCTGAGTAGCAAAAAATACAATTTAAATTTAAATACAAATACATTATTTTCCATGGGACGACTCACACTGGGCGAAGGGCGGCGCTCGACCCAGCGTCACTCGACATGGCTGTTCTATTTCAAGGAGTTGCCACGTCTGAATACACAACTTGTTTCTTGTTTCTGCTGTGAATAAGAGGTAATTCCCTGCTTGAACAATAGATAGTTGCACATAAACACAGCAGTGAAGCATGAGTCTGGAAACATGGAGCAGTTCACAGCAGCGACTCGGCTCCAGCTCTGCTGTCTCTTAGGAAACTGTTGCTAATGTAACAATCTGTTCCATCCACTCATAGCTAGGCTGTCACAATAGCTACTTTTTATCGTGCAATATACTGCACCAGAATTAATTGCAATAAACAATATTATTGCGCTGCTAAAAACAATTTGCAATGTTTTGTTTGGGCAAAGCTCCTTGGCATGCTGGCCAAAGGTCTGTGTATGGATGGATTGGGAGCAGGGAGAAGTAAAAGTTATAATAATTAATTATACATAGTCTACAATTTTTAATGCAAAGAATAAATGTATTCAACATAATTGTAACTCCTTAATTTGCTCTGCTTATTAAACTGAACTGTGGACCTATCAACAGATAAATATCAACAGAAGGATGATAGATAATTTAATATTCATTTACATTTATTCATTTAGCAGTCGCTTTTATCCAAAGCGACTTACAATGTTCTACAGTAATTACCAGTGTTACAGTCACTGGAGGCAAGGTGGGTTAAGTGTCTTGCCCAAGGACACAACAACAATATGAACTGTGGGGAGAGTGAGAATCGAACCACCTACCTTCCGGCTGAAGGACGACCACTTTTCCACTGAGCCACTGCACCCCATTCTATATTTCTCGCCCCATAATATTATTATTATTATAACAAACCAGGGTATAGCCTAAAACTACAGTAGTAATACAACAACAGCTCATTATTCAAAGCGCACCCAAAAATGAATTCAACGTAAACACTGTGCTTTAATATATTGCAGCGCTCATTTCCACATATTGCAGGATAGGTCACAGCCCTGTAGCAAATTCTCTCGCTGACTCCCCTCACTGTGGACACGTTTTTGACATGATTTGCTTGTTCAAGGGCTTTCACACGCCCGGTCTGAGTTGGCCTTTAAAGGTTCAGTCCTTTAGTCAAAGGTTTGGGGGCCACTTATTGTCCATAAGGCCATCCCACCCACATCTGGTGGCCCTGGTAGTCAGCCTTGGGCCACTTCCCAGGTCTTGTTAAGTCAGTCAGTGGGCTCTTTGAAATAGAGAAACATATTGTTAATGGACTGCCCAAGACACTTAAGACCAACTAAAAGTACAGTCCCCTTCTCCTTAGGATCTCTGTAGCCACAAGTCAGGGGCCCCCTGATAGGGGCCCTCTGAAAGTATGCTCCTCTTCTCCGTAGGGCTTCTGGTAGCCAGACGTTAGGGGCTCCCTGGTAGTCAGAGGACCGCCACCCCTTAAATGTTTTCATTAGAGTTCCTATAGCAGAGATGAGGACCCAGGTAGCCAGAGGTCCCTTTGAAATCACCTAACACACAAGGGCCCTTGTCAGAGGCCCCCACTCCCTCCCTGTTTTTATTGGGGGCCTTTAACAGGGTGAGGGGCCCTGGTAGATGATCCTAGAGAATGGAGGCTCTCTGAAATAGACAGATGAAAATATATTGTTGATAGGCATCGCAAATTTGTTTTAGACTAGCCCCTGACAGCCAGAGGGCAAATCGATATTAGGGGCTAGAATATTGACATATATATTGTTTTAAAAAATATTGATAAATTGATTTCATTTTTTTATTAATTAATTTTTTTACACTGCCCTACATTTTAGTGACTATACATTTATCTCTGGTATTAGACATTATTAGATATTAATTGAGAATAAGATGTCATGTTGCAGCCTTCTGATAAAAATTTTGTTGTTGTAAAGCAACAATAAAAAAGTTGCTTTACAGGCAATCACGCAGTGTGAAAATGTTATACGTGGGGTGTTTGTAACAAACCAAGCCAAAAGACAAAATGAAAATATGTTAAATACACGTCAATGAGTGTTATCAAAGAAAATAAATAATACATGAAGATTATAAAAGTCAGCAAATGTGTTTTGACAAACAGATCACCCAAAATAAAGGTTGTGGTTTGCATGTTTGCCGATGTGCTCATAATCCTGTTTTACGCTTTCCTGGAGAAAGGTCTCCCTGTCATCCCCAGGCGGGACAATCCCACCTACAGGACTCTATCACACACGCCACAGCACCAGTATGACTGATGTGTTTATGCATTCTCTTATCATATTTACTTCTCAATAATAACACTCAACATTTACAGGAAATGATTCACCATCAACAACAGCGCTGCATTATTTGAAAATGTGGTGGGACAATTTTTCTTCATGTGGCTCAATTTTGACAATGAACCCCTATCCAAGACGCGGGAAAATAACAGTAATCTGCTTTGAGGAATTCATGGTTCTGTTTTAGGGAGCTCACTTCTTCCAGAATGGACCTAAATGCTCAAGAGGGCGAGATGCAGTGAATTCAATCACACCTACACATTGCCGTGAAATGGAGAAATAAATGGCAGTCGGGTAGTCATCCCTTTCCTGGTGATAAGTGTGACTATCAGTGCTACTTGATAGCCCAAAAATTTACAGCAAAGAGGTCAGCCTTCAGAAAGACACAGAGCGATGTAGGAGATATCACTGACAGACAAAAGGATGCTGGATCTATGTTGCTTAGAAAGAGAATGATAGAAAGAAGAGCAGATGGGGAAAGGATGCGATAAAGAAGTGGAAAAGAGGCTGTCTATTGACACTGCTACAAAATCTCCCCTGGCTGACTCTGACAAAAATGGATGATTTTTATTAAGAACCATGGGTTTGTATCTTCCATATCATATATCTCTCCAAAAAGAGAAAGTCCATCCTCGAACTAGTAATTCAAGACTGTTGTACTGCTCTTGTTTTGAGGGGTTTGACTGTTGTGTTGGATGAGAGAAAAAAATGGGAGATTTTATCTCAAGTCTTGGTAACTTTGAAAGGAAATAAAGCTCACAATGATTTGAATTGTCTTTATGGCTTACGAGCGGTGTTGTGAACAACAATACAAAGCAAGGATTGTCAAGGTTGGGTACATTACTAAAGCAGTGGTTGTCAAGCTCCACACTGTACCATCTCATAAAATATCTGGCTTAATAGGTAAATAAAATACAGAGACCTAAATGAGGACATACAAAATATATGTGTGTAGAGTGTTATTTGGGGCGCAGTGGCTCAGTGGTAGAGCGGATGTCCTATAACCCGAAGGTTAGTGCTCTCCCCACAGTTCATACTGTCGTTGTGTCCTTGGGCAAGACACTTAACCCTCCTGCCTCCTGCGTTTGTGGCACTGGTGAATGAATGTGTGAGAATGTTTGGTGATGATTGGAAAGTCCATAGGTCCAAAATGGCTGCCAAGTCTCTGTCAGTCTACGCAGCTGTGGCTACAAATGTAGCTTACCACAATGTACCACTTTTGCTCAAACCCAATAATATACACTGGTCTTGTGTGTTTCCCTAAAACAGTAAGACTTTATTAAAAACATCTCATATTTGTTTAACTGTTACCTTTTATGCATTTTCACCTGTTATTTATTAATAATAGCAAGAAGGTATTAACAGTAATAATTAATGTGAGGATCAGCCGTACTTCACAAAAGGACTGGATTTTTGAAGAACCCCGGTCTTTACTTGGTGGCTGCTAAAGAGACTCACAGAAGGCAGCACATGAGCCACCAGAACATTACTATATTGACAAGGGCCTTAAACAGATGAACACTGACTGTGTTATGAAATAACTTATGGCTTAGACTCAGGACAACTTTCTCTCTGTTCTCCACTGGTAACGGGACAGTTACATGACTCTTTGTCCGTTTTGGAGAGAGTAAAGCTCAGCCTCAACACAGACTTTTATTCTGTGCTCGTTAAGTCCGTGCGATTCGGCCTGGTACTAGAAAATCCCAAACACAATGTAACCTAACATTACCAAGGATTCTTTGCTCTAGACTATTCTCATTGTCCTTTGTCTCTCCAAACCTACAGAAGCCTTTTCTCTGGGGAGCATCTTAGCTGTCTTATTGTCAGTGTTCGGCACATTTCTTTTAAAAAAAGTAATAAGTTAGTGTTACTAGTTACTTCTATCAAACAGTAACTGAGTTAGTAACTGATTTACATAATTATAAAAGTAAATTATTATTTTAAATTAACACATTAGTTACTATTCCTGGTAATTAAATGTGTCAAAATCCTTGGATGCCCCCAATATTATGTTAAATGAATGAAATGTACACAAAATAGAATAGAGTATTATAAAACATTGTAAACTAATTTTAATGTTGTAGTGGGACAATGTGAGAGACATTTACCTTTTATATTCAGCCAATTTGACTTAATCATTTGTAATTAAGTATTGAAAAGTAACAAAATACATTTTCTAACATAAAGAAATTGCTCAATATGACGCCTTAATCTTTCAAATTCTGCCCTTGTGTTTTCACAGTTATTAAAATGCATCTAAATGCTGCTTTCTTTTTACTCACTTTCGTATTGGCACACTCCTATCTCCTTCTCCTCTCCCTCTGTCCTGTTCAGAGCTGCTAGCTAAATGGTATTTACAAACTACGGACAGATATGCATCTTAAACATGATTGTTAAATTTGATCTGGGAAGCTGTTTGTCACTGTCCACTGTCAGGTCCTCAGTAGATGAAAGTGCAGCCATAAATAACAGATATGTCATGATCTTCTTATCCACTATAGTGGACAGGGAGAAAGGTTAAATAAAAGTGGTCGCTCCAAATTACACATCCCAAAACATTTCCCACTTTCCAGACTCCGAGATGCCTCTAGTTTGCAGCAGTGTGAATACAAAGACTGCACACTAAACGACAAACTGTCAAACAGCCGCGCATTTAGAACAAATCAAAACGGACGAGCCAAAGCAGAAGACTTTGCCTCCTGTGGCTCTTTCTGCCTCAGAGAAATCAGTCACGGCCAACTACGGGAATGCTTGAGGGACTGCCTGCTGTCAGGCTAAGATGAGCACTTGGAGACTTTCAAGCACAGGTTCCATGTGTTCTGACTGTGTGTGCCCAAAATGAGCTTTTAGCCGTCTGCCTGTCAGACAGGAGTGCAGAGCAGAACATCTCGTTTGTATCGGCCAAATAGTCACCGTTTGACCAAGACACAAGAGGCCTGGAACATAAATGTGGAAAGCAAATAGAAAAGCTTTCATTATCCAAAATTACACAAATGTATTTGACCATATAATCGCTAGGTCCAAAATGTGCAAGCTAAAATTTTTGATTACTTACACAGCGTTCATGTAAAAAGGCAAAGTTTTGAGTAGATCTCCTCCTTCTTCAGAATAACTGCACTGAGATAAAACAAAAACTAACCGTGGTTGTCGGTCAGTGTCTGTCTCAAGTGTCAGCCGTGACACTGGCCATTGTCAAGGGTGTACCCCGCCTTAGGCCCAAAGTTGCTGGGACAGGCTCCTAACGGGACTAAGCAAAAGAAAGTAATCAAATTCAGCCCATCTAAGTAACACACTGTACAGCTTTGTAAATCTGTCATTTATGGACATGCCAGTTTTTACCTGTCGGTACAAATTGTGACTCTGTTCACTGAGTGCTGCTGCTCAAAGCAGTGCATTTAAATAGGAGAAAGAATAAAAAGACCCTAAACTTATTTCAACAAATGTGAACAGTTTAGAAAAAAACTTCAGCTTTATCTTCAAAAGTATATAATTGAACTTGTTTGATGCTCATAAAATATATAGATATGTGCACTTAGAACAGCTTAGCAGAATTTGTATAAGCTTAAACATTGTCCCCAACAACAATTCTATTATTTAAATCAAGACCTCTTCAATTTAATTAGCAAAGATTAAAAACAATAGAGCAATAGAAACAATAACAATAGAAGCAGTGACTGGAACCCCTGTTGTGTTTTAATAAAAGCCAAGTTGTACAGAATTCATTCTAATGAAGTCGAAGGAACAAGCGTCTGTTCTCTTTGTGATGTGCATGGAAATAGCTTGCATGCTTTCACCAACAAAGTCTGGCTCATAATTAGAGAAAGAAAATGTACTCCCTCTTTTTTTTTTCTCTCTTCATGACAGTTAGAATGGATTTATGAAAGTATAGGTAATGAGTTTTAAATGGCCTGTACTGCCTTTTTCATTGGGAAGTCAGTCACTTTGCCAGCCATTGCCATCAGGTAAAAGCTTTGAAGACCAATTACTGAGCTTCACAGCATGATGCCCACACACTTAATACTAGTGGCTTTGGTGCTTGTATGATGAAACACACACACAGATTTTCCATGTCTTAATGTGCTTCACTCACTACGGTTTGAGCAGTCATTATTGAGCCAAATGGCCACCCAAAGTACCCTCCGTAGTCTAACAGCAGTAGGCGAGATGATAAGGAGTCACCAAGAGAATTGCATGCTCTAATTGGGCTGCAGCGGCTGAAATCACTTTGTGTGGATTTCCTTTAATTTTATCTTTCCCTGCATTACAGTCAGAAACATGTTTTGCTAACAACTCTTCGCTAATGGTGCATTCCTTTTAGGGGCTGATATGACCCCTATTCCTTCTGCTCAAGGACAGCAGGGAGTAAGATAAAGTAGAGCACAAAAAAGACAGAAACAATGAAAGCAAAGGGTAGAGGGGGCACAGAAGGAAATGAAAAAATGTAGAGAGTTAATAGAAGTTGAGAGGAGGGATTAGGAAAGAACAAATGGATTCCACACTGTTCATTATATCAGCCGCTATGTGGTGTAGTGCCACAAGCCAAATGCCCTATTTATTCCAGGCATAATTACACAGCAATGAGGCCCCGCTGATGCCCAATGTGAGGTTAAGTCGATAGGTGACCTAGATTTAAAGCAGCCGTGTCCTGTAATGGCACCTACAGTCAAAGAGCCCTGCCTCAATTCCAATAACCCATCTCATCTGTCATAATAAAAACTTTGCTCGCAATTTGAGCTGCCCACTCCATTCCTTGCTTCCCACATTCACTTTTCTCGCTCTGACTCCTGCATTGTGCTCTCCACACTTGTGTAAAAGACACACACACACACACACACACAGCTTCAGTGGTAATACTTTATGTCACTAGTCTTCAATCGATTCAGCAGTATCCACTGATTTAATAACCCACGCTGCATATAAAAAGTACCAACCAATCATTATTGTGTAGGTAACATGGGCCAATGAAGCTTGCAGTAACAATCCTGTAAAGCTTTTATTTTTTTTGACCACAATCCAGACCAACACTAGCTTTGACCCCTTTATAATTTTTTTATGCCTCAGAATTCACTCTCTGCAAGTCTTGTTAAAAGTCTAAAAGAGAATAGACCTGGAGGGAACTGACGGCTGTCTCTCCCTCCAGTTCTTTCACATGTTTCACTAGGCTTACTCATACTTATTTCAACAGATCAAAGATTAGACCTTGGCAATGCAAAGTAGTTGCCAGAATCAAATGTAAGTGTGATACAATTCACCAAATCACTGATATGTGAAGTATGAATGTTTTAAAAGCACATATCTGTATTCCACTACACATAAATATTTTATGCAAGGGTGTTTTAACTGTGGTGGTTTCCTAATAAGGCTATGAGAAAGTCTCTTTTCTCAAGATGTGTACTCCAGTCTCTGGTGGAAGGAAGCCATGTACAGTATTTTCTAGTTCATATAGTTACTTCGGTATACTACAATCATTATAGTTAGGTTGGGTCAATGCTACAACAGACGACACACTTTTTAATAAAAGTAAAATGTGTTTGAGATGTGAGGTTCTTATGTTGTGGACATTTATAGTGTGAGAAATAAATACAAGTTCTAAAGTTTAAGTTTGGTTCAGAGAGAGGCCGTTTTGCTCTAATTCATGATAAGCAGGTCACTATCACACTAAACTTAAGGGTATACTGTTAGATAAAGAGGAGACACCTGTAAAATTTGTCACTAGTGTGGACAACTCTAAGTGGGAAATGTATTTTTCCACTAAACTTTCTCAAAGTGACTGACCTAAAACACTAAGGCATTCAGCTCCAGAATATGTACGCATGTCAAAATTATTTGTATAGAACTGATAGATGCTAAATACAGCATGATGTTTTGTTCTTTTTCTACAGTATGATCATACTTCCATTGAGCAAGTCACAGAAACATTTTTTCCTCAAGCTTGATAGCAAATCTTTACTAAAAGCATATAGTAAGAGGATTTTTCCTGCCAACATTGTGCCATATGCAAGAATAAAGGATGCAGGTGGCAGTGCATTCTGTTCTACACTTTGACCAAAGAAATTCTCAAAAAATATGGAATGTTAAAATTTGCAAGGTTTAATCATAACTTGGACAAGGTGATTTCTTTAAGCATAGGTTAATTGGCCATTATCTCAAGACCACAAATGTTAAGTCAGGTTTGCATCTTTAGAGTAGTGTCTTTCCAATTAGAGGATCAGATTTTTACAATAGAGTGAACTGTGGGCACTATTCAAGCTGAAACCTAAACTATGTTGCAGTCAGTAGTTGTTGACGAAGCCAAGCACTTCACCCCATTCATCCTTCTCTGCCTATTCAGCAAGTGAGGAGGGGGGACCACAATAAATCAAATTCCCCGTTCCTGCTGTAGTGGACTCCACAGGTCCAGAGGATGTGTCCACTTCCTTACATTAATCTTTTAATGGACTCTCCTCCCTTCTCTTGGGCAGCTGCACTTCCCCCGACAGGTCAGCAACAATTGTCGGGGTCATTAGTCCTGTGATGGGCTGAACGATAAGATCAGCAACAATGGGGACAAGGTGGGGGGGAGACAGCACTGAGCTTGCTGCACAGCTCTGTGTTTGACCCAGAAGCTTTTTCAGCAATGTCCTTTACTAAGAGGGACAGTGTACTTCATGGGGCAGGTGAATTTGGGGTCATGCTGTAGTGCTGATACTACACTCTGAATGCACAACAGATTCTAATCACATTAAAAGTAAAAAATGTTGAATGTAGAGTTGTCCCTATATCAAAACTCAAATCTAAATTATTGTAGATTGCAATTTTAGATAATGTATAATTACAGCACCATAGAAAAAGAAATGATCCAGTCTTTTCATGTGTTGTCTATATTTCTACTGTTTGATTTCTCCTAGCCTTAAGTAGTTTTAGTATGATAAAGAATCACACAAAAATTTCACAAGAACAGTATGTATTCACAGCCAGACACATCCTCCTTGGAATTAAGTCAAGAAAAGTATTGTTCCGAGTATATTGTCAGAGGGGAACAAATGAGCTGGACTTGATTGGTTGATGGTTAAACCGTATTTCTTAATCTACACAGAGGTGTAAGGGTAACTGGGTAAATGTGGCCTACTACTCACAACAAGTCCCCGGAGAGATTATACCAATTGCCATTTGAGAAATGAATTCAGTGACCTACGGTAATGTGAAATTCATTTGCACACTGTTAGCTTCTAGACAATGAGTGTGTGGCTGTGTTTTTCCCCTTCTCAACAAGGGCTTGTGAGAAACATGCAAAATTTGTACTTTGATGAGATAATTTGTGGTAGTATCTAGGACGTTTTGCAACTTCATATCAGAGTTTGGTTTGCTACAAATGCTTGTGTGGTATAGCACAATGCTCCATGCTGATACATTTATGACTATTTTATTTTATTACTCAAGATACACAATGCAATCCAGCCAGTGCAAGGGTGACATTCAGAAGACAAATCAGAGGAACATGTGCCTTCTTTTTCTAATTATTTTCCTGTCTCTAATTTAATTAAGTGACAACTTGCATAAAAGCAGGCCCACAAACATCACTAAAACAAAACATGCAGAAGTCAAATGAAATAAGCCTTGTGTGCTGTTGAACTCTCACTTACAGCAACAGCCTTCTCTGGTGTTAGTATTTTAGAAGACACAAAACACTTGGACTGATTAGTTCTGGGAATAAATGATCTCTAATTAGGCTAAGTGCTTCAAAGGGAATATTTTAAGAGAATAAAAACAAGTGCTCAAACACTGAAGTATGTTCTGTTTCTTCCGATAGTGAACGACTGGCAGCTTTATGTGCTCTGTTGTCTCTGTTGTCTCTGTTGTCGTTTCATTCATACAGTGAACTACAAAACTTAAGCCGCATTTCTCTGTATCATTGGCTTGCAGACAGAAAATAATTTACTTTATGCTAAAATAAAAAGTGCTTGATGCTATTTTACTTGAGAAATAAATGAAGCTGCATCCTGAAATGTGATGTTGAATAGATGATAAAATTATAGGCTGTGGCCATAATCATAGAAAAATATTACTACACAAAGACTAAATCAATCTTTGAAGGTGTCAAGAAGTGGTGACTTAATTGTGAAGATAAAGGGACAGATGTAAATTTTATGCAGAACCAAGCGATAGAAGTGGGAGTCTCATATTGCTAACAACAATAAGAAACATTTGAATGCATACAGATTCTGCATCTGCGAGCTGTCCTTTAGACTGGAATTAGATTTTTGACAGATTTAATGTAGTTGCATGAATGTAGACACATTTGTATTCATAATATCCTTTATCCTGTAGTCAGTGAATGGATTTGTGAGTAGAATTGTAGGTAAAACTACACTGCCATATTGCATTTGTCTTCTGAGGAACTGCTCTTTTGGCTTGCGGTTTTCCCTGAAGGCAAAGGCTGTTTGTTGTGGAAACCCTACACAGGACTCTTGCATGTAGTGGAAGTAATGCAATAAAGAAGGGTTCCACTGGAGGCACTGCAACTCATGAAGAAATAATCTGTAACGCCCGTGGGTCACTGGCAGGTCACAGAAGTACAACATTCATCTTCGGACAACTACCTGCCATACACAAATGTAGCTTTTTTACATTGTTTTGGACATGCAACATTGCACTTGTATCCCAGCATCCTACTGCACTATTTCCTATGGAGAACATGGTAAATAGCAGCCTCAGCAAGCCAGTTTGAGTCTTCTAAGAAAGGTTTCATTACACTTCAAAGCAAGTGCGGGTGGTTTATTTATCTTGTCAACACATGTGCATTACTAATTACACCACATATCACTTAAAAGAAATCCACCTCCATCAAAGTCACGACTGTTCGATAAAGAACGATTTTTGCTCTTCTATTCTCTCGCCAGGACAGGATTAAAAGCTGGTTATCGCTCAATTCCTTTAATGTCGCCTGCATCCCTGCTACCGTTTCAAGCTAATTAAATTTCTTCTGGGGCAACACTGTGTTGGCTGGCTGACAGGTAACACTATAAAGCGTGACCTACCCCAGGTTGTTATCCTTCTGACAGCTGAGAAATCCTGCTAGTGGAGACAGGACAGTCCCACACTTCTCATGCAACAGACACGGACGTCACTTTGAGTCAAGTCAAACTTCATTATTCACGCCAACTCAATATGCAAGCCCACTTATGGGGATGTTAGCTCTGTTTTTGCAAACACTGTTATTGCTAAGAGACCACCTAAGCACTGATATAGTGAAATAAGATATTTTAGTCTGCATCTCAGGATAGACTCATCTGTGTGAGAAGTATGGGCATACTCATCATATGAGCTCCACAGTAATTACAATATGGTTCTCATACAGTATATACATGCAATAATTGCAATATACGTGCAATAATTTCAAAATTTGACAGCAGGGGTTTTCCTTAATCAAATCAGGTGTTGACTCATTGCCGTTTCAATGTTAGCAAGGTCCTCATCAGTCCCAGGTAAATGTGGAAAAAGGCCTCTCATGCTGTAATGTAAAGTGTTGTTGAGCATTCCAGTAGCTGGACATCAAACATTACCCATTTAGAAATGTTTAGCCTATAATGTCTGAAATAACAGAAAATAATATGACCCCATTTTAGCAGCTAAGACCAGGTGTTTACAACTGTTAGTATTATTTCACATTAAATAAGATGAATGACTCAGAAACATTGACAATTCTGCAATGAAAGAATCAACCAATGTGAGCTGACACAGTCATTAAGTTTGTCAACAGTCTAAGGAAATTAGATCCATTTGGTTTCAATGCAATTCTTTGGACAATATAAAGTAGTTCCTTGACAGCAACCTATATATGTTGCTGATTTTATATGTAGTTATAAAGTTTAGCCCTCTACATATTACACCACTGGGGCAGAAAAAATCTAATCAGTCAGAGAAAAGTTGTTTCACAAGGTCTACGTTTATAGAAAATCTGGTCATACTTTATTAAAGTGTATGTAAAATGTATTGTAATGTAACTCTCTGTTGTTCATAGCACATCCCTAAGTAGAATTTGTATTCATTTTGACAAAAACTACATGTTCCCATTTGACTGATGCAAAAGACTCAAATAGCACTGGGATATTATGACAGACTGCAGTAACAAACTGCAATGCACGCAATGTTACAGCAATGGTTGTCAGGAGAACTCAAGTCTTGACAATTTTGACAAATGTTTTCACAATAGGACTGTCAAAAATATTTGTCATATCCTTGCATTTGTGAGGGCTATTACGTCTCCTTGGGAAAATAACAGCAGGAGTGGGAAGAACATATTGTATTCTCCTTACTCACAGCTCACCCACTTGAAGATTCTTGCATTTATTTTCAAGGAGGAGCCGGCTGGGCCTGATTTTGTTTTGATCTCGCCCGCTGTGACGCCGGCTACCCCCAGCAGACTTGGCTTTCACTTGTAGTCCTCTGTAAACTTCTCAACTTGGCATAATGTTTGCTAATTAAACAGATAGCTAACACTGCCTTGAAAACTGGAACTAAAAAGAGTCCTGTGTCCCTCATGTTATCCACTGAGAGTTACATGAAAAGCAATAAAAGCTAAAGGGAAAAAAAGTTTCTGAGTCATGGAGGATTGATTATGTCCCAAGTTGTTGAAGAAACACATCCGGATTCCACTTTACATTCACAACTTAGTTAACACCTACTACATATACTGTATCAAGTTGGACCTTTTGTTCCCTCTTCTCTTTATACAGTTAACAACATGGCACCACAACCTGTGTATTGTTCATAAATGTTAACTGCCTCTTACATTTTAAGTACTCATAAATCTTCTGGAAAAAATGGTGTTGGGACTGCCTATTTATTTTATCTACAACATTCATCAAGTAAATTCAATTTAAAGTTCCATATCAGTCGGTAAACATTATTCAACTGATTACTCCTAGTCCTTCATTTCCTTCTTTTAATACATACCTCCCTTTTTGCACAAACCCACGGAAAGTCATCACCTTGGGGCGGGGGGCAACTATTTATAGATGACTCTGTAACCCCTCCAACCAGTCACTAATCTTGCCCCCTTTGTGCCTCGCTGCAGCTCTGTTTTGCCCACTACGGTCCTTGCTACACATTAATTTTTTTATCTGTTTTTCCATCTGTATGTTGGAAACATTTTTTTCTGGCAGTGTGCTCCTGAAACACAATTCGTCCCCTGTCGATATCCCATCGCCTCGCTCACACCTCCATCCATCTGTCTCCCTCCATCTTTGAGCCATCTCCCTGTGCACGACGCCAGTCCTGTCCAACACCTGTCCTCCCGGCTGACTGATCACTGGCCAAGATTGGAGCTCCTCCCCTAAACAGTCCCATCACCACCTTATTCCCAACCTGCCTCACAGTCCATCTTCATTCGCTTTCCTCGCTCTCTGCATGGCACGTCGTTTGTAGTGTGAATGGCTTGCACCTCAATCCTCTCACTTCCCTCATGTCACTGCACTCCATGTGTCCCTTCTTCTTGTCATCCACTTTTTAGTTTTTCACACCCTCTTGTTTTGTCAAGTCGGCGGATGTGTTCAAATCTTTTACAAGGATGTTGTTTTCATGTCTTGTTAACACGCAGATAAAAACACTGACTGTGCGGATGTCGCACACACTCCATACAATCTTAGGCAACACCACAAAACACAAACCCAAAAGCTATTGACTGGTGACAATGGCAATAATCACCTACACTAATCCATTTAGAGCCTTTGTGATTGGTGCAAGCATGGAAGGAGGAATGAGTGGGATTTCTGCGCTCTTAATTAAGTGATAAATATTCAGAGAAAGCAAGATGTTTCAAAGTCTCAGAAACAATACAGAAATAAGCTCATCTGGGGAAATATTAAAAACAATATAGACATAAAACACGTTTTTAAGCCCCACTGTAACCTTCTAAAGGTTGGTAATGTCATGTCTGAATTAACTGCAGAGTTGATTTCCACAATAACTTAACGAGGGCTCATGAGTTTAAATCCCAGCTCCAACCAGTTTGCTTCATGTAATCCCCTGAATCTGTTCATGTGTCCGGTCTATAAACTGTGTCTCTACCTTCCAATAATGGCTCTAAATGTGGATATAAACTACAATTAACAGTTTAAGAGCAAGTGAATTGTTACAGTATTAGTTTCCACACAATTCATACTCAACTAAAATCTAACTATATTCAATAGGCAATGGTAAAATAGCTGCATTTAATTAGCACTTTTGCAGTGACAAGATGCAAATAATTGAGGGACCACATCGGTCTAACACAGAGGAGGAAGGAACAACAAGGCAAGAGTAAGCCGTTATTTTTAGCTCCTACAGCTATAAGTTTTTGTTTGGCATCTGTCTCTATTCAACCCTTTAACATTTATTGATTTTTTTTGTTTTTTTTTATTCCCTCTCTAACTGGGTCATTCTCAGTGCTACCTCTGTAAGATCAATCAATAAATTGCCCCAAGCAGCCATCAACCAATAACCATGCAAATAAAAATCAACGTTCCAATGAAGGGTAACAAACATTCATGTGTCACAGAAATGGATTATAAAATGGTCCATATTTCCAGATTTGAATAGAGTAAAAAAAATGCCGCACACAATGCAAATCTTTGAAAGTATTTTACAGGTACCTTTTATGGAAGTTCTTATGCAGCCAGAATCCTTTTTGATAGCTCTTCCTCTTGTATGAACATCCTCATCCTCTAAACACACTTAGTCACTGACCTTCTTATTCAATCATTTTATTGTTTGAACAACTGACACAGTTCATAGCCTCTGAAGAGGTTTTGGGCCACTGCAAACCCCTCCAATAATCATGCAGCCAGAGCAGTGCAGACAAGCAGCTAACAGCACACACAAACTGAGTGAAGTAGAAAGCCATCTCTTTGATTCAACCTGTTACCCTAGCAACCACATGAAAAATGGCCACCAAAGCCTGTCATTTACAAATCCACACGGAAGGCACAATAGCTGCAACACCGCAATGAGTTTTTGAGATGGGCACAATCCCACCAACACAAAAGAGAACGAACTACAAACATCTTCAGAAATGTTAAATGCTTTCAATAATATATGGTCCGGTTACTTTAATGACACAAGCTAATGTTCTTTATTGCTATTATGTAAATATCTGCAATCAAAACAGCAAAATAATTTACACCCATGAGACTTTTTTCTGTCTGTGAAGCACACATACAGTATATGTTAATGTGAAGGGTAGTTCAATAAAGACTACCATGCCAACTTATGGTTATATTCTTGTGATTCATCAAACTGAAAAATGGCAATAAAAGAGAGACTAAAATAGCCAGGCTTTTCGTGCAGCAGTCTGCCTAAGCCCCAACAGGCTGGAGATTCAAGATGAGTCTCAGATGTCCCAGCAGCAGGTCTCCACCTCTCTACTGCATTAATCACTGTTCACATTTTCTAAAATACAAGATTGTGGGTCAAGGCTGGGGAATGGGGGTGAAGGTAAAGGGCCAACATGAAGACAGTGGGGATATAGAGCCATAGAGGGAGAAGAGACAGGCTGGAGTCGACTAAACAACCAACAGTAAACAGCAAGAACATAGCTTGGGGTGTGGGAATGACCCTTTTTTAAGAAGAATTGGGAACAGACCTTGGCTCATGGTGGGATGAAACATAGATGGTGTCCTCTGTTTACTTTTAAACTAAATAAATACATATTCAGACAGACTGCAGGAATTTAACATTTCTATAATAATTTATCTGTACAACTGCATATATTCAATGATTCACTAAGACCTGTATTTTTCAAACACAGACATATCAAATGAGTAAAAGGTATTTAGTGACTCAAAACGTCCCTATCCCACTGTAACAAAGTGTATAAGTTAAGAACTCTGTCACTGACAAAGACAAGCAAAAAAAATATGAAGCATTTAAAGCATTAAAACAATTTGCTAAAAGAAAAGACACTTAAAGATAAGATGGAAGACTGTTGCCAGGACATGGTTTGTAACAGTACAAAGAAATAAAGACATTTCACTGCACCATGGGTCACTTCATTTATTCTTACTTGATCCATGTGACAGAGTGACTTTAAAAAGGATACTTGCCACTAGTTTAAAAAAAATAATTAACAAAGATAATTAGTGCTTGAGTTGGAAAGTGCCCTTTTTGCCTTCAAAGATTAGCAAAGCAGGCAGTCCAGAAAAGCAGTAAGTAAATGTGTCCATTAAGTCCTTAAGAAATAATCACATAACTACAAAAGATAAGTTGGCTTGGCCCTCAAGAAAAACAACACATGCACACATTCACACAGACCAGTGGAGTCATATTTCTTAGGTTTAATGAATAAGTGTGGCCGCTCCTGACAATCCCCTCAGTGCAAAGAGAGAATAATAAGCTGAGCATAATGACTGCCCGTCTCTCATCAGCGTTAACTCATCATTGCAGTGTAAACCATGCTCTCTCCCCTTCACACTTGTGTAAGGCGGGGAAGGGTAAGTAAAGCAGACCGAGCCAAGCAACAAGACTCTCTGGGGACCTCGCTACACGATAGAGCCATTATGCCGAAATAGGCTCGCACATTCCAGGGGCCAAATGGGGGCATGCTTAAGTAAAGAATCCCTACTATTTACTTTCATAGCAGAGATGCCGCCATGGAGCCCCATAAAGCATTTAACAATGACTTATGCACATAAAAATACAAACACATTTATATAGCATCTAAATCATCTGTAATATTCTCATTCAGATGCAGGCAAAGGGCAAATCTGAACGAGCCATTACAGACCTGAAAAGCCTGGGTGCTTTACAGCCGACAGCTACCTTTATTCAAATCAGGTCTTCACACCTTTCCTTGCTGTTTAAGGGCTGAAAGGATCTGCTGGGTAACGACATTTTCATTATTCAATGCTCTTGCACATTCAGAAAATGCTCCTATGAGATTATAATGACATCACAGTCCTATTCTTGCTTTCAAACTGCATCACGGCAGAGCGATTGCTAACACAGAGAGCTTATGTCGTGTCAAAAATGAGGATTAAAACTGAATAATTTATACAAATACTGAACAATCTTTATACAAGGGTACAAACCAATATTACAGTCAACATTTACTTTCTTCATAGTTATACTCACTGACTGGAACAAAATGAGCAAAATTAGTATACTTTACAGCTCATTATGTTATACTGGGAGCACATACGTCATGCGTTTACTCTGACATAATAAGCTATAATAAAGTCGTGATCTATAGGAAGTAATGAGGCTTGGAGGGGGGCTACAGTTTGTCGAGTTCATTACTAAATAACCAAATGATACTTGGAAACGGACCACATGTTTACTGCGAGACGTGTCACATACTATACATAACCAAGAGAACTGTCACAGTGCCAGGACACTTTGTACAATATGCCATCAATTCTTGAAGATTTTTTCTTTCACGGACAACCTTGAATCTTTAGAAATAAGATTTTCTGTTTTGATGTTCACCGCCTTCGCTGTCATTGATGCATTTCCCCTATAGACCTTGATAAAAATAAATCATGTAAAACTTTTTCTACCACACAAAAACAAAACAAATAGAGGCTACATTCTGGTGATGGCTTTTACAACACACCTATCTGAAATCAATCATTTACAATTGCACAATATCTGTGAAAATGAAGTAGAAATAATTCCTCTAAAATGGCAAAACTCAAAAATGTATTGATTCACCAGCCGTGTCACTTTAACATTATTTGTCTTAAATGAAACAATCTCCAACAAATGCTTTAATCTCTTTTTATTAGTTGATTTGTTCATTTCTAACAGGCAACTTCCAAAGATTCCTTCTAATGGAAAAATTTTTGACAAAATCACAATATATCTGTAACTTTATTGCATAATGAGTTACAAAAGGTCCAATACATTTATTTAATTATCCAACTGGTCACTTTACAAACTTAGACAAATATTGTGTAATTCAACACTAGCACATACGTTATGCAATGAGGGTTATTACTTTCTAGATATTGTTTTAAGTTCAATGTTTACTTCCTTTCTTCTTTCTGAAACTGCAGAAATAAAGTTTAATTTGACAAATATTCCATTATTTTGATGTTTGCAATTGGTGCACAGTTATAACCCAGGTAACACTGTTGTAAAACTGGGTTTGTTTGTCACCAACTGAGAGGGCAAACTGACCTGAAGAGTAATTTTGCTCTACAGTATATTTAATTTGTAATTATTTGGATTATAATGAATTTCATTTTGCATTATTAAAACATGACTGTTTTTGTTGAGTGAGAAGAGGAAGAGATGGAAAATTGAAGAATGTGGTTGGTAAAGTGCAAAGAAATTAAGACTAAAGACATTTCACTGGACTACGGGTCTTGTCAGAACAAGTTTTTTTTTTTTACTAAATTTTTTAATTTGTGATTTAGGAAATAGATATTTAAATGTGGCATCACGCTGTCCTACTTGGTTTTTGCTTTCTCTTTTTTATTTTTTATTGACAAAATAACTTATTAATCTGAATTTATACTGGTTTTAGATTTTTAAACTATAAAAGACTATACAACTAATATCCTTTGAAAAAAAAAAAAAGAAAAACTAAAAAAAAAACATTTTTGACAGGTGGGCAATTGCTTAATGTCAAGCCCTGCTTTATGTTATTTTCTTTTTTAACAAAGTGCAATTGTTTTTTAACAACAAAAAGTACAGTGATTCCAGTATGTTTTAGTGACATTTTCAAACTGTAAGCATAATTTCATAATTATTGTGATAATATTGTTAAATGCAATTATTGTGGCCAGGATAATTGTGACACAATTCATTCTTGATCCATGTGACATAGTCCCATACTTGCCTTTGTCTGTTCATTGGCTAATGACACTGTTCATTGTCTTATTTTGACATATAAATGATTTAAATGACATACACAGATTTCAATTCTTTATTTATACAACCCCTCAAGTTACTATTTATTTGTACTTTCACTTCAGTGTAGCGGTCTGAAACAAAATACGGAACGCAATACATTGTGCAAATATCCTCTACTGACCACATATTTAAAATGGACATTAAAGTAGTTAAATATTTAAATAAAAGTCCAAATTTAGTGCAAATTGCACTATCCCATTTACAGCAGTCCTTTAATTTGTTTCTTTGCCGTTGCTCCTGTCCGTCTTTCCAAACTCGGAGTGTGCTGACATCCATCTACTGTAGGGAATAAACTAGCTATCCAAAAGTATCTAATAGCTCTGAACTATTCCTTTCTTTTAGCAGTTATGTTTAGACATTTCTAAAGATGCTTTGAGTAGGTGTATTGTGCATTTCCCACACCTAGGTAGCAGCTTAGTATACAGCATCAAAGTGTTATATGCATTTGAGAAACATCCCAAAATAAATAATACAATGGATGAGCCAAAAAGCTCATCTTAATATGCCATTTCTCACTAGTGTGTTTAGTTTTCACAAAAGGATCAGGATCACTTTCTGAACTCCCTCTGGCAATTCTCTGTATTCCCATTTTTCTCATCCCTCGTTTCTCTGTATCTCCTCGGCTTCTCCCTAAGCTCTGAGGTGTATTGTTCTTTGAGACTGGAATCAGGATGGAGATTTAGAACTTGGAGAATTAGAGAAGGCAGCATTGTCCCTGGTGACTGGTCCCTTTTGTAGAGCAGACCCAAAAATACAGGTCCAAATCCACCTGAGGATAAAGGGAACAATCCATCATACGGGTTGGAAAAGCCCACTTGTGGTCAGTTAGAATGATTCTGTACTGTATCTGCATGTGTGCTGCGTGCCCTCGTCCTGTCCGATAATACAAAGCACAGGTTTTTTTTTTTTTTACACAATACAATATGCATCTCAGAGGATTTATTTTAAAATACACCTAGATCCTCTGAGAACCTACGTTATGAAATCAATAATCAACACTGCTGGGATATGCTCACAAACTTTTCCACCGCTTTTTCAAAGGTTGATCATGTAGAATCTTTAAACCATTATGTTATATTATTGCAGAATATTTTAAGTTTTGGCCAAACAACCAAAAAGAACATTACCATTTTTCTCCCAAAATATGTCCCATTTGCAGTAGACATAAATGGGGTATATAAAATGCTTCATTAAGTCAGCGCTGGAGTTCATAAATAGTAGTTTTTTTTATCAGTCATAAAACATCAAGGTCCCCATCTCACCTTGTCAGACACATATCACTTCACAATCTAGACATTTGGCTGCAATTTAGTCTGTGATAAATACAAAGTGCTCATCATTACACCCACTTTATTTTGGCATGTCTATCATAACCTGCCCCTTAGTGTAAACTGAGAAGGCTATAAATTCAATGCTATGTATTTCCAAATTGTTCATTTATTAATTTGTGACCACTAAAAGAAATCCAAGCATAATACACCTTTACTGTCCATTTATTTAGACAGAATACATTCATAGTGTTAAAGTCCACTTCAGTCCTAGACCCACTTCTGGGACTAAGCAGCTTTTCTGTAGCAGTCAAGGATTACACACCGAGCCGAGCCTCCTCAACTGTGGTTATTACTCAGGAACCAGAGAGGACTACTAGAGTACTTTTCTCTTTTTTTTTTGTTTTTTGGTGCGGGTGTTGCGTCATTGCACTGACCACAAGGACCATTTGGAAGGAAAGATCATTTGGTGTATACCCTGTCACCACTCCAGATCTAAAATCTAAGGGGAGCATGAGGGGAACTAATCTCCACTGCAGCACAATCTGCCAATGTGATTTGGTTTATAATGAGGACAAATTTAAAGTTTCTGGTAAATTGTAAAAGCGTTAACATTGACCACTTGGTAAATCAGATGAAATGTTGGGTGTTCAGCTTTGAATAAAGCTTGTTTACAGAGTGTGTTAGCACATGAACATGTTTTGGAGGGGCAGTACATCAAGATCAGCTGCAGAGTGGATTCAGCATGTCACATATGCTTACACAGGCAAGAGCTCTCAAAAAGACCACACACAGAGTGGTGCACACAAACATTCAAACACAACTTGAGGTGGCAGACAGCGCACAACAGGAACTGTGGGCACCATACGCAAAAGACAGTATCCCCAAAACATAAATTCAAAACTGTACTTTTAAAAAACAGAGACAAAACCATTCATGTGCTATCCAGTGATTTACCAACAGCACACCACGTAAGACCAATGGGAAGAAGCAGAAAACATGGTTTGTAGCAGCAGGGCGATGAGTAATGCATCATGAAGGTTGTCTTTGGAAGCCTTTGGAATGATGGGTGTGTGGCAGCTTGAGGCTCGGTGATCTGTCTTCTGCAGTCAAGGTTTACAAATACCTGGGATGTGACTCACAGATATAGACGGAGGCCATGAATGCTCCAAACACCCCTTTAACACAGCTCAAAAAATGCACTCATGTACCTGAAAACAAGACCACACAGAGAAAAAAGAAAAGAAAAAAAAAAACACCTGGACATAAAGCCACACACACACACACAAACACACACACACTTTGCTCAAAGGTATACAGTATATTATCTTAAAGCTTCAAACTATATTTTCTGAAGGAGATAGGTTCAATCTTTGCAAATTTACAAATCAATTTTCATAATTGGTCTCGGTACAAAAACAGATGTATGCCTTCTCTCTATAGGGCAACTAGAAAAACAAGGTCAGGCAATTAGCTTTATTTCTGAGTAATTGGCCCTGTTTTTGAAAACAAGTTTGGGTCAGAACAGTCAAAGTCAACCATTTATAATATAATGGAGTTCACATTGGATCAGAAATGATTAGTTGATCCAAACTAAATGATGCCGAATCAATTAAAAAACAATTAGATATTCTTCACGTATTTGCTCTCAATATGTCAAAGCTTTGACCTAGTTGTCTCATCAGAAACTATTGCCAATGTATCTGTGATATGTCCCATAATGTGCATGTGTGAATATTGGTGGGAGAAAATAGAAGAAGTGTGTTAAAGTGTGTCCCTGAGCAAACTGTCCCAAATATCCAACATCCTCTCAAGCTCCAGCCAAGCAGCCTAATCCAGAGCACTGTCAGAAACAGCACGTTTTACAGGACTGCTTGAATGAATGCTTTACAGGGAATTAATATAACCCATGTTGATAAGTTGCTTATAATATAAATGCTTATAATATAAAGCAAAATAGAGTCGTAAAACATAAAACTCAAAGTTACACATTGATAAAAAGGACTTTTCCTAGGGCAAATAGGCCAAGTATTTTAGACGTACATATCCGTAAGAAAAAAAATGCACTTTTAAATGCATTCAAACAAGCACATGTTTCAAAGTCATGGGCAGTTTAGGAATGTAAATGTAAGCTCAACTTTCAGATGTTAAAATGTAGGTGTAATACCGCAGAGAATGTAAGTCCTTAAATTTTCCACCCAAAGATTTGTGTCTTTATAGCCATAAACTCATTTTATGACAAAGTGTAAGCTGCCAATTGCTGTTCTTGTTTTTGTGCTAAAAGAGAAGCATTTAAGCTTTAAATGCTACACTGGGCTGATTCTTTAGAAATAGTGCAGTATTTCAAAATTGTACGTTTGTGTCTATTCCTGGCAGTTTCCAGTGGCTCTACATTTTGCAGCAAACACACAGTGGCCTTAAGCAAAGGGAAATGGACAGTTTGATGGCCTTTAAACGTTGCGTTGGCGGTGGCAGGAGGGTGCCATTAGGACATCCAGCTGGGCTGTGCAATGAGTAGATGGCCTCCAGTCCTTGTGTTGAACCAGTTTAAAACTGTTTGGATTATTCGCCCTGTGCCCTCTGTCATTTGGCCTTCCCGCCTAGAGCCAAGTGATCCTTCACTTCTCCCTGTCCACTGCAGCTTATTTTAGCAAATGTTCATTCTATCCATTATCCTCTTCAACACCATTCAGTTTTGTCTTTTCTAGTTAAATGCCATTCTTTCTTTTTAGAAAAGTGGTTACACTGCTGCTCAGCGAATAGCTTAACCTGTGCTCAAAATAATCTAATCAATAAAGTTACCCTTTATAAGATTTGAACACTTACAGGCTCTAACATTATGAAGTAAATCATGGCAAAGGATTTTAACCATACATGATTGTACAGCGCAAACAATGAGTTGTCATTAATTTTCTACTGCTTAGTCCCGTTAGGGGTCACGGGTGACTGGAGCCTATCCCAGCAGCTTTGGGCCTTACACCCTGGACAGTTAGTCACAGACAATGAGCTGTAATTCTTGCAAATACATCATTATGTGAAAATACTCTGTACTGCCTCAATAACAGTTTTATATACATAAATTGTGTGTGTGTGTTCAAAAGCATGTTAAAGTGTCACAGGGCACAAGTTTTGAAAATCTTATAATTGGTACAAACTATTCTAACCTAAACTCTAAAGTTTCATCCAAAGCATTTAGAGATTAAGTTGAGAAGATTTTCACAAAAGGATTGCAATTTTGTAAAAGGATTGCAATACTCAAACAGGCCTGAAATATTTTCAAGTCATATAGTTTTCCAACTCTATTGTGTCTGCTTTATTCAGCGATGTCTTTGTACTTCTGTCCTTATTTTCTAACTATCCTTACTGAAAACCCATCTGAGATGAGATGAAGAGTAGCACTAACATGACACATACTAGTCCCTGCTTCTTTTATCAGGATCTGTTGTGCACACACATGCACTCATCATTTGGAGCCTTAACATCACACGGGTTTTCTTTTTGCATCAGCTTGGGCCAGCCTTTTAACTTTGTTGTAAGCTGCTCTTTCTAACCACTCACAGCGCTGCCATGCATTTATAACCGTGCTTTAATTTAACTTGGCTATTAAATTGCTTATATTCTCCCTAGCCACGTGTTCTCGTTACCACTTGAGCACTCTCCAATTCATGCGCCCACAAACTGTTCTTATAAAATATAGATGCGTGTTAAAACAGAATGATATTGCATCAACATATTGATTTTAATAGATTTAAAATTGTTCAATGCTGTATGTTGTTGTAACATTACAAAACAATGAAAGACTGGGCAATAAACTGTTCAATAAACCTGGAAACCTCATTATAGCGCTAAATCAGGCTAAAGAGAGAAAATGGGAGTATATTAGCTCATATTTTACACCTTTCACGCACAGACAGATTTGCAAAATGGCTGTCTGATGTATTTTATTTCTGTAGTCAGTGAGTGCGTAAGTATGCCTCTTCACTTTCCAGAAACCACACAGTAAAACCCTTCAGGCATGTTATTTGCACGTTGACAGTTGTGTCAAGTCTTAGATGAACCGTGTGATGTGTGCCTGTATCATCATATACCTCCTCATTCACGAAAATAGCACGCAGACAGATTCCAGGCATCAAGATCCGCCATTTAAATGTGTCAAGATACAAAACATCATCTATTGTTTAAGACTGGGAGGGAAATCAGTAATCTGTGCACACATCTACCCTCCCACTAAATATTTTAGAAACAATAAACAGTGTGGGATTGACATTGTGCTCAGACGGTCAGAGAGAAATGGAAGAAGAGGGAAACTACCTGAGCTATAAATGTCAAATTCATAGTGAATGCTTATATTTTTTCAAGAACAAGAGTAACTGACTAGACCTGGTGTATAAATCCCTGAAAAATAATTCTGCCACAGATTGAAAACTCTTATCTAGAGTCAAGGTGCACTTACTGTAGAAGTGTTAAAAAATGAAGGTCAATTATCCATCAACATAACAGCAACATAAGAGATGAAACGAGTGCAAACCTGAAAGCCTTAGGATCAACTCATATTATGCTGTGTCTTTAAGCCTCTAATTTGATGCTAGCTGGAAGTGTAAGTGGATCAAGCATTCATTTAACCTTTTATTGAGCTACCACAGCATGGATGCTTCCACTGCCTTCAGTTCAGCAGCTGTTCAGAGGGCTCTAATGACCAGCTCTGTACCGAGTGTACAGTTCAGGCCCTTCACAGTGGGACGGGAGACAGTTCAGGCTTGTGAAAAGGAAGCGTACTTTGTACAATGACTCTAATAAAATATTGAGCAGTCATGTCATTAATACTTTATTTTCTGCTCCAGCACAAATAGATAAAACTGAAGGGTGATTTAATGCAACATTAGTTATTCATAAAACTCATTTTGTTTGTTGCATCAAATTACTTTTATATCGCCTTTTCCCAAAAACTAAAGATATTTATTATAGAAGAATGTTAATAAAACAACCATTTTTAAAGAATAATCTATAGCATAATTCTTAGTGATGGCATGTCTACTAAAATCATCCAATTGTTTCTACTAAATTAACCATACAAAGTCGACCATTAGTAGAGCTGGACATTTATTTTGATGCTTTTTTAGCCAACCTGCTATGATCTTACACAGAAAAAGGTGGTATGTAGGCTCACAGATCAAGGCTATGAAAGAATTAAAAAAGCCAAATACACAGTTAAAAGCCTAAATATGAAGTATACATTTTTCATTTCCCTAGAATGTGGCCACAATTGAACACAGAAAAAAATTGTAACATTGAGGATAGAAAACCCACTAAAGAAGACAATGGGTGTAAACAGGGCTGAAAGGAAACCACAGAGCAGTATTGTAAGTCTGTTTCATAGTGTGTTTGAAAGTATGCCAGTGTGTTTCCACGTGTGAAGAACACACCTGACAGATGAGAAGAAGGCGGCTTTGGACCCACCAGGGACCAATTCCCCCAGTCTGTTTCCAAGGCTGGTTCATTACTGCATGCAGGAGGGAACAATACTCCACGGCCCGCCAACTTCATTTGCTGCCATTTTCCCTCATTCTCTCTCTCACTTCTCCTGAAACATAACGGAGCGCCACCCTAACTTCCCACAGTGCACTGCTGCACGTATTTGAAACCAAGATTGGTTGCAGAGGGCTCTTCGAGGTTTCAAAGCTGCTGCTGCTGCCTCAACTGTTTTATTGCTCCTATTTTTCATCCGTCATGTTTCTAAGAGTGAAAATAAACCAGACATCTTGGTATTAATTTTTTCAACATCACAAGGGCTTCAAGAGTTTTCCAAAATTGGCACTACAGATGAGAGAGTACAGAGTAAGAAAATACACAAATGCAAGCGGAAATGTGGACTAAAACGCATGCAATGCTGCTATATTTTTCACTACATTAGAGTCAAAACAGAGTGAAAGAGAATGACCAAAATCCTGAAGTGTTCTCAGTCGCACCTGTCCAACTGTCAACAGTACAGCCCTATGAGTCCAACAAGAGTCTAGAGTTTTTAAAGAGTTTGAGTTTCCCCAATTAGAGTCAAAATAGTGATACAGTTCAGTCGCTTGGTTCCTTTTCCTTTACCACAGACCACTGTCGGAGTCTCTTCAGAGCAGACCTGGTGATCTGAGGCTGTCCCGTACTCATTCAAAGTGGACATAAAACAACTAAATGTCCCGTTAACCTACAGAAAAGACAGAATCCTTGCCTTACCGTTAGCAAGAAGCTAAACTTCAAACAAAGTGCTGAACCACCTCTGAGCGATGAGTTATTATTTTATGAGTGTCTCAGAGACATTGATGTGATTTGGTCATGAGTCTGTTTTATGTCTTTGCTGGAGCCCAGAAACACCAAGTGTGTCTAACCTCTGGTCTGCGAGTCACATTTTCCTTAGTTGGTCTTCACATAAATAATGGTGTTAATTAATGTTGGTCCATGTTGAGTTGATAATGGTTATTCAATTGTAATATATGAATATTATACCCCTACCTTCCAGTAGCCTGGGTACCAGACTATTTCTCTGTTTATTCCATACAGAGAATAGTCTAGAAATGTGACTTCAGCAGCCTCCTTCACAGGGGCGAGTTCATGTTGTGACAAACAGGTCCTAAAAAAAACAATCACACAAAGCGGACTCGAATATTGATATATTTTTTTCCGAATCCAGTTGGGAATATGGAAAAAATGGCTTTTTGATGAGCTTCCAGTTGTTACAGTTTTATGGACATGTCTAGATCACTTAAAACGCGTCACTTAAAAGTGCACTTAAAAGTGCTGCGCCAAACTTTTCCTCTGTTGCAGGTGCCACTTTTGTTTTGGAATAGCTCAGCAGCTCAGTGTGAATTGCCCCGCCCCCCACAGCTGTGATTGGTCCGGCTCTGCATTAGCCGAGAGAAGGGACAGGCTTACGAAGCGTGCCCATACTCAGTTTCTTTCGCTCAGAAAGGAAGTAGGTTCCTCCTGTGCCTGCCTTACATTACAAATACTGCCTTAGACAATAAAAAAATAAATATTTTATTTGGGTTAGTTAATTTAATTTCTGGCTACTAAAATCTAAAGAGTATCTGTCCGAAGGGCTACCAAATTTAAAATTATGTGAGCCCGGTTACTTTATCATGCCGACCTATGCAGCATTTGAAAGATCCATGTGGAAAATTAGATCCCATTTCACATTTCTTGCAATGCACAGTCTTAGCATGCACAGATACAGACAAATAGAACCATCACATGGAAACAGATCCTTTGCACAAATCAGTTATACAGGCAGCTTGCAGATGGGTGTGCTCACAGCAGCATGACAAATAAATCAGGTTTGTAATGGCCTATACTGCACGCATGATAAAAACGTCTTGGAAAGGCAATGAAAATAGGGTGGGCCCTCTGAGCAACCTGTAGCACAGATTTTTGTCCCTTTGTCGTCAAATGCCTCAGAAAAATGAAGGGTATTCAGCAGGCAAGGCATTTCTCTATGGACCCAAATGTTTCCTTGAACTATTTGCTTTCAAGAGTGAATATCAACGATGTGTGGGAATTAGAATCCTCCCTAGAAACAAACATGTTTGAAATTGAAATGCCGAATGAGATTCGCTTTCACACAGGATGTGAAAAAGAAAATGTTCTTGTCTCAAAATTGATGTCCGCTTTTGTTGCACTGAGATCTGATGGCTCTGGCTAATAAATCCTGCACTAATTACAACAAAACAACAAAAAAAAATAAAATAAACACATTTAACAAAAGTCGATGATTACTAAACATTTAATCTTTGGCTATTGCCAAAAAAGACACAAAACACTTGCATTGTATTAGATGTTAGATAATAGAAGATCCTGTAACACACATGTTGAGAGCTACACAAGTGTGAACTAGTCATGGTACACTGGTAATGTAAGACAGGGATAAATGTTTGTCCCAAACCTGGCTTAGCCTCCCCTGCACAGTGACACACTGCCCCCTCTGGGCTTAGACTGCATTGGTTTTAAAACCCTAACTGCGTATTTTGCACTGACCTGGATCTCATAGCTCATAATGTGATGTGTGTCTTGACAGTTGAGAGAATATACATCCCGTAAGTACCTGTTTTAAAAATGTAGCAAATATCTGCATCTTGTGATGTGATGTAAGGGTTTCAGCCCTTGCTATGATGTAATGTTTCCACACCCTGTTTAACTTTTGCTGCAGCCCGTACAGAGGCATGGCCCAAAGGTAAACAGGCCTGTGAACTATGATTTACTTTGAAACTGGCTTCTTATTTCTTTGCATGATCTAATGTTAATGGTTTGCTTTAATGAGAAGGAGAAGGGAAGAACTAATGCTCTGGAAAATTGTAATGTAAATGTTGTTTTAATAACAATAGCTTAAGTGTGTGGGTAGGAAGTGAACTTTGCATTCAGACAAGTTTTTATATTTATCTATATTAGGAAAATTAGAGGCATGTTAACTCTAATGAGAGGTAACATCACATTTGGAATAGGGAAAAGTTAGACTTAAAAATGTTTGCCACAAATATTGATAAAGAGACAGTGTGATCATACACCACACAGTGTTGTATAAATATACCATTTGTGTCACAGACTGTGGGTGTAAATTCTGGAAAAGAAAAAGAGGAGACTAGATGAATGCTCCCTGGAATAGATGAAGCTTTTTGGATATGATGCACTTGAATGAGGAAGAAAGGAAACACTGGCTCTGTCTTGTTTGGAAACTGATGACAGAGGTCTGGTGCAAACCCGGCAGCTACTGCTTCACTGCCACAACAAAATCTGATTGGGGATGGAGTTGTGGGGTTTAATACATAAATATACCGCTATGTCTTGTATAACTATTCCCAGTGCATTTATTTTATTTACGTCTGTCTGAATTTTAGCCATTAGTAATAGAAATACAGCTTGGCAAAAACGGGCTCTTGTATGATTCTTTAAGAATTACAAACTTTCTTACCCAGTGCAACAAAGCAAAGTGTGAACTTACCATTTCCCATAGTTTATAGATTATTTCCACATTGGAAGTGATGACAGATAGCACCAAGTGAAAACCCTCGCATGTTCATTAACAGCTATGTTTTCACCTTCGCAAAGGCAAACACCACCTGTGTGTGGAAACAGGGTGTGTGAATATGACCTAACACTCACAGCACTGGGTACAGACAAAAACAAGGCTGTTTGTGTCATTATTACAAACAGGCTTAAATCCAAGCAACACCTGTCAAACAATCATTTCTAAACTTAAGTCTGGTCATCACAAAATAATGTGTTACTTGCTTGCCTAAGATGGGTTTGCATTAGGAATCAGTAGCTACTGTTCAAAATGATAGGTGTGTTACAAAAAGATAGGATAAAAGCATAAATACAAGGGAAAGAAATTACAATTACAAAAACAATTATCAAATAAATCACTTAAAACAAAATTTAAAGAGTGCAGATAAAATATTTTCAGTTGTCATATGCACAGTTAAAAAGAACAATTTTCAGCCTGGGCTTGAACATTGTCAGAGTAGAGGCCTGGCTAACCTCTTCTGGAAGACTGTTCCAGATTTTAGCAGCATAAATACTGAAACGCTCCCTCGACATGTTTAGTCCTGCCCCTTGGCACCAGCAGGTGACCGGTCCTTGAGGTCTTCAGGGTCCGAGATGGTTCAGATTGGACTAACATGCATCTATCAGCAGGTTAGACTATTGCAATGATCTGCTCACTGGACTCACTAAGTACCCTGTAAGACAGCTTCAGTTCTTACAGATCAATGGCATCCAGAACATTTACAACACTAGAGTATGAGTGTATTAACAGCTCAGCAACAGTAGAACATGAGGCATTTTCAAACAACATCATCTTTTTAAACCATGCCTCTGTGCAGTCATTTATGTGTCTCCTTCGGACAACTGCAGACCCCACAGCTAGTGTGGGAGAAACAGTCAATGAAGACACAGAAATGATCAGACAGGGCAACATCGAGCACATTGACATTTGAAATATTAACTCCCTTAGTAATGAGCAGGTCCAGAGTGTGCCCTCTGCTGTCGGCGGTCTCACTCACATGCTGAGTAAGACCGAGGGTCTCAAGGACAGCAGTTCTCTAGCATTTCTGTCACAAACATTATGTACATTATGTACATACCACAAGCTCAGGCTCCTCCTGCAATAAATGCATCTTTGCCATTAAACAAACGGTGCTTAAACAACTTTAACATCAAAGCTGCAACAGCACAAGACTGTATATATTAATAAACTCTTGAGGTAAGCTACACAGTAAATACAACAAGGAAATATTCATTTTTGCTCCCCATGTGGGGCATAATTTGATATGGTTTCCATGTCTTTGCAGCAATCAAATTTGAGAGTACAAATGGCAACAGGCATCCAAAGGCCTGCTGGTAGCAGCTTGCCTTGGAGACAAAGGCACCGCTGGGTCCCAGCAAATGGCCCACTGCTTTCAGCAGCACAGTGATGCCTTTACTGAATAACAGACGTCATAAATCAACAGCTGAAAAAGAGGGAAATGAGAGATGGGTGTGGGCTTGAACAGCGGGGGCCTGCTTTTTGTGGAAATGAGTGCAGCAATATTGAAAAGAAGCAACAAGAAGAAACTAAAGCTCCATAATATGATTCACTTTTTTTTGCATCGAGAGACGGACCCTGCTACTGTTGCTTTGGCATTGCTTCCTGGCTAAAAATGAAAAAAAAAAAAAACTAAAACAAACACTAGGGTGCATACAGCAAACCTAATGCCATCCCTATGCAGTATAAATCTATAATATAATCTATATATAACAATGATAAAACTGAGCATGTTTGGGCTGGAGCATGGCAAAGGAGCAGAAAAGGGATACTAAATTAAAGAATAATCAGTATCTAATTTTAAGGCAGACAATCCAAAAGTTATTGTATGTAGCTAGCTCCTTACAAGTTGCACAAAGACAGATGCAGATATTGTAGAAAACTGATGAAGGCCATGCAAATGTATTGTTGTATCCAACACAATTAGCCTTTGCTGTCTATGATACAGTACCAGAACCACAGAGAAATGAAGGTGGGCATAAGAAAGGCACATGGCTCATATTTCAAGTGTGAGAAGTGAGAATTAGACCTGAGCTAAGATCTCCCTTTTGTTCTCATCCTGGCGAAGAGCCAACTATCCCCTCCTGACGCCACCTCTTCCCCATGGGTTAGAACTTGCTTGGATGGTTGCAGAGCTGTGATTCCCTCTGCAATACACCAAGTCTGTTCTGTCACATTTACATTTCCACAAAATAAATCAAACCTAAACTTCTTGCACTTCACAGCCATGAAGGTGGACAACTATTGTTCACGATATAGTTGGACTGATACACCTAAAATATTTAGCTTCTGAATAGCCTTAAATGGTGATCCAAGTGCTATCGCTGCCATACATTGCTTAGTTGCTTGTTTTAAACACTAGTGCTAAGAAGTCAATGTAAATACTTTAAATCTAAGTTGAATTAAAACTTAGATTATTATGACTATAAGCCTTCTTGCTCTGCCTCAACAAAGTCCAATGCATTATACTGGTGCAGTTGAAGATGAGCATCCAGGAAGGTAGGCTAGACATCCTCTTTTATTGCTCTGCCAAAAGTTGTCATCATGCTATCAGTATCAGTTGATCGTGCCATCATTGTTTATTGTGTCTGCCAATGATAGAGTGCATTACCCCCTTGCTAAGCTACACATGAATCTGCGGCTATTCCATCAATGTCTCACAGTAAAATAGAAATTTGTGTGCAGCCTTACTGTGGGATTGGGGATTGATGAAGGATGAAATCAGTACTACACAAATCTTCTTGCCATTTAGACAAAAATTGATTTCCATAGGAAGGACCCCTAGCCTTCAGGACATCTTCAAACCCAGGCTAATCTTTTAGAGCTTGTGGCCTACAGTAATTCATAAGCAACTAAAGGCTAAGCTGGTGTTTATAAGGGAGCTAATTAGCTTAGTGTCTCACTATGCTATGTAGCAGCCTATACAAATCTATTCACTGTGACCTGCTCAATGGGGGCACTTGTCTTAATTACGCCAAAGCACATGAACTAGCACCTTTTCTTTTTTAAATGTTTTTATTTTATGTACAAAATATTTTCTTTGACTTGGGTGTTTACTGGAGCACTCCAAAAACAGCCTTTTAATGAAGAGAAGATACATAAATGATGAATTATACTTCTGGTGCAGCATTTGTGTAAAAGCCTAGGTCAAGACAAGACAAGACAAGACATTTATTTTTGTATAGCCCAATATCACAACAACAGCCGCCTCAAAGGGCTTAACAGACTGCACTAGACAACATCCCCTGTCCTTAGACCCTCCATCAGGGTGAGGAAAAACTCCAAAAAAAAAACCCAGCCGGGAAAAAAGAGAAACCTCAGGGAGAAACACAGAAGGAGGGATCCACTCCCAGGATGGACAGGCTGTGCAAGAATGTGTCCAGGACAGTTGAAAAAATACATATAAATACAAAACATATTCACAAAAAACAAGTCAGAGACAAAGTTATTGGGTAATTAATAAAAAGGTCTTCACTATGTTGGTAGATATTTGTAGCTTCAATGAGTGACTTGAGATAAATAATAGTCAAGAGCAGAACATGAAAATCTCTAAGAAAACATGTAGAATCTAGAAATAACAACAAGTTAATAACAACAATGTAACACTTAAATACTTAAACACTAGAGGGGTGTACCAACAACAAGACCACATAAGGAAAAACAAAAAAAAGCATGGGCTAATAGCTGAGAGGTCGGGCAAACTTCCTGGACAGCTTTCTGTACTGTAAATATGTCCCGCTTGGTGGGAATCAGTGTAAAAGGCAGCTAGCAGCTGGTGCTTACTGAGGTCCTGCTGGCCCAAACCCACAGCCACCCGGCTCACTGATGAAGACAGATGGATTGGGCCCCAGCTCCAAAGCAGGAAACTCACCCCCGAGCTGGCAGATTAGAGCCAATCGTCCAAAAGAGGTCCCACTGAAGGGGAGAAGGCTGAGCAGAGAAGCAACATGCATGCATTTCTGCATGTCTTTGTGAACTTTTGAACTGAGACGTGCTATATAAAGAATCACTAAATGTTGCAGTGACAACAGCAGGTGACAGAGGGGTTGGTAACAAGAGGAAATGTTAACATAGTAGCATAGATAGAGCTGGTAAATGCAAATACAAAGTGGTAACAGTTGAAAATAACATTCAATCTATTCAAGATTTTGAAAAAACTAAAATAAATGAATTAAAAAATAAATAATATATAATATAAATAAATACATTTATAAATAAAAATAATCCAAAAATAGTGTCATCACCAGCTATTACAGTTTCTACACAGCCTTTTCAAAACTAAACAAAAGTTCAAACCAAACAAACCCCACTCAGCTCAGTCCTTTAGTATATAATTTGTAAACCCAATTGTAAACCCTGCAATTTACACCCAAAGCATCCTGGGATAGGCTCCAGCCCCCATCTGACTCTCAATAGGAAAAAAGATTGAAAATGAATGAATTCAATCTAAAACATGCCAAAAATAAACTCTATCCACAAACAAGTGACTACCACAGCAGGTGTACTCATTTTAACAACTTCAGTTTTTTTACATTCACCCTGTCTGCCTTTGTTTAGTTGGCTTCATAAACAGTATAAAGCTGATGGGAACCTCAGGGAGCAGATGAGAAAATGGAAGGCACGATTCAAGCTACATACGATTTGATAACATGACCGGAAAAATCAATAGGAATCCATTGTGAGAACCCCCAGAGCTGTAACGACAGAACAAAAGAACAATTCAGCGTTGTCTAGCGGGAGCAGTAATAGCCCAGTAGAGTTGCTCTCCTGCAAGAATCAAACCATGCGTGTTCAAGCATTGCATTACCCCTCCCATGGTTTACTGCCTGCAGTTATCCTCCTTCATCACATAATCAGAACCAAATGGTGACAGTGTAATCTTTCAAACACCAGTTACAATTTTGAGCTGCTGGAAAATGAAGAAAGTTTGCAGAAAGCCAAGAAATGTGCAAATTCATTTGAGTAAAAACCTTCAAGAAGACTCAACAGAGCACTGCCAAATCCCACCTGAAGGAATGTTTATCTATGTCAGTGTTCTGAGTAATAGTAGTAGATGCAGCTTAAATTTGAATTTATTGATGGATTACCCCTTGAGAGGCAGCATCTCCTTTTTGAGGAGGTCTCAAATCTTCACAGTTAAGACAAGAAACTAAAGTAATCACCAAGGCGAGGAAAGTTAGTAAACTCTACATAAGCAGAGGGCAGAGCAATACCTTTAGAGTTGGCTGGACTGTTGCAAGATGGATGTTGAGACTTGTTCCTTCCTGGGCAAAACCACATCCCATCCACTGAGGTGAACACTTCGATATAGTAGGTTAACATTAAGTACAGAGAGCACAGTGTACCAATGTCATTAGCAGTTATAATCCAACTTTGCTTAAATAAACTCTTATGTCTAGTTTGGCCTTGATGCACAGACTACAAAAATGTCACAGCATTGCAGTACAGTCTCTGAAGCCTACACACAAACAGCAAAACCTGCACTTTCCAGATCTCTTTGCCTTATTCCGATTCAAAGCATTGAAACTATTCACCTCTGTATTCAGCTGAGGCAACAGTTCCTCTCTGAGGATAGCATGTCAAAAAAAATTAAACTTCACTCGTGCCATTAAAAACAACCTCAAATGTTTGAAGCTGTCAGGTGAAAATCCCCACATAAGCTGCTGAACACTACAGAGCAGATATAGGAGCAGAGCCCAAAGATAAAACACACCATCTATTCTTGCGAGTCTCTCTTTGAAACCCCTCTTGAGCGTGCCTCTGAGGTGGAGGTTCTTTACTCCCTACAGAGCTGCTCCAGCTTCTCCTTTCCCTGGGGAGATTTGTAGATCGAGACAAACACCTCGGGTTTCTCATCGGCTGTGTGTACTCCAAAATCTGCCGCGGGCAACTTTAAATTAATACCTAGCACTGCTTTTCCCTTGATATTTACGTATCATCACCCATGAATGTTATAAACGGAGGATGTTTAGTGCTTGTATAATAGGGCTAAACTGTTCAGCAAAATGTGTGCCTGATATAAATAATGCCGAATCTCTTGGAAATGTGCTGAATGTATTTACAATTACAGCAAACTATAGAGGTTTATATTATTTACATGTTAGTACAGCGCTGTGCTTTCCAGCAATGGCTTCTTTTGTTGCAAAAGAAAACAAAAAAAAAAACAGATGTAAAATGGAAATGTCTTGGGTAAGCAGAAAAAATATGTTGCCTGCTTAACTCTCCTGTGTCCTTTAAAACAGAAATGTCTTCCCAGCAGAAAGGAGCTCTTCAAACGGGAACATCCAGACTCACAAACCCATGGAGGTTTGTGATACATGACTTCTCTTAAACTATATTAATATCTCCCATCACTGAAGCATGCTTGCTCTGCTGTAAAGAGACAATTAGCAGCATATTCATTTCTGATATAATTGCTGTCAAATTACAGCCCACTAACAACAACAATGATAAATGCCATACAGGAACCTTTATAACCAGACTAGCATGCACCAGCAAATTTTAAATATGCTTCCATGTCTGGTCAAGCAGTGCACTTTCATGAACAGACAATAGTGGAGATCATTATACAGCAAGAGAACAGTAATTAGATGTTCAGGCTAACAGTGAATTTGCTCCCTTGTCTTCTGCTTTGACACACAACACTAACTAATGCAGCCTCTGGACCACGTGCCTCAGGGCCTGGGTATGCATCCCTTTAGGAACCTAACATAGCACACGACAACAGCCCTGACATTTTACAAACAGGGAACCTACAAATGAGCTCATTATATTTTGTCATGTTAAAACCTAACTTACTTTATAAAGTCTCAATGGTTAAAAACAAAATTACCTAAAATAAAAATGTCTGGAGTTTTACAATAATACATCAAATCATTAGGCCAATGTATATTTTAAATGTAGGCCTGTCAGAGATAACATAATTCAGAGAGAAGGTGTATTGTCAAGCTTCTTGCTAAAAGGCATACATTGGCACATTAGCACCTAGCACAAGCAGGCTGAAGGTGTTAGAGAGTTTGCTAAATGGAACGTGTGAAAGACGGCTGCATTTGACTTACCTGAAAAAACACAACTATAACGCAAAGTTGCATCACAAATATGGACCCTTTTAGATAAAAAAAATAAAATAAAAAAGACGCAATAAAGCGCAATAAAGCAAAGCACAGCAAATGCTCACTGAACAAAACAACCAAATTTCCAAATTGAAAGGTGTCATTAAGTCACTATTTTGAGACATATATCAAATAACTATCAAACATATAGTTTTATAGATAAGGCCTATTTATTTTAACTAAGAAAAAAACCAAAAAGCTAAACTATTTTATCATCAGGGAATACTCACATGATCAATGTTTAAAATAAATGTCAAAGTAACATTAAATTCAGAATATACTTTGAACATTTTTATTGAAAATTGCTAATCTATGTTTTTCTCCTATATGTAAATAAAATCCTGACTTGAAGAAAATCCAACCATGTTTTATAACATTGGGTAGTTTATTGAAGTTGTAAATGTGTTAGGTGTCATTATGCATGACCTTAGTTTTTCTACACTCACAAAACCAGAAAAGTTTGAACATTATAATAATGATTTGCTGCTTCAACATTACATTCAAAGCTGTAAATTGTTATAGCTACATTTTGTTAAAAACACAATATGTACATTAATTGTAATACACATTTTTTTATATTTGGCATACTTACAGGAATCTCATCATATAATTTACAGGTTCTCAAGTACTGATTAATGTGAATATTTAATCTCAAAAATTCACAACAAATTAAAAAGTAAATTACCCATACAAAAATGAAAGATACAAACATTACGAGCTAGTTTGCCCTCCAAAAAAGTTGAATTTCCATGAAAACATTATGTTAAAATGTTGTCTATTTTACAAAACTGCATGACATCTGCCGGCCACAGTCATTTACTTTACTGTGGCACTGCATTGTGGTTTACCTGGGCAACTACCGACCCTGTAGTCAACCCACGTCCAGCATTTAATTAAACACAAATTAAATCTTTACTGTACAAATATTTGACAATGATTAGTTTGTAATTCTTTCACCTAACAATTGGCTGATAACACGTAAGTCCTTGAGTGTCGCAAGGTCTTTTCGGACAAACCTGACATCACAACTTTGTTCTAATAACTGCGTCATCAAATGGAGACTTTCTAATAACAGTACAGGTCATAATACGAGTAATAATGTTTGTCGTTGTTTTGTGCTTGTCAGTCATGTCTGATCAGTGGATAATAACCTAAGTTGAAATAAATAAATTAAAATGTTTTACAGGTTCATAGATTCCAGGTCCCAGATAAAAAAAATGAAAAAGTTTCTTTACAGCACGTTGTACGTATTATTCCTTTGGCACAATACTTGGTAACTCTAACCCTAAAATCTGTTTTCATGTACATCATGCAGGAGGAATAGGGTGTTTCCACATAAATCACAACAGTAATGGTAAAATATAACTTTACCAAGCATGCACGTGCAGCCTTTGTTTCTTGACCAGGCTTGTTGTGATAGTAAAATTATAATTATATTGACCTAACTTTTAAAGGCTTGTGTCAAGAATTTAAAGAGAAAAGGCAGTCTTTTGTTAAGGCAGCAATTTACTTTATTAGCCGACTATTTTACCTGTGATCATTTCCAACAAACCAACTGCTTTTACAATACTGAAGTGTCTGTTTGAAATGGCAAAATTATACTTGTGTAAAAGCCACTTAAATTGAATTCATTTATTTCTTTGGGATTTTTTTTCTACCATTACTTGTGTGGATATGAATACTGGAACACACCCTTATCTACTACACTTCACTGAAATGCATACTCGAGGCCTCTAGCACCTTTTTTGCCATACAGTATACAATGTACAGTTATTAAAAAAACAAAACGTGCAAGACTCACTGATAAAAGACTCTGTTTCCAATACTTAAGGCAAAACAATTTCCATATATACCAATATACATATATTTGAGATTAATACATCTGTGAAAACATTGTTCTTCTTGAGTGTTCTGGTAAACATATGTTGAGACTGACCATTGTAAAATGATGTACTAGAGCTAAAAGTGTGACCAAGTCCAAGTCAATGCCCTCTAGTAAATACATAATAAACTTCAGTTTGTTGACAGCTTGTTAACAGGTGACCCTCTGTTTGTTATCGGAGTAAAGATCAGGAATGCAAAACTAAAGGTCATAAAACATGAGTGCCCAGTAAAAAAAGTGCAAAATATGCCAGTGTATTTCTAGCTCAAACCCCAGCAATAAACTGAACCAGCACCTATAGCTGGGACACTTTTCTGGGCAGAGGTCTTGGTCTGGGGACTCGAGGGTCAGAAGTCCCATCCAGCTTCATGCTCCCTGTGCGCAGCTGGTGTGGTTTTGGCGGCAGTGCTGGGGGGTCTGTCTGCGGGGGGATGGAGAGACTGTGGGGCAATGGCACAGGCCTGCGAGGGTTGTTCCTCTCATACACACTATAGGGCGGTGGGGTCTTGTTCTCCCTGCGGATCGGCTCATCTGAGCTACTGGAGATGGAGTTTGGCAACGTAGTAGGTGGAGGCAGCGAGTGGGTCGGGTGTTCACCTGTGGGGAACTCGGTGCCTGACGCCTCAGATACACTGCAGCGACTGAGAGAGGAGATGCCGCTGCTGTAGCTGCCAGACAGGACAGGGGAATTGGACACCAAGCTGGAGGACTGGCACTCGGTGGGAGAGGGGGTGAATGGTGGCACTGAGGTCTGAAGGTAAAAAAAGACAAAGTATTATTTTCAAAACATTTACTCTTTACAGTAAGTATACCATTAATGCCAACTTATAAACACTATCTGCAACTGTTTTGGTTTGCTATTGTTCTACAATACTCTAAAATCAAACAATGGGATATTAATTATACATTACTAGCACCTAAATATAGCGTCTCCAATGTGTGTGCTGACAAAACTTGAGCGGCACAAAAACCTAAATAAACAGGGATACTCGCTGAACAGATTGAGAGAGCCAGTTTTTTCCACTCCATCAACTGGCCCTGTGCACTGAGATGAAAAAGCACAATATGCCACACTTCCCTGTTCAAAAATCTGATTACTCATCAAAATGTTTTTCGAAGCAATTACAGCATGGAGCCATTATTTGAGCTACATTTTAATTGGATCTACTGAAGTATCCAATTGACCAGTATTAGTCATGCTACAGGAGGCATTCACAATAAAGTTTATATTTCATGCACAAGAAAAAATATTTTCTTTTAGAGAATGTACACATTTATAGAGTGTGTGATGAAAATGTGTATCAGCATTTTATGCAACAAAATAGAAGAGTTGTAGACTTTTGACCCAGTTGCCCCTTGGGACTGCTAGTAAATATTATTTGTGCCTCTGGAGATGAGTAACTGCAATCCTGTCAGACTGGCACCATGTGTTTTTTGTGAGTTCACTGCTGCCCTGCGGTATGTGGTCTGGAGATAGGCCCTTGGCTACATTACGTGATGTGTGTTGGCTGTGTGCTAGATAATGGAGCCTGCTGGAGGTCCGTGGAAGCCCCATGCCTGGCTGTGCCATGATGGGGAGCTTGGTTGTTTGCTACAGGCTTCTTCTATTACCACAATGCTCAGGCAACACACACAAACACCGGCGCACACACAAATTTGATTGACAGAGCCTGCTGAGCGCCAAGCTGTCACTCACACTTTGGTTTTCAGAGTCTTTACACACACATAGACCACACACAAATGCAAAGCACACGCCTGGTAGCTGTCACAAAACTCTTCACAAATTTGGGAGGTTAACAGTGTTGGCTTGTGACAAACCCACAAAGAAGACAGTGTTGTGTTGTGGACACCATTTCCCTCTCATTACTTCTGTGCCTTGTCAACCTTTTCTATACCTCTTCTGTTTATGGTGACTGGTATTGCTAGTACTAGAGTCATTAGGAAGAAAATCAGAGTTTGGAAACAGAACAGTAATTTGTTTATTGGTAGATAAACTAAAAAAAACACTTTACAACACGCTATTAAGTATTATTGTTGAGAGCTCCTAAATGGAAGATAATGGGGCAAAACTATTACCTAACTATTAGATGAACATGTGTTGTGCAAGTTCTTATTTTTCTTAAGATACTTGAATTGAGTAGTCAAGGTGACATATTTTTCTAACTACCAAGTGCCCATTAAGTAAAACAGTGAATACTCTTTAGGCAGTCCCATTCTGGACCCTTTTTAGGACAGTCAGGGCATAAAATGACCAAATCAGCAGCACTGGAGCAGTTAGCAGCTTGACTGAACAGTAATGCAAAGCTCTCCAGCCTTGAGTTGGCACAGAGCAGGATAAAGACCCTGGAGCAGGCTGGTAACACATTATTAGCAGTGCGGGATAAAGACCCAAGGCTGTCACTAAGCAAGGTCAGCCTGTCTTCAGAAAAGAAAGATAACTTAAAAAGACCCATTCTTAGGATTAAATGGTGAAAAAAGTTTAAGAGTGAAAAACTAACCTTTTGTGGTGATCTAGATGTAGGAACTGGGGACTGCGAACTCATGTTTTTAACTGCAGAGGCTGAAAAACATATGTGAAAAATGGGCAGAGGAAATTCAAATCAGTCAGTGTTTTACTTCCAATCCAGAAAGATGACACCGCATGAGTCATGCAAACATAAACACATGGAGCTCAGAAGGCCAGTGGCTTAAAGCATCAATGAATCAAATAAGTGCTGATGTTCTGCGGGTCTTTCAGGCCGCCTTAAGCTGTTGCTACATCCAGCAGCTGTTGCTTTCCATGCAGTAAGGACAGAAAAAGTTGGAAAAACACTCTCCATCTGCTTGTTACTGCCAGGTAGCACCATATATCAGAGAGCACTGGGGAGTAGGCCAATTGGTGCACCAGTAAACAACTGAAAAGTAAAAAAGAGTTGAATTGTTGTATAAGTAATAGGAGTTGCGTGTAAAGTCAAGCCAGCATGTGGTTGGAATTTCAATTAGGATTGACCTAAGCCTTTAAAGTCCGTGAAGATTTTAAAGCTTGTTGTCAGCTGAAAAGCCACATTTCGAGCTCTTCTGAAAGTATCCCATGCCTGTTGTAAATAAAGCTAAATAAAGCCTTGGCATCATTACAGATTTTGCTGCAGTGAATAAAATCAAGTAGAAAGTCCAGAAATTCAAAGAGAGGGGAATACTACTTGGGGGAATACTATTATTATGTAGTATTAGGTAAGAAGCCAGCAGATGTCAAAAGGCAGAGTGGAAAATTAGTATACTCGTCCTCCGAGGATTTACTTTGATAGGCCACTTTACCTTTTAATGGTGGCCTAGGTGGTACAGGAGGGCATAGTAGATTGCCCACAGAGTCAGAGAAGGATGGGGCTCCTTGTTTGACACTGTCTAGGCTCCAACTACTTGGTGTGGGTCTCACTTACAGTACACAAAAACAACACAAGTCACTCTACAGGTTATGAATCATACACAACATAAAGAACACGGTGACAGCATGCATTTACGTGGTTGGAATGAAAACTGACAACATATATAAATCTAATTTTCACACCAACTGTATATCTGCGCTCAAAATAGTGTCAACAGAGATAAATACAAACAGTGTTCCTAGTGGCTCGTTGATGTATGTCAGACAGGTTCACTGCAAATTATGAATATTTTTTTGAGTTGATTTAACGTTATCGTTGGCAAAAAGAGAAAAGAAAACCTGTTGTATCCATCTAATATTAGTAATAACTTGTTTTAACTAGAATCTGTCTATATTTAGGCTTCATAATTGATGCTTCAAAGCCAATAATGTGACAAAGTACACATCACAGGCTTTGTATAATTTTTGACACATTCTGTCATTGTCTTATTCATAAATGAAGTCACCATATTGTCCTTGTTAATCTGTCTCTTACTGCATTATTTATCAATCACACCTTAATAACACATAAGAAAAGCATGTGGGCATGAGAGAGTTACAAAGGAAAAGATCACATCCACACTTTTATTTTTAATTATTTCACAACCCTGTGGGATGCATATTTTTGTGGTAGCACCTGTGGAAGTAAAAGTAATGCCAATTTATTTATTTTTTCATTCTATAATGAATTGTATTAAACATCAGGAAAAAGCAATCAAATGGCTCAGGTTTTTTAATTACACAGGGGTCAACTGCAGCCACACAGGGATATTTTTCTGATAGAAAATGCATGACATATTCCTCCCCTTTGACTATTCTTATATATTGTATGCATTCATGCATACAGAATGAATGTCACTCACATCAATCAGCAGTGCACAATTAGTGCTTTAAAGATGACAGCCAAGATGAAGAGCTTCACAATTTAAGTCTGGTTGGAAGTCAGTGGATAATGTGTGTGCAACCAAACTCCCTAAGGCACTAGTGTTAAGACAGATGCCTCCAGTCATTGTGTGTCTAAACTGTCACATACACTACATGTCTGGACACATGACCCCAGCGGTATAAGGATCACTTAGTAATAGACAAGCAACAGGTTACTGCTGTCAGAGCTTTACAGCTAACTCTATATTATTGTGCTTAGGCTCAACACATTGTGAAGCATTTATTTGATAGATTTACCTTTGTCTGGTGCTGAGAGGTTAGGGTCACTCCGTGGTAAAGTGGTATCCCCTATTTGATGAGGAGGAGCTCTCTGCAAATACAACAACCAAGTTAGCCAAATAGAAAAAGGACAAACTAAAATAATACACAAGAAGTACCAATTTATGTCAATTTAACACTGGCATAACTGCAAATCCTTTTCTACAGCACAACTACAGAAATTGTGGAAACACAAACACCAGTTAACTGCCATTAGAAGTATATTAAGATAATATTATGTAATATTTAAGTCTTCAATCTCATTGACAAATAGCACACATAGTTTAATTCCTTGAACTGGAGAAGAGATCTGCCACTGATGCTGCACACGAAAAGAGGTGAACAATCCTAAAAAGCAAACTTAATTTATTTTTTGTATTTCTTTGTTCCTAAAGAGGCATTGTGGGATACTACTGTCTGCTGCCCCTCAGTGAGAAAAGAAACAACATCATCATCTCTTTCTTGTGTTGCCATAAAAACTTTCTGATTGAATTTTTGGAAAAAGGGCTGGTCTGCCCGACTGACTGACATTACCATTGTGAAGAATATTGATAAACGTTTTGGCACTATATAATTCTCAGCTACAAAGAAACAGATGATGAAGACTGGTCCACCAGATGCAGTGCTAAAGGTTGTTGCTGTTTAAGCCTTACATTTTTCTTTGGGGATGATAAATGTTCAATAATAAATTTTGTAAGTTATAATAATCCCCCTTTAAATATGGCTAGCTGTAGCCATATTTAAAGCCGAGACATGCACCTGCAGTACCAGAAAAATTAACTGCTACAAGCATTGTTTAAAAATGGAAACATCCCCCACAATTTGTCTTTACTTCACAAGAACAACATTACACACCTGGTGCAATTAAAAGGTCTATAATTAGACCAAATCTGAGTAAAACTGCATTCTTGTATAGCAACAGATCAAGGACAGCCGAATGTGCTCTGGATGACCCTGCATGTATGCTCAACCGCTAAAAGTATATGCAGAACCAAGTTTAGGCTCCACTGAGGAAGAACCTTTTATCACTTGACACGCACCGTGAGCTGTGTATGCACTCACCTGTGCAGGGTCCAGGGGGTTGGGGAAGATGGCACTGACTGGCCTCTCTCGTGGAGACAGACAGGCATTTTCTCTGGAATGCTTGTGTTTCTCTGCCATTTGGGGAGAACCTGAAATGTACACAATGTTAGACTACACAAGCAAGTACAAATACACAAGGGACCAAATAGCAGCAAGGTGTTAAGACCATTACCCACAAGTACAGGCAATCAGGAAAGGCCAATCTCTCCTTCTCCCCGCTAGCCTCTCTTACAACCGCTTTCAGCCGCGGGAGGGCCACAACATGATGAATGTCCTGCCCCCTCCTACACACTCGTGTACACATCTTCAGCCCCACTCACCTCTTCTGTTGGGCTATATAATCACAACGGTGGGAGGCAGCCCACACACATGCTAACTCTTCATTGCCTTTACTTTGAGTTACCTTAGGCCTCACCATTAGTAAGAATGTTCATGGAAGACTATCATAAGGTACTCATGAGAATCTCTTATTAAGATAAGACCACAGCAGGAATAGTCTTCTGCAGGTCACTTTTATAACAGCACTGAATGCAATAAGCAGCTTGTCGAAGGGAAATGTATAGATTTCCATAAATGTTCTAATATATTTTTTCTTTTTAGGATAAGAGAAGAAAAAACATGTTTGTAGAATTGTGCACAGATGCAGTAGATAGGAAGGGAGACGGTGCATATTAGATAGTCACACTCCATTGAAGTAGAGGCTTGGATGAAGTCGACTGGACCTGAGACAGAATTGAGTTCCAAGAGGGAAACTCCACACAGAGCAGTAATCATCTCATATTCTGTCTTGCATTTTCACTGGATCCATCTTTCTTTCAACAGCATTTGTCACCATGTCACAGCCCATTTCATTTTTCATCTCAGCTCATTTTTTATTCTCTCTATTTGTGGTCTGTCTCCAGTTTCCTATTGTACCTCTGCTGATATTGTTCTGTCCCCTCTGCCCTCTGTATCCCTAGCTGTCTGCTAGCCTCACTGACCTCGGCTCACAGGAGGTGACAGTGATTGTTTGGTAGGATGTTGTGCCAATCAAAAGGGCAAAAGTTCTGTCCCTCAGCTCAGTGTTTCCAGATGAATTTCTGTCTGCAATCTTGGTCTAGTCACTGTGGATTAAAATATCTGCAAAAGGGCTTATAGTGCTCTGAATTCAGTTGTAAAATGAGATGTTGAGCAGAGCATTATTCCCACCTCTGGCGCTGGACGGGGCGGAGCTGGTGACGTTAGGCGAGGCAGAGTGGTTGGAACTGAGGCTTGAGGTAGATGGACTAGGCTGTCAGGATAAAAAAAAATAAAATGTTCTCATTAATATAAAGAACAAGCTAAAATTCATCTTATGTATAGTACATGGTAAATAGCTGTTGTTGATTCACAATGCACAGCAGGTATCCAATTAAAAACCTACAAATGTATTCTCCTGAAGGGAGAAATGCCAACGTAACGACTCCCTCTGAAGTTCAAACTAATATTGTAATGGGCTGAGTCACATCCTGACAACAGCCTTTTTCATATTATGATTTCCTCTGCTTTTTGATAAATCCAGCTCTGCCAAGTGCAACTAACAGACTGGATGCCAGAATTTATTGGAATTGGCCAAAAAAGCTCCTTGCACAGTACAAAGCATGCAGAGTCTGGCTCTTTATTTGGTATAATCTTGATGATTTGCTTGCCTGGGTGAAGCTTCAATCAAAGAGTATGAGAGGGCACTAAAAAGAATCAAGTGAGGAGAGAAACAAAGATTGGGAATGTATTCTGAAATCTTTAGGGAGTAAGACTACATTTTCACATGTTCATACAGTTTCCTACACAGAGGTATGTTTTTGAATGAATAAAGAAGTAGAAATGTAAGAGTACCTGCATGTTGAAAACTTCATCAGAACTTTCTGATTGCCCTGTGATGTTGCTGACTTCATTAGAAGCTTGAGATGACAGAGAGGATGACGAGTAGCGGTTCACAGCAGGATAACTAAGGGGACTTTAGGGGAAGAAAAATAGAAACAATTTTATAATATGATTCAATGAATGCAGATTTCATTTTATTGGCTTTAAGATATTTCACTCACCCAAGTCAGTGTAAGCCGCAGAAAAGCAGATGGAACAGGAACAGAAAGAAAGAAAAAAACAGAAAAGTTCAGAATTGAAGACCATCAATGAAGCTAACAAAGCTTGTCTGTTAGGAAACACAATTATTTAAAAAAAGATGGGCAAAAGCACGTAGAGCACAAATACTTTACCACCAGACTGTAGCCTAGTTTTGAGTCACCACACATTGTACAAAAAAAAAAAATCATAAACGCAATAAAGAAAAAAGTGAAATGTCACTGGGAGATTGAGGGTACGCTAGTGCCTGTATCTCTCTGTGGTGCGCTGCCCCCTGGGATCTGACTGTGGAGGCAGTGTCGCAGGTAGAAAGAGTGACAAGGTCACTGACCACAACAAAGCACACACATAAATAAGATCCACAGTGTGACTGCTGGTCTAGCAACATACACCGAAATATCCCTTTGGGTGCCCACAAAACACCCCCCCTACCCCCATTTACGCTCAGATGAGTCACACTGGTAAAGAACAGAAAGAAGAAAGAGCGAACAAGGGCACAGAGTGGGTTGTTCTTGTTAAGGTGGGGGTATAAAAAAAGTAGAGAAGTAAAAACAAGATACGATGAGATGAGGACAGAGGTCTAAAGTGGAGGCCAATAGCAGAATATAAAATACATTTTAAATTACATTAATTAATACAATCACATCTTTTACATAAAAAATAGGATTAAACAAACTGAAATAAAAAAATGTTAACACATTAAAAAAGGTGGTCACCTCCGCCTGGTAACCCCTCTGCCACCGTCCGGGCTAATGATGTTGGGCACTGAGTTCCTGCACGTGCGTGGGCTTCCATTGGTAAAGTGCACCGGGCTGGCACGCACATACGCCGGAAACTCCTGGGGATTTAAATAAGACAAAAAAGAAATGCACATGATCAAATGCTTGTGGGTGTCAGCGTGAAGTACGTGTTTAAAATACACAGAAATGCAGATGAAGGTGAGTGTTTAATGAGGGGTGGCTCTCTCCTCTGAGGACTGAAGGGGTCATTCACCCTCAGGACTTAACACAGCTGTGAGCTGCAGTTGTCAGATACAGGGTGAGTTTCCATAAAACACAACTAATGATTCAAGGAAAACAATATTAAACTTTCTAATACACCATATATTATCTTTGATAAACTCTCAATCATTTACTGACTCATAAGTGTGTCAGCAGTGAAAGATCATAAATATGGATGAGGATCAAGAAACAATACCTGTATGCCCAGACTTGATTTCATCAGATGGAACTGGTCCACTAACTTCTTGTGAAGAGGTCTCATGTCCTGGGGAACAAACTTCTCATGTACAGCAAGGCCATACTCCAGAATATGTGCCTGAAAGAAGCAGAGAATAAAATAAAGAATCCAAATGAGAGGTGTTTTATTCAGCTATGCCAGCTTGATCATGTTATCTGAGCTGGTCAGAGAAAATAAATCAGCACGACTTGGAACACTCACTACAGTACTATCCATCATAGCAATTAATCTTCTCTTGTCTACTTAAAACATTTTGGACAAGAATTACTGTTCAGGATGATATATTAGCATATAAACACAATACATTTTCTTTTCCATTTACATTGTGTTAATCTATAAAATCAAATGTACAGTATACAGTACTTTGTTCTTTCAACATAAAAGAAAAAAATACTTTTTTTTATGATTAATTGGACTACAGATTTGTAATGAATTTAGTACACCGTCATGTGCTAAAATGCAACAATACAAGGATTACTAAATAAATGATCTTTCATCACAAACCTGTTCGAACATGAGTTCCCTCAGTCGTCCAATCTTGTCCCCATCCTCCGGATGATTCATAATATAGTCCTTCACAAAAAAGGCCTGCATGGAGACAAAATGCTGAACATCTGTTATGAACACACCAGGAGCTAAAGCAAAAAGCTTCCTGCAGTGTTACCTGAATCCCTGCTGGGCTGACTCACTAAATTAGTGTCCACACATTTCTTTTGTTCAAATGCTTAAAAATGGTAATGAACAAACAGGAAATGGGCAAAGAACTAAATAATTTTTGTAACTCAAATTAATGTAACTGTATAAGGACAAAAGAAGGCAAGGAAACAGCTACAATTTTTTTAGCTCAGTAATTGGGTCAATTTGTCCAATGTCCAGCTCAGATTAAGACTTAGTGATGGTCCTGCAGTAATTCACTTTATCAGACATTTAGTGCAAAAGGGCATCATAAAGAGGGTTATCATTTGTTCCTTCAAATGTCTCTGGAAAAGCCAGCAAATACAATCAATAAACTTCTACCAATCTGTCAATGATGGAAAATGTCATGTCTGGCTACAAAGTGTGAGACCATGGAGTGGCTCTGTTAATCATTAGAAAAGTCCAATTACAGATGGAACACAGAGGGGAGGGAAATAAATCAGGCTGCATCCCCCCTCAAGGGCTTCAACTCAAGCTAAAGCAATAAATCTGAATATTAATAATGACAATTTCTCATTCATTTCTAGTAGTGCAAACTGCCACAGCTGTCAATCGCTATTATTTAGGGAAATTAATAGATTTGTGAGTTGTTCCATGGGGTACTGCATCTAATCTTCCGAGAAGAAAATTTTAAGTTGATGTCAGAGCTAATGCCACCTATTACTGCAGAAAGAAAACATCTATGTCACTTTGAATAATTAAAAAGTATGCCGCCTTCTGTTGTCCATGTTTAAGGACAGATTGCAAACACTTGATGGTCAAAGAATGTCCACTGACACTTTCACATACACATGCATTTAAAACAGACACCAAAAATCCTTCTAAATGCTCTCATTTATCTAACGGAATAATGGCAGTAAGGGAGGAAAGTACTTGCCTTGTGAGTCTATCAAGTATCCTGCAAACCTAAGGCTAGGCTAATTCTGCAAAGACCCAATACACACTTCCACTGACACACATACAGTACAAGCCCACACACGTGAAGCCCCACATACACACTCCCGAAGGAACATGTTGGTTGCTATGCAACAGAGAGCAAGTCACTGAGTCCAGTCTGTTGTTGAGGGTTGAACCACTTTCTTGAGTACATTATAAGTCTTCCTTTTCGTACTCTTCCTTGGTAAAGAACTGCACATCTAGAAAACCGTGTTATATCACACTGGGAAAGAGAACATACAAAGGGACTGCGGATGGAAAGTAGCTTGTAGTTAAATCTGGTGCAAAGCATCTCTTCTCTTTAATGTATTTGTACATGGTCCTTGACAAATAAAAAATAAACTGAACTAAACTAAACAAAAAATTTAAATGTTTGTTCATAGCATTAACCTGAATATAGCTTATAGCCTGTGTTGTGCCTTCTCTTAAATGAACAGTGCAAGAAAACAGCAGTAAACACTTCTACCTCATTCATCCAGCCATTATTGGCCATCTATCTTCCTCTTTCACTTCCTCCAAATCCTCAATTTGCCATTTTCAGACCTTGCCCCTCTTTTTCCCTGTATTCATCCATTGACCACACCCCCCATCCATCTTATTTGTATATCCCACATCCATCACATTTGTTACTTCCACCTCCTTCTGCTCCTCATTTCATTTAATCACCGAGTCCTACCTTCACCCATTCATGCATCCATTCTACTACTCCCTCTGCCTGTCCGTACATCTCTCTGCCTAAAACCACCTTCATGGATCATTAAGAAATCTATTTGTCATTTCTTCGCTCCTGCTCAGTCTCTAAAACCTTCCAACCTTATCCTCCATCTATTCACCCATACCTCTTGGTAGCGGGCCAGCCCACCGTTGACAGCAGCATCGATGACCCCATTGAGGCACATGGTGAGGGGGTTGATGTTCTGCATCTGCCGGTTCTGACACTGGGTGATCAATGTTCGTAACTGTAGGTTCTTGTTCTCAATCACCTCGATGGCATTCTCTAGCGGGCTTACCTCCACCTGGAAAAAAAACAACGGATTGATCCAAATGCAGTGAGAATCATGGGAAAATTCATCCTGATAGAACCATTCCTAAAAACACATTATTAATGCATGCTTTTAAGCATTTAAGTGACTACTGTTTAAAATAAAACAATAGCAACAACAAAAGGTAAAACTGTATTTAATAATATACAAGAGTGATGTTAGAATTAAATGGCTGTTCATTTCTCAAAATATAAAATAAACTTAAGTGATTTAAAAAAAATATAAGCAATACAATTTGATTTCTGAGTTAAATCTAATTGTTCAAGAACCATAAAATGTGTCCGGCATTCACCACATTCACCTAGGTCATTATAGTCAATCATTCAAGTATTGGTTACCAGTACTCTAGATTGCAACTTTCAAAATAAAAGTCTCATTGTGTGAGTCTCATGAATATTTCAAGAGCTGGTCACACGTACCACCTCCCTCTTCTCCACTTCAAACCAGCGGGAGATGCCTGGAAGACTTTGGACCAGAGTCAGTGTAGTCCTCTCCACCCACAGGCTCTGCAGCACATATGAACAAACACACATGAGAATCTACTCATTTCTAAACAAGAAGAACTTCATATATAATACACAAAAGCAAATCCTGCATTTTACTTTTATTTTCTTTTTTTTTTCTTTTGCGTTCCGCACATTAATTAGGGATGCACAGTTATAATAAAAAACATATTGACTATAGCTTCTGTCAAACACCCTGTTTTAGCTGTAGGTTAGATGCTATGTGTTATATCTCCAGTCATTATTCATGTTCCAGCACTTATACTGTCAGCATGCTTGTCAATAAGCCAACAAAGCACAAGGTCAACCTGGCAGCACATAAACTAATGAAAATGTAGCCCTTAATACATCCTATCACTCTACCAAAGTGGACTGTAGAGACACATACTGAAGAACTATAGACTTCTCTGTTCCATTTCAATAAACTGTATTTTCAGAAGAAACACTATTTGTGTACAGTAATACAAGTACAGTAATAGTATTATTTTAAGAACTGATTTTTAAGTGTGTGTACTGCTAGTAAAAAACTTAAGTACCTTTAAAACATTCAACATTTTAAGTATTGACAACAAGCTCTATTTTTTTCCACAAGCCCAATAATTTATAGTAAGTGGAGATCTATAATATTCAAGCTTAATCCAGAGTTGGGGTCTTGCTCAAGGACACTCCAACAGAGCAGATGTGTGCTGACATTATATTGATCCGGTATCTAGAGGATGAAGAGGGGGCTTCCGGCACACTACACAACCTGACTGCCCTTTATTGATTTTATGCTTTTTAAGTCCAAGAAAAGCACCTGAAAAATCACTGAAACAATGTCTTACAATTAAACTGAAAGAAAAACAGACAAAAATCAAAGTCTTAAGCCCTTAGGGCCTTACTTAAATCTTTTGTTTTGCAAATTAACCTTTTTTTTAATTCTGTGAACCTTTTTACATGCCTTGAGTTACAATTATACAATTTCAGCAAACAATTTCCTGCTTACAGCAAGAGTTTTCAAATACACATTATTTGTACCTGGTTGGACGATATACTCATTCTTAATAGAAGGAGAGATCTTTCTAGTGTTTTTTTGTACCTTGAACTCATTCTCCTTGTCTTTGGTGCCCTTGTGAAAAGGCCGGTCATATCTGAACCTCCAGATGTGATTGAACTTGTAGAAGCTTTTGATGTTGTCAGGCACACCATCCCTTTGCAACACATCCTGACTCTCTGGGATGGGAGTTACAGCATAGATCTGCAGGTCTGTATACCATAAGTTAAGAAAGCCACAAGAGAATAAAGGAGAGGACCACAAATTAAAACTCTTTTGATTCTTCAGTGACCTCAAAGAACATGGGAACAGACATATACCATTATAAAGAGGACAAGGACACACAGAAGCAGCAGTAGCATGGTGGTGTAGCCTACTTTAATGTGAGTAAATGAAGTTGCTCTCATTGAACCCCTTATATGGGCCTCACGTATGGGTGCCACCATACAGCACTAACCTCCATCCACCAGAGGGCAGGCTCCAAAAGAAATGTAAGCAGAAATCCAATGGCAAATTTAAAGTGTAAAAATCATTTTTACAGCCTTGTACTAAAGATGGATCTGGTCTCTGGAGCTGAGGTTTTACTACATAACAACTCTATTCTAAAACTATAATTTTATATTGCAGTAGTAGTCAGAAAAGGCCGAATGTAGGTAAGGCCTATATCAGTGAATGGGGGAGCAATGGGTACGCAAGATCCACTTATGTACAATGTATGGAGTAACCCACTCTCATGGTGGAAGTCAGGTCACATACAAACTGAAGGATGTATTGAAGAGTGTTCTAAAAAGAAATGAAATGCCTTCCTGCTTTGAACTGCTCTTTGACACTAGAAACACAGGGAGTTTCATCACTATGCAAAACCTTACCTCAGAAAATAAATAAATAAAAAGGCTTGCATGTTGTTCTGTCATTGTATTTTTGCCTTATATAAAAACCCTGACAGTAGTGGAGGAGGATAGTGGAGTGGGAAGTGACTCAGTGTATTCCCTACACTGCTCAGACTTAAAGTCATCACTAGATAACCCTGCATCAGAATCAGCAACTGGGAAATATGAGGCAACACAGGTAATATCCTTTTAATACAAGAATGTCTTTGGCAGGATATATAGATGGGTGAAAGGTTTTCTATTAATTACCATTATGTCGGAATAATAAAGCAGGCTGCTAATTTATTCATGATCCTTGTCTCTTGGAAAAGAAGAAAAACGGAAGTGTGTGCAGGTAAGCAGACTAAATGCATGCATAAAGAGTCACTTAACAAGGCTGCCCTCCAAGTGCTAAATTTCGTAGGTTAATAAATGGATTCATTTAAATGTATTTTAAATAATGTACAGAACATTAGTATGGATTTGCTTTATACCAACCCAATAATATAAGACTTAAAATGCATATAAAAAAATAATAGAAGTTGAATCTCTAGGTGAAAATACTATTTTATAAACTAATAAATTGCATATTAATATATTTTATATTACATATAATTTACAGATAATGTGGTAGCATGCAGAATTTGTTTTCCTGCCTATGTATTTTTGTCGATACGGTTTTAAACAAGTTAAACGAAGGATTGTGGCATTGTAGTAAAATTGTATAACACACAATCTTATATCAGTCGTTATGATTGTTTGTGTACACAACTAAAGAAAGATGAGTGTTTATCTTTGTGAATGTGGATACATATGTATGTGTACACTGCAAATTTGTAATCCTTCCCACATCTGACAGTGTCTGCACAGGATGGATCTATGCGTCTAGGCTGTCTGAATAGATTTGTATGTGCCTCTCCCTACAGTTAAGGATACACTGTGCATCGGCCTGGTATATGGTCTGGTCCGGCTGGTTAACGTGCTGCATGGCGATGGCGTGGGGAAACTCGTTGAGCATCCGCTGCTGAAAAGCCTCCAACCTCTCATAGTCATGCCCACGGCATACAAACTCTTTATTCTGCAGAGGAAGAGAAGAGCAGAGTTAGTTTGACATCTAGTGGTTAAATTCTGCTACTGCTCAAAAAAAAAACTCCAAGGACAAAGGCTGTTACATCATTTAATGGCATTAAGTAGGAGTTGCTGAATGTCACCTCAAACTTGAGGAGTTGTAAGTGAGAAGTTTTTACTTTGTCCTGTTTTTTTCAGTTTCTTAGGAAGATAAAACTTTCACTGGCTTACAGGGCTTCTATGACACAGAATAAATATGCGTTTACCCGTAAAAAGAACGGAAACTTCTTTCCATAAAAACCAACTCTGAAAAATTCAGGTTCAAGTCGCTGTTGGTCCATGATCTTGTCATACAGCGAGGCTTCCATCATCTAAAAATTATGCAACATGAGGAATACATTATAATAATTACAGTTATTTTTAACATAATAAAATCAATTCAGTAAAGTCACAGTTCATTTAATGCCACTAACTCACCCTCATCTTGCTCAAATTCCTGTAGTCGTAATAGGACTCATACTGGTCAGCCAGCTCTCTGCACAAGATGATCCCATTCTCCCAGCACTGAAATATAATATACTATATAGTGTACTAGCTTGACTTTACTCATTTTTACACACACTGAAAAGCTAAAGAGAAACCATTGTAACACCTAACCACTTTGTAAAGCTGCAAATTGTATTGGTTCCACTGGGTGGCACTGATGAGTCAACAATACCACTCCATTATAACCAGGTATGTTCATGCAGCACCCAGCAATCTTGCAAATTAAATGAAAAGCTTTGCCTTCCTGTAGCACTCATTGTGCATCAGAACTGCAAATAGCATTACCTCATGAATGTGAAATCAAACTGGATGAGGACTAATGAGATGAGCAGTTTCAATGATTCCGTAGAGCAATGTTATTTCATCAGAGATGTTGATGTTTTTTGTGAATGAGTAATTTTAGAGGGTCTCCTTAATTCCACTTTTTTCCAGAGTGAGGAGCAATTACAGTGGAATTTAGAGTAATAACAGTGAAGAGGAGGGAAAAACACTGTGAGGGAAAATGCTGCAGACAGGTTGGTTGAGCGCCACGCCTCCCTTTTGCTTGTGCTGATGCCTAAAACCAACACTCTAGTTTAATGCATGCTTCATCTGTCACTCACACTGTCACCGTGCTCCATACAACTCTGCCAGGCATAAAGGTGTAAGATATTAGGAGATGGATCCTATTTTAATTGCAGCTGCCAGCCATTTATCTGATTAAACTGAGGAGTTGTTGATGCCTCAAGCCACTGTCACAGTTCATGATGAGTAGAAATTAAATGTCTGACAGGCAATGACACATATTTTTGTAGCTCAATACAGCTTATACCTCACAGCCCTTGCTCCTCTAAATTCTTAAGACGGGATTTTATTTTATGTGATTAAAGTCACATCTGTCTAAACAAACTAGGGACTCCATCCTAACATCCAAAGCAGCTGAGCTTAATGTATTTACGCTTCTTATGCAGTTTATAGCAAACATATATTTATTTAAGATGTGTGCTAAATAATATCGATGCACTTTAATGCAGACTATAGTTAAATGTAACTGGGGTAACTCTGCTAATTGAAGGTTGTCTGTGAGTAATTAGCGTTTATAAAGCCATAAAAGAGGACATGTGGTGTAAAAACTGTGTGTCCTAGGTCACCTTTCCCCTGTCAAAGTTCTGAACAATGGTGAGATGCAAAAACTCTTTTCTCTGCCACTCGCTCTGCATGGGATAGTTGAGGAACTCTCTCAGCGGCCTGTCGGACCATTCCAATAACTCATCGTACAGCAGCAGAGTGTACGAAGCCTCTGTGACAATTAAACACAAAAATATAAATTATTTAATCCATACAAAGTTTTAACAAACATCAGCGGAGAATAACAAAACATGCAAAATCCTTCTACCTGTGTAGTTTTGTGCTTTTAAGTGCAGGTCGTACAGTTTGTGGATATAGCGGATGTACATTTCCTCTTTGTTCAGCTCGGTTTTGTAGAAGTTCTGAAAGAACAGCAGGTAGGTTGGTGAGGAAATTATAATGACAAGAGAAAGACATCAATTACAACAAATTATACAAATTGTGGGAGACAAAGCCGTTGACAGGCTGTCCAATTGTTAAAATGGAACAGTATATTTGGGCAGATGATTAACTGTAGCTTCTGATGTGTCTCTACAAACCCAGGTGGGGATGCAGATGGCTTTGTTTATCTGTGCAATGAACATCTAACTGAAACTAAAACTGCCACTACTGACATTTTCCTTCTGTGACAATGTTCAGTATATGCTAATCAACCTTTGGGTGAACAAATGAATTGAATACAAAGATCAATGAAGTAAAACTCTAAGCATAATGATTGGGTTAAAAGAACTCACCAGTAGACTCACAGTACATCCAATCTTTTTGCCATCCACTTCCCCCAGCTTCATACAATCCCTGTGGTACAACCATAAGCCATAAATAGAGCATTCCTGCATGCATATTTTGAGAGATTGTATCTGTGTGCAGTCTCACCTGTAGTCCAGCAATCTCTCCATTAGCCGAGTGACGGTAGCAATCAGAGAGATCCCACTCTCCCGCCAGGTCTCCCTCTCAATCTTCTTCAACAGGCTGCGGAACAAATGAAAAGAGGCAGAACAAGACAAAGAAGTGTGAAGACCAAAACAGACAAGGGCCAAACAGAGCAAATGGGAAAGGAAAGGTGATGGACAAACGGAAAAGAAGGAAGATAAGGAAGCAAAACATAGAGGAATTCAAAGCCAGTCACACCCGTGTCACCTATGCTTGTTGTCCAGCCTGTGCCATTAAAAAAACATACAAACTTTGTTTAGAGCCACAAACTAAAGTGGCCAAGAAAGGTTTATGGTAGTGATGTTAATTTTGTTTGATGAAGTTAATTCTCCCTTTTCCTTTCACACAGACGACACTGAGAGAACAAAGAGGAGAGCATCTTACCTAGGGTATGGACCAAACAGAGGAATTCTACTCCAGGCGGGAAGCATAGGCGGAATAAATTAATACGATTAATATCAGCACACACTCACACAAGTAGGGGTTAGTGGAGTTAGTAGGAGGAAAGAAAAAGAAGAAGCTAAAGTAACAGATAAAAAAATACAATAAGAAAAAAATGAAATTATAATCCATTTGAATGTAAAAAGTTATATTTAAAAACAATATTTTGTACAGCAAGGTTATTTGCTGTTTCAATCTTTTTAAAGCTACTGTGCTTAACAATACACTAGAAATGCAATTTTACATTTTATACTTTATAAATGGATGGAGAAAAAGTGCACTATGAATAACACATACTGTTAAAATACATTGACATTTGCAGTATGTGACACATATATGATTGTTATGGATCAAAGATTTTTTGCTCTGATGTTTTTGGACCAATTAAGGCACAGTGGTTTCCTGTTAAGAAAATAAAGTAGGAGTAAAACAACACAGAAAGCAAGAAAACGCACACTGACACACACACACTGCCAATAAGACATAGAGTGATGCATGCAGTACACAAATGAAGCAGGATGGACGAGAACTATCCACAGAGGAGGTGACTGAGGATGAATTTATTTGACTGATGCTTTGTGATCACTTACCATGGCATTTATTACTTTATTGTTCATTTTTAAATATTAATAAATATTGAATATACAGTAAGTAACTCTTTCTATATTATCTGGACGTGCTGAAACATTTTCAGTCCCCATCTCTGGGTGAAGTCAATAACCAATAGACTATTAATATTTTATTGATGATGAAAGTCTGATATTGTCCCTTTATTACATTTCATTTACATTTACTCATTTAGCAGATACTTTTATCCAAACCCTATTAATAGAATCTGTAAAGGCCACTGCCTCCCATACTATCCTTACTCTTACAATAGTGAAGATAAAAACCAGCACACTTTTGTTGCCACTCCGTTTTGCCAAACTCACATGCTGTTGAAGAGCTCTCTGTACGTCTCATCTCCTTTGCCTTCGGACATCAGGCTGTCCAGCTTGTCGATCAGCTTGGCCTCTACCTGCGAGGTAAAGCGTTTTAAAACTCAAAGAGCTGTCATGTTCAAACAGTATTGATAAAGACCGGGGGCAAAGCAGCACAGACGGTTTAGAGCAGGAAACTCAGCAGCCTGTTTCATCATATCAGTTCAGTCAGTGGTTTGTTGGAAGATTTCAAGTGTCTGACAGACTTTTTATGATTTAATTTTGCCCAAAGGAAAGTGTTTGAAGTATATTTTTACACTCTTCACAAGTATTTTTTTGTAATTCAAAATATTTAATCTTTTAATGACAGCTTACCTGTTTAAAATTGCCACTGCGTCTCTGTTCCCAGTCCATCATGTCATGGAAGATGGGGATCATGACATTTCGCAAATCAGGCTGAGGAACCAATGTCACCTCCAGGAATGGACCAATCATTGCAGGGATAAAGTTCAACTTGTGTTCCCCTGAGGGAGAAGCCAAGGTTAAAATACAAATAGGCCTAAAAAAAGAATGCTGTGTTTATGCTGGAGGCAATTTGAACAAAAAAAATATTTATTTCATACGTTTAGCAGTTTTTCAAAAATCTAACAAAAAGAAGAGTGGCTCTGTCAAAGTGCACTTAAATTGCACTTATTATTAGATGTGGTGTTTTAATAAAATAAATAATCAAAACCTCTGGGCTAAGTCTGTTTTGTTATGGGCAGGCTATGCCATTTAAACAAACTGAACCTCAACGTGCACTTGAGGTTTAGGTAAAAAAGCACTTAACTACATACATAATGTATCCAAAATTATTCTTATGATAATCCCATAAACAAGTACCGAGAGGCTAACAGCAAATTAAATGCTTAAACACAGAAAACTGAAGCATCTAGCTGGTTTCTATAGTAACTATTGTAACATATTTTTTGTTTTTACTGACTTTACTAACTATTTTTTGGTTTTACTGACATATTTTTTGGTTTTACTGCTAAAGAAACAATTTTAATACAAAGGCCATTCATAGGTTTGTTTTGTAATGTTTGAAGACTGCCACTGGAGGATTTTCATTTCACTGTGGCATAATTAAATTGTGTATTTCAAAAGGAAAATGACAAGAACAATGTTATCTCACCTAAATTCTGCCACATGCTGAAAATCTCACAGCCCATCATCACCCTCATGTCTCCATACCTGTATGAAACAAAATAAAATAAATAATGTGTGCTTGCTGCAGGCACAATTTGGTGAGACGGCAGCATGTCTCATGGTCTCATTACAATGTCTGCGGCCTGCAGGGTGGTTTGTGTGTTTGACTGATTTTAGATTTGACACAGAGCAGAGAGCAGCTACAATGGTTCATGGAGTAAGGGAGCGGCTCATTAAAAAAACCCTTCTACCTCAAGTAACCCGTGCTTCGTGCCTTTTGCCTGTGCTTGTGTGTGTTCATTAGCAAGCAAACAACACTTACTTTTCCAGTATCTTCTTCCGCTTGGAGGGAGAAAACGACTCGAGCTGTAGACAGGGCTGGTTGATAAATATTACAGACAGATAGAAATACGAGTCCCACACCTGAAAATGACAGCAAAGATAGCATCCCGTCAGAGTTGTGCAAAAACATCCTCCATCAACTGTAAGCTTCCAGAGATATTTGTGGAAAACTAGACAATTTGCCACTGGTATGTTATCATGTGACTGTTGCGGCGTATACTACAGCCAACCAAGTCAATTAAAATAAAGTGTATTACAAAACTGTATGTAGACTATGGTAATGTTCATTTTTGCAATCATTTTAAAGCATTGTAACCTTGAGATAACCACAGACCCCAACACTGGCCTACCTTGTAGTCAAACTTGTCATTTAGAAAGTTTTTCCTCAGAGCATCAGAAAGATAAAGGACAGTAGTGATGATGACACTGATAAAGAGATGGACACAGAGGGTTATGATGTGATTTCAACAGTTTAACTTTAAAGACTAAACGCAGCATTTCTCTGGGTTTGATCTTACTTGTTAGTGACCAACCGCATTACAGTCCAGTCTTTCGGAAACATTTCTGGTCGTATAAGGATCCTGAAGACTGTGAAGAGCTGAAGAAAAAAGTCCTGGACAAAAACACAAAGGGACACATTATTGTTTTTTTTCTTATTCTTACTTTTCTACAACTGTCATTCTATACACTATCTCTCATTTTATTACTAGTCTAAATATCAGCATCTGTTTCGAGATATAGTCTTGGAGTCAAAGATTTTGATTCTTCGCACGCCTCCTTTTTCTTTGACCAAACCTTTAGGAAATAGGTTAGCTGAGGAGTTCACTTTCACTTCTGTTTAGGAACAGAATGCATTTAGCTCATAAATGTTTTATGCCTTCATGTAAGAAAAAAGAAAACCTGAATGTGCTTCTCCTCTAGCACTGCTCAGTTTGCTTGTTTGTTAATAATCATTTACTTGTGAAAGACATATAATACAAACAAATTCAAATCTCAATTCAAACAATTGCTTAAGCAGTAAATGCTTAACCTTCATAAAAGCCAAAAGTAATTTATGTTTTTAATAATGTAAGTTGCAGATGGACAAACTGTAGCTGGAGAATTCCACTTGATGCTATTGTATTTCTTTTGCTGTAATCTCATCCCAAACTCACATAGGAGCATGAGAAGACACAGGCAGTGTGGAATGTATAAACAGACAGTTTGGTGGCGTACCCGCAGGTCGTCTTTGCTGCTGAAGCCTTGCAGTAGCTGCTGGTAGTGTCTGTCACTCATCTGTCGGAGAAGGGCCAACAAACAAGCCACGAACTCTCCCTGGCAAAACAACACACACAAGCATGACAAAACAATTGTACATTTCTGTGGAAGAGATTAAAATAAGGGTGTTCTCTGTTTGACTTGTGTGAAGAGTGAAGTTTTGTACTAATCCATGCTCTTTTATTATCCTCTGGTTTTGTCTTTGCAGCATCATTAGCACAACTCTTTTACGAGCGGAACATCAAGCAGTGATCATGATCACTGCTTGATGTTCCGGGTCCCCAAACAATTTATTAAAATCAGACACAGATTGCAATAATTTTAAAGCACGTACAGTGACATCCTGAAACTGCAGTCTCATGGTGGGGCCGGCAGGCTGGGGCCGGTTGCTAATTTCAAGAATGGTCCTCAGTAAAACTCCCAACAGGCTCTCCACAATTAGCTGTACTTCTTCAGAGACCACTGGCTCCTGCAGAACAGACAAGAGACAAGTGAATTACAGGTGAAAATGCAATTTGGATTTCCCTTTTTTCTGCCAGCTCAGCAATTGAAAAGTGACACAGAGCTAACTTATATTGCATTTTCAAGAAGTTCTAAAATTATTTAGTTTGTGCACTTTCTGTCCTAAAGAAGAGAATTAGATGAATTTGGCTGATCATCAAGAGGAAAGACAAGATGAAAAGAAAAGTGGAAAATAAACATGTGTGTGTTTATGAGTGTGTGTCTCCCTCTATTCTCTTCCCTGACAAGACAGACAGATCTTGGACAGAGCGATAATGAGAAGGAGCTTCAGACTGGCACATTGGCTGCCACTGCTGTCACTTCCCTTTAGAAGCAGTGCCAGTCTGTGTGTGTCTATAATCTGTGTGTGTGTCTGCGTGTGTGTGTGTGTGTGACTCTTACTGGGCGCCTTTACCACTAGCTGCCCCTCTGGCAGACAACAGTGCAAACCAGACAGACCCAAACAACCACCACACACAAATTAGACACACACGCGCATGGCTTGGAGTGACTGCCACTTCGACAATGCCCATTGCTAAATTGATGGGTCTCATTACCAGACTGTATGGTTGCCAGTGTCCCTGTTACCAAGACTAATTAACCATATACACAAAACAAAGCAATCTGTTGCTATGTATTAGGGAGGTGAGAATAAATGCTGAAGCTTTGACTTCTTTTTATGTAATTTCAAGTTATTATGCTAATTCTATTGTACAGTAAAATCATTAAAATAAAGAAAGTAACTGCAACTGCTCCAGATAATGCCGTACAAACAATAAAACGTGTGCTGTTAACTTGTTGTATGTGCAATACTTACAGCAGTGCCATTTTCTTCCTTCTTAATAAGTGAGAGCATGCTGGTGAGGATGCGTGCACACATGACAAGGTCTCTCTGCTCCTGCATGTGAGCTTGGAGGATTCGAAGAACCACTGGCAACAGGATGCACCGGGACTCTGTATTGAACACACAAAGTAGAAAAGATGCATAAGTGTATAGATAGCAAACAAACAAATCCATTATCTCCAGTGGAAGTTTAAGCACACAATGTTTCTATAATTAAAGGTTCCAGGAGTGTAATTTCTGGTACAGCATTAATTTGATTTGCATGATGGATGTTTTTCCTGCTGTGTGGTAGCCTTTAGGGAGCACATTATAAATAGACACTGTAATTTACTTTGGTTTACCTTTATTAAGAATTATTTATTGTAATAGAATGACATGAAGCACTGTAGGGTAGCATTTAGCCAAGGTGTGTAGAGAAGTTACTGCACTGCGGGGGGGACCACCTTAGCAGTGCAACGTGGACAGGGAGCCAACCTATACACACGTGAATTATAGACCTTAGTTAATAATAAGGCAGTTTATATCCTTCTGTGCAGTTTATGTTTCCTGTGTGTTTCTAATATGTACATGTGGTTTTGGTTTGTCTATTTGCTCATATTGCGCCTGAGTCAGAATGTTTCAGAAATGTTTGAGTACAACAGTGTACACAAACGATACATCTGTTCTTGTGCACTTGTTTTTTTTTTTTTTTTACCTGGGTTAATGTAAAGCTGGCTCTCCACAGTTTTGGCAATGGACTGCAGTTTGACAGTCTCCAAGGGGCATTCGGCCTGGACAGTGGTGGGCAGGCTTCCCAGTGTCTCTCTGACAAAGCCAGCCACATCCCGCACTGTGAAGATCTTCAGCAGCTCTCCATACACTGCAGGAAATGTCCGGAGGAACACAGCCTAGGCAAAAGTGGAAAATGCTAAACCATGGGTAAACCATAAAACCACAACTAAGAATCCATCAGAAATAATTACACCTTCAAAACTGGAATCAATGTATTGATATTTTCAGCTTCTAAACGAATTAAAATATTTTACTGAACTGTAGAGGACTAAACACTCAATAAGCAAAGGAGTGTAAAATTCACATAGTGGCATGCAATGGATTTAGTTGGAGTTATTCAAGGATTATATGGATTAAAAAAATGTCTGATGCATACAGTTTGTTAACTGTGTATATTGGTTAAGGATCTGCCATTGTTGCACAGCTAAGATCGTTTAGACCTGTTTTTGCTTGCCACTGTGTGTGTCGACATGTAACAGATTAAGTGGTTTTAGCATTAGGCTGACCTGCATCCTCACACAGCTATTGTTCAGCTGAGAAAAGAGATTAGTCTAGATCATAAGTCAGTCAAGGGATAAGGCAGAGCTTTCCTCTTTGGCATAATTGATATATCTAATGTTAAATTAATAATAATATCAATTTAATAGGAAGAGAAATGATATAGAAAGTGGTTGTGCTGGCCTGGGAAGGGAAAGTGGAGAAGAAAACCTTTATAAAAGCAAAGGTATTTCCCATGCAAGGAGACGGAGAGACATAAACAACTGGTTGCTGTGTAATTATGAATTTTTTAGGCCTCTTCAGCTTGTTTGTTTTGGTCTTGTTCAGAATGAGTGAAGGCGGCTGCCCTGCTGAGCAGACCTCCCACTGGTAAAGAAAAAAAGCTGTCATAGAAATTCCAATTCTGACTCAAGAGCCTCTGGCTGCATAAAATTCAATTACAGCCAATTTTGCACCTATCACAACTGCATTAACACAAGTCCTTAAGGAGGAAACATAATGTGGTGCACATGCTTCAACCCATTCTCCGCTCTTGCACAAACACACACACAAAAACACACACACACGCGCACACACACACACACACACCTGTGTTTGTGCGACAGGGCTGGTGCCTTTGTTTTCTTGCGAAAGAAAGAAGCGGATGGACATGAAGAGCTCGTGAATGCAGACTCTGAACTCCTCTTCATTTTGACCTCCTGTGGCCAGCGAGAAGAGCCGACGTGATTGGATGATGTACTTGAAGATGTACTCGCTAGCCTGCAGCACAGAGAGACTCATCACCACTTATCTTTTATTCAGTTATCAAGCAGTAAGAGATCAAAGAAATACAGGAACAACATTTTCTACTTTTATTCATTTTGTAGGGTTGGTGCTGATTTTTAGGTAAAAAACTGGTTTTGAAGATTTGATCAGATTTTTGGGAACTTAACAGATGAGAAAAGGGGAATATTTGTTACAGAGAGTCATAATCCCACTATCAATAACAATTTTGATTGAATTAGTTTGATAATTGTTCTATGAATGCCTCATACAAGAAAGTAAATACATTTGTGGTCTATCACTCATTTTAATTGCATGATAGAGTTTAATTACTTGTGTTGCAGAATGCATTTCTTAAATGATAGATGAGAAAGCACAAGTCAGAAACTGCAGTGTACCCTTTCGACTACATATCTGCATGAGTCATCAGCACATTGTGATGAAGATCTCCATCACCAGATGCAAGACGTGCAGCTGATCAATAATATGTGGGGCCATATCTCCCCGATCAAAGCTCAGGTATCAGGCGGATACGAAAGCTCATTGAGGGGCGTGTCCAAATCTACTTTTTCAAGGCAAAGACGGTGGTACAAATAGGCAGAAGTTATACCTGCCGGCGCAGGTATAAAGAGGCAGGATTTATGTGTGACGTGTTTTGCTTTTAACCTGGCACTTCTCAAGTGCAGCGGCGATTATTATTATCATTATATTATATTACTTTTATTATTATTATTATTATTATATATTTGGACTGTGTTATAATGCATAACTAGGGGCAAAGTGGCTCAGTGGTAGAGCGGTTGTCCCTCAAACGGAAAGTATGTGGTTCGATTCCCGCTCTTTTCACAGTTAATACTGTCGTAGTGTCCTTGGGCAAGACACTTAACCCCCCTTGCCTCCAGTTGTGTTCCAGCTGTAACACTGGTGAAGCTTAATATAAGTCGATTTGAATAAAAGCGTCAGCTAAACGAATAAATGTAAATGTAAACTATTCTTCTTTATTGTTTAACTGACTGTTAAGCCCTTCATTTTTAATATGGGATGAGCAGACTATTAGAAAAATACTAATCATTCAGACATGCCTATAATTTCTTATCACTCATAACTTACATTCAAATAAAAATAGATTTTATCATTATTTTAGCAAAATTTGATTTTTATGTCAGATTTTACATGTAATAATTGAATGTAAAGCTGCCCTTATTGTTTAATGCAGTAGTTTAATTGATCTCATGGACAATTCATGATCACTTCAGCGTCACAAGAAGCTGTGGGGCAAGGTTTCATGAGGAAAGCAGCGAAGGTCTCTGAGCAAAGCGGAGCCTTTACCCACAGACAGAGCAGACCAATGTCACACCGGTCAGGACTCGGTCTAGGGCCAGATAGAGATGAGGAATGTAGAAAATAGCAGCCCCAATGAGTTTGGGACTGTATTTTCACAATGCTCCACACATCCTGTTCTGCTTCTAAAGCCCTGCTTTCTCCTTGTTTAAGCTAAATGTTTACTCTTCCTCCTTTTATTTTTTGTGCTTCCATAAAGCTGTGATTGTTAAAAAAAAATATATGATAATGTTTCACAAAACAAGTTAAATTATTGAGAATATTTTAAATTCTTTCTTATTTATTATACATTTAAAAATATTGTATTTAATAATTGGCAGTTTAAACCATTTGATTTATTTTTAATTTTTATTATACCACAGCATGTGCACAATAATAAAAATGTGCGTGGCAATAACATCCTAATTGAATTTAATGATGTCTGCATCAGTGCTTTGAGCCTCACTTTTTTTAACAACCACTCCTTGCAGCACTGGCAGAGCTGCAGACGGGCAAGAGGTAGCTGCGTTGGGCACAAGATAGCAAATATACCACCTTCTTGATCAGCACCAGGCCTGCGCCGCCGCAAGATACGGCCAAGATATGGCCGCATGGAGTGTAATGACAGATTAGGGAATAAATGAATGATGGCAAGATGTATTCACTGTTGATGGGTAAGCAGACTGTTTCTGTTTGCGTGTGGTTTTGTGCAAAGTCTCACCTTGAGCACCTGTTGTATGTGATCTTGATGCTCTGCGTCAACAATGCGGTCCACGTACCACTTCAGCACTTTGATCAGGTCCCTTGGGGAGAGACACATTTACCATTCACCTCCAGCTACTGCCTGTCTCATTGAAAGTAGCTAGTACAGATGAGGCAATGCACAGGTTTTAAATGAAATACACACAAGAAACAAAAAAAACTAATACGTAAATAACATTTATTTAACATGGCCATTGACCCTCATTTAACTATATAACTGTGGCCAGATCAGATCTCGATTGAACCTCTAAAGTGATAAGAAAAGTAATTGCTGCATGCCAGCATAGTGCTAAATAATTCATAGTCGACTTTGATTGCTATCAAAGGTACTGTGAAAAGAAGTGGATGCCAAAACAGCACATTTTATATGTGTGTGTAATGTCTGAACAAATTGTTGTCGCAGGTACAGAGAGTGTGAAGAAGGCAGCCGGTGAGAACAGCAGGTCGAGAATATGTAAGTCTGCATGAGACCAATAAAAGAGGTGAGGAAGAAGACGGGCTGTGCAGGCAGGCGTATTTGAATACTTCACCACTTATCCGCTAGGGGGCAGTGTAGCCATTTTAATCACATTTAAACATACTCAAAGCACAGGCTGATAATTGCCTAACAGCTATGATGCAATATAAAGGGGTCTTTCTTACAGCCTGCCAATAAGACTCATGTTATCAAAATACAAAAGGTGTTTTACACTGTTACACTGAACGCCTTGAGATCCTTTTGCCTTGAGAAACTATAAATGTATAAACAAAAGGATCAAAAGTCAAAAGTCAAATACCTGTAGGATAAAGCTCCTGCAAAGTGGCTCTCAATGTAGGTGTCCATGACTGGTTTAAAATGCTGAAACTTGCTGTCTTGGAGAAGATTAATAATGTGAACCTGAGATAAAAGAAATGAACATAGTTTAGTTTATTTAGTTATAGTTGGTTCAAATGATGTGCCTTCCGTAGCAAACGTGAGGAGCTCTTCAAATTTTCTCTCAATTTAGATAATTTTTTTTGTTGGGAATTTTCTATAAATTTTACTATTTTTAGTGGATGTTACAGTGAGGACTCATTTACACAAGAGACAATTGCCTGCATTTACAAGGACAGAGTGTCTATGGTGTTCCTCAGAGACGTGAGGAAGAGATACAGAGGCTGCAGATCTGGAAGAAGAAACAGGAAGTGGAGTACCAGACACTGCCTTGACATCAACAGAACTGTTTCAAGGAACAGACCCAGCACTCAGATCAGTGTTTACTGAACCACTTAGACCATTCGTTTGCATTCAGGTTTTGAACTATAGAGAGCAGCCAATGGACGTCTGAGAATGCCTTTTCCCCCACCGCCATAATACTGTAGAAACACTCAGTCTGAGGCAGATAGAGTCTGAATCAACTAATCAGAACAGACCTATAATAATCGAATATCCCCTTGGGGATTAATAAAGTTTAATTGAACTGAATTAAATTTCCTTGCTTTTAGGAGCAGACAGGCAAATTACATAAGGCTAAAACCATTTATGATAAACAACCAGATTAAAACAACAATGCAGGTTTTCTGTATTCATTCAGTATTTTAGAGTGCAGATTTCTGTAAACTGTACATTATCTATTTGACCACAAGAGATAAAAGAGTGAGTAAGAGTCAGACTTACTTGATTGATTTAAAACCACAAATAGAAAATGTGATAGCATTCTTGTTTCAATGGGCCTTTTCATCACTGATAATGCCATACTCAGAGGAAAAAGTGTGTTCTCGTGTCAGTGTGTAACAGTCAAAGAGAAGGTGAGACAGCTAAGCAATCGATCTATTCTTGGTCTATCAGTGCAGCGTTGCATGACCAGAGTGAGATTGGTTCACAGAGCTCTGGAGCGTTACAGCGCTCGCTAGTTCTTTCTCATCAGCATTAAGTTTGTCTTGGTACTTTTTGTGGTTGATCCCTAGCCTAGTCTCTTCTCATGCCTTATGTAAGAATCACTGCTTTGTTTTAGACACAAAAGCATTGAAAAGGTTGATCTGAGCTTTTAAAAGTTATACTCACAAGTGAATCAAACACTTTAAGCCCGTATCTCTGGCTGCTTTCATCAAGAATACCAAAGAGAGTGTCCAGTGTGTCCTGAAGGAACTGTGAAAAAGAAAAAAAAAAGAAAAAGAAAAAAACACAAAGTAGTACTGAATAGAATGACAGCAACCTGACTTTTCATCCTTAACTTAATATAAAAAACATACTGACCAAAATCAAATGAGAAACAATCACTAGCCTCAACAACAAAGAAGAGCTGAGATTCTGATAATAGTGGACCTACTTTAACAATCTCAGAGCCATCGATCTCCTTCAGCTTAGAGAGGCTGTCGTTGATTCTTTCAGGGTGGGCCCGCCACTTTAACAAATCCAGCATTTCTCCTAGACAGACATGCGGAGGTAGAAGGTAAGAAAAAAAGAAAAAAGAAAAGAGGAACAGATACAACAAGAATAAAATGTCTAGACAAAGGCATAAATATAAAAACAATATGTATGTGGGATCACAAAATATTACCCCACCAATCAATTATAGTCCCAAAGCTCAAATAATGCCAAACAAGTCATGATATTTTCAAGTGTGACAGGATAAAGGAGATAAAAACATTTTTCTGAGGCATAGTGCCCACATGAATAAAACATAAGCCTCAAGAAAAAGTCTTCTTTGTCTGTGTAGATTCAGTTCAATATCTTACTGCGACTCAGATAAAAAAGCACAGACACCTTTCTTTGTATTACCTGCCAGCAAAAGAAAATGTATATGACCTAACAACAAAAGATTAACTACACATTGTTAGGCATTTATTTTTTTGGGACTATTAAGAGTAAAAATATCAGGAGCCGACTAGTGGTGCACAAGAAATAAACTATAATGCTATGAGCTCTGCAAACCCTAAATTATTTCTGCTTTCATGCATATTCACGACCTTTTATGGCTTGGATAGAAATGCCACCCTCGCACATCCTGATTTTAATTTAACATTTGGCATCTTACTATTTGTTTGACTGTAATAGGTCATACTAATGTCAGTGGGACTTACCTGGATAAATAATTTAAATAAATAAATAAATGTGTATGACACTTTTACACTCACTCACAAAATGAAAAAGGAGGTGTTTAGGCAAAAAGGTAACAAATAAATAGTGTAATAGAGCTGCCCTACACATATCAGCCACAGCTGAAGCCAAAATGTCACCCTCATTTACCGTTTTGTGTAAGCTTGGTGGAGCAGAGGAAACTGGTGATCCAGAAAGACTCCTTGGTCCCTTTCAGAGTCTGATTGTTGGACGGCAGGTTGGCCTTGGAGAATGGCAGCTTCAGGTAACGCGAGCAGTCTGCCAAGCTTGTGTTCTCCTCACACTGGGCCCAGGAAAGAAAGCACACATTACTTAAATTGGCAAAGTGGACGTGTAGGAAAGGAAGTGGTACAAAAATGTGATTTTCTGTAAATGTGGCCAATATTAATCTTTTCAATATAATTTTTATTAGAGTTCCCATTTTCTTAAATTGTTTCACAGGACCAAGTCCAAGCCAATTCAGGATTGGATAATACAGCCATAAAAAATAGTATACACAAACATATACAGCTGTTTGACAAGTGCACAGATTGCTTTGTAGATAAACTGGAGTCAATAATGAGCTTTTGTCATTTCTAGAGGATTTCTCACTCAGCCTAGTGCACAGCTGACGCAGTCTGAGCTCCGAAGATGCCACACAGTTTGGACTGATTCTTCTGTGTCTATTTTGGGTCAGAAAAGAAACTAGGCCAGTTTCATTGAGCTTTTCAACAACTTCCATCTGGCATTAGAATGAGCCCTTTCCCCCATCGGTGGGAAAACACCAGGCCACTAGTTTGTTGTCCTTTTAAAACTGGCACTTTCAGGTTAGGGGTTAACACCAGAGATCACAGCACAATAAAAATGAGGAGCTTTTGTTTTTATACCCTCTAAAACCATCAGAAAAATAAATAATAAAACTTTTGGCCACAGTTCTTCCTCTCTGCCCATTAATTGCATGAACAGTGTGCGTTTCCATGCCCAGCTAAGCCTGAGGTTTATGTACACACCCTTTGCCTACTGCTGAGGAAAAGCATGTACTCTGCAATTACTGTGAATTACACCCAAGAAAATCTCACAGCAGCTTTTAACCAGGGTTTCTGGGATATTTTATTAGTTTTATTCTTTTGATGTGTCAAAAAAAAAAAGAAATGTGACAAAAGATGAGTGTTATTCTTGTGCCAGTAAAATTGGTTTATAAAGGTCATTCTAAATCCAACCATACATACTGTCACATCAATCAGTTTTGCACAGTCTATTTAATATAAGTTTCAACAACATGGACACTAATACAAGGACATCTTTAAAATAATTCCATCTCTTAATTTCATCTCCACAGCTTGACAATGTTGTGTCAGTGAGTATTACTCATTGGACTGATGCGTTCTGTTTTTCAGCTACAGTCACAGAACAACAGGATAGTGACAGAATGTCTCCACTGTGCCATTAAAACACATGATTCACTTAATAATGCATCGTGTCAGACTGTTTCTCATAGAAACACCTGTGTGACGCAAAACTCCACAAAAGAGGTGAGTTTGAATTCACAACACACCAGTAGCAACTCCTCATAAGGGTCTGTAGGACAATTTGAATGATTTGTAATATATTTGTGTCTCATTCTCAATTAACTAAACTAAAAAAAAACCTAAAATGGTAAATAAATGAAACAATTCATTCAAACAAATAAAAATAACCTGTAATTTAATTGCTGGAAGAGTTAAAATACCGTCCTGTTTAACAAACGCAATACTCAGACACATTCCTGGTGTGCACACTCAGTGTTCAAGCATAGCATGTGATCAGGAACAGCGAGTACCCAGCCAAGGACACAGTAAATTTGAATGACTGTGTGTTATTCTGCCAAAGCCTTGGTACTAAGGTTGTGCCGGTCTTACCTTATGGATAATGAGCTCATGAGTGCCATCTGGAAGAGTCCTGCCATCCTCCTGCATCAGAGGAACAAAGGAGTAGCCAAACAATTTCTTCTCTCCCTTGTCTTTAGCTGTCAAACAACAACACATGGACATGAGGTTGAATCCAAAATACTCCCACCAACACAAGCTGCAATGGTCTTGGAACAACTAAATACTGAAAAACAAGAGTTAACAAGAAACTAAACCAAAGCAAAATTCCTTTCTAAATCTGTAAAGTATGTAGGTAAATGAGTGTTTCACACAACAGAAATGACAACAAAAATGAAAGCAATGTGCTGTGTGTGTGTGTGTTGTCAACCAGAGAAATATGAGGAATATATTCATAATGCAGTCAAAGAAACAAAAAGTGTACTTCAAATTAATATTGCAACTGTGAATAAATGTTTGTACTGTGTTTGTGTCTGTATTAAATGTAAGCGCACTTCCATCCTCTTAGTACAGTAGAAGATAACAGCTTTGATTCTACAGGAAAACTAATACCTAGTCTGCAGCTACACTACCTCACACAGAAAAAATACAAAGCATCAAAACCATGTCTTCCAAAATCGGGATGCTTTAAAAGGAGTTGGTTAAGTTTGACTGCTGCTTTTACATATTTGATCAGTAGTTATTTGATTCATCTGCTGCTTTTGCAATATAGTATATATGTGAGCAGAGCAGGAGGTGACAGTCGACAAAATAGGTAGATTTCCTTTTCTCTGCAGCGTCAGTGTTTCATTTAAGCAGTGTTTACCAGTTGTTTGTACGTGTGCTTACTCTCACCAAGAGAGAGCCACTGGTTATATTACAACTTGTCTATTAGGACTTTTACCTGAAGCATTTAAAACACAAAAGAGACTGCTCAATTCTTTCTGATGCTGGCTAGAAAAACTATAATGTCCACATTTTTGTTTTGTGCAATAACATCTTGATAGAGGTTTGAGTAACTTATAAAGCCAGTCCCAGGGATGTTTTTCTGTATGATTTTATATTTTTATGGTAACTGAGGTGGACGCACATCAACATTTGCTTTTTTCTAATATTAAATGGTAAATGGTAAATGGCATGCATTTATATAGCGCTTTCCTGCACCCTTCTCGGGCACCCAAAGCGCTTTACATCGTGCTTCCACTCACCCCATTCACACACATTCACTCCTGGGGCAGACAGAGAGGGGGGCTGCCACACAAACGGCGCTCAACCTTCTCCTACCACCACCAAACACACTTCTACAGTCACACACATTCATACACCAGTGCTACAGACACTGGAGGCAAGGTAGGTTAAGTGTCTTGCCCAAGGACACAACGACAGTATGAACTGTGGGGCGAGCGGGAATCGAACCTACCGCCCCTATTATTACAGGATTGCTAAAATAATAAAACTGGATATCCTACTATGCAATTGTATTTAAATATATTCTTTCTCTTTTAAATGAAAATGCTGAGTTTAGTGATTGAATTTCAATAGAAAGGGTGTCCCAGAGGTTAAGAGCCCTAATAGAACATGCAATACAGTATCCACAGTTTGGTGTCACCACAGGCTTAAATTAGGTTTTTAATAGGCAGCCCTTGGGTAGCAGTGCTGCCACTGCCAGCAGAAATAAGGATACTATATCTATTGCACACAGTCGCACAGGCTCCGAGCTCTGCTGCAAACAGGAGAGTAATATTCGCTTGTTATGAGAGAACAGAGTCTCCCGCCTTTTCCCTGTTGCCCTTAAAAAATGTTAAAAGGGTGAGTGCAATATTTTGGTCATAATAAAGTTTTGTATCATTAGGAGACAGAAAGTTGGGCAAAGTCTCATTAGCACAAGCAGACTGTTGGACATTATTTCAATAGAAACAACCATGACATCATACAGAGGTAAAAAAAAAACAATGTGTGCCTCATTAATATGCTAATCAAATAAAAATGATTTAATAGATAAAAACTGTTTCACGCAAACTCAAGAGTAAAATTGTGTAGATGTTAGAATATATGATACTACAGCTTCTGCCACTTACTGGAGCAGTGACGGAACTCAAAGCGGACGTGTGAGCCACGGAACATGTCGACTGGGATGGGTAGCTTGAGCTGCTCTGCCCAGCGAGGGCTATTGTTGTGGTAAAGCACCAAGGAGTGGTAATCATCCCCTCCTGGTTCCCCTGCGCCAGCCGCCACCTGACTCTGACAGGAAGAGAAACAAACAAAGCCAAGTGAGTGAACAGGTGGATATGGGCGTGAAGCAGAGAAAGAACAGGAAGTAAAAAGGAAATGAGAGCCCAGACAACGGAGGTGTGTGTGGCAGAATAAATTAATGTGACACCAAAAGATATGAATATATTAAAACCACTAAGCCATCAATGCCACAGAGCAAGAATGGCATGGTTTTTCATTGGTGTGTTTACATGTCTTTTTGGGGTGCGTGCCATGTAGTGACAGCAGCAGTGGCAGTAGGGTTATATTTGAATCTATTTTCTGTCCAAGGCCAAGGCAGCGCAGGAAACCACAGAGCGAAACTGTCACAGTGCAGCTTTAGAAATGGGCTGCACACTGGAAAGACACTTAACCCTTATCTGGGTTAGTTTTTTCTTTGTTTTGTTTTCTTTCAATTTTTTACACCTGGCATTGAGAGAAAACCATAAAAGCTCACTCACTTGATGAAACAGATTATGTTCATCATACAATGATTAAGTTCACTTTTACCTTAAGGATCTGTCCGTCAATATCCAGTGCATAAACAGTGATCTCAACGTTCCTGGCAACGCTCTTCCCTCCCTTCTCAAACTCCCCTCTCTCCAGCGTGATGTAAAGGTCATTCCTCATCTCTCCTGCAGAACAGGAAGGTATTAAAGTCACAAGACCTTATGCATATAAGAAAGCATTATTAATGATGCAGTTTCACTTGAATTTATTGTGTAATTTATAATGACAGGGGTGAACTGCATTTACATCAGAGAACAAGAAACAGGGTAATTAAATGCAAGCTTAGGTCAGGGTTTTCGCCTAAAAGAGATGAAAAGAGTAATTGCATTATTACATTATCATTTTACATCAAAGTATGAAAGCAACCTTTTGTTGACATATTGCAGTTGCTTGTACTATGCTCCAACAGTGCACCTTTGAAGGAAGTTAAAACAGTGCAATGCATTTTGGGTAAAGAAAGAGGATAGGCCTGTTTCCAGAGGAACCAGGCTGTGCTCAGATGCAACTGCAAAAGAGGTTCCATCAGTGGTCTGTGGTCTGGTCTCATCATATCTCAAGGGTCAACATTGATTTTCTCCTTTTGAAAACTGTAACCATGGTAACACAAGGTATATCTATCCATACTGTACAAAAGCTTTACACATAGGGTCTACTGTTGCACACATATTGAAATGAGAAAAACACAACAGGGGAGGGGGCTGGGGGCAGTTTCTTATTGTACAACAGGAAAAAGGAAAGTGGGGGTTGAGTAGCTGGGTGGAAAAGAAATGAACAGAAATGTTTCCTAATACAAATCCTGGGAAAGGAGCAAAAAAAGGGAGAGTTGTGTTCCTTAGCCCAAGGGCAGAGTCACACAGACGGGCAGGGTGAGAGCACTCAGCGCTAAGGGTTTTACAGGCAGACAAAGACCGAGACACTAAACATAAATCTGTCTTAGTTAGGCGCTGGGGGATCCGTAGTCAGTGGTTTCTCTTTATCCGTGTGGCCACACAGAACACCTCACTTGTATAAAACAAGAGCCCTTCTGTGACTACCCCTGACATTAGGCTTACCAAAAGGAACAGACAGGGATAGGCAGCTTAATTATGCTGCATTTTAGAGTCACTTTTTCTGATGTATATGTAAATACGAGCATACAATTTGCATTTACACATAAGCGAAGCTCCTGTGTCATCAACCATGCAAATGGTTGTGTATTTGTTACCATGGTAACCACATCCCGCTAAGCCTGGGGGTCTCTGTAGGGGACTGTGTCATTTACTGAAGGAGCTATTTGAGTGATGCCTATCTACCTGATACAACCTCAATATTTCATCTTCCTTGAGGCACTATACTAGGTAGGAGGGTCACATGTTATAAAGACAAATCCACTTCATATTAAAATGCAAGCTCAATGCACTACAGAAAATTAAAACTATACTATTAGATTAATAAACTATGAGGCACTCACTATATGTCTAAGTATTGAATATATATAATGCGGTGCTATCATTTGTCTTGGAATAATGGGTGAAGCAAGAATTTGTTCCCCTGAATAATAAAAATAACAACTCATTGTAACAAACACATCAGGTTTTCTTGTTACCTTGATGAACCTGCTAATTTACTGCTTTAAAAAGACTTGGTTGCTAAAACCAAAACAGAAAAGTTCACTTATTATTTCCGATGTTGCTGGTCATGGTGTTATACCTGGCATGATGATATCGGAGAACCCGAGTTTTCTTGTGATGGAGACTCCCCGGGTGAACAGAACCATGTATTCTCGTCTCAGCTGGTCGATGTCACCGTGAAGCAGCTGGAGAGCCACTGCCAGGCCTACAAGCAAGAAAAAAAAAGTGCTCTGAAAGGTCATAGCAAACAACTGCAGTATAGCCTACATATTTTAGTGTTTACCACAACCACTTGATAAAACCCACTCGTACAGCATTAATAATGTGATATTGGCTGAGAAAAGGGCATATTTTGAGTATTGTAAGAGAGGTATGGACAACACAAATATAGTATGTGTTACAGCAACAACACAGACAAAATCCCATGTAAAGGTCGTCTAAAATTTTTAAGCATTTACGCAAAATGTCAGACAAACTAAATTAAAGCACCCACTTGTACTTGTAGCTCAAACTGCACCTGCTCCTTTTACATGTGTGTCTGTCTATGCTAATGACAAGGATTGGTAGAAAGTTAAACAGCAAACCAGCATTGAAATGAGAGAAATAACAGTGATTATTACTGCTGTGGATGCATTGAGGAGAGTTAGAAAGAAATGTTGAGATGCCTCATTGAGAGCGTTAGCAAAAAATGCAAGCACAACACCTTCAAAAGCTAAACAAGAAGTAGTCATGCGTAAATGCAATATAAAAGAGATTGCAGAGACAACAAAGGAATCAAAACTATAAAAAAAAATATATAAAATAAGACAGGCAGTTCATAAAATTGTGTTCAAGGTTGCCAAGGGCCTGATGGTAATTGAAAGAAGTGTCCATTTTGATGAGAGAGTTTGTTGGAGTTTAAACTGTCTGTCCCCTAACGTGGATCAAGCCTTTGGTATTTCTACACATAATTGTATAAAACACATATACAGACTCTAAAAGCTACTGCGGGGCTACAATTACAAACTGTGGCTTCATTACTATTCAGCCTGGTACACAAAGCTGACGCTGACAAAAACACTGTCGACCTTCAGTGCCCTCAGCCCACCCAGCCTGCCTCTTCACAACTCCAAACTCACATAAGAGCAAAATAAAAACTCAAAAACAAAGTAGTGGGCATGGTACAGGTTTTTTTGTTGCTGCCTACGCTCACATGGAGGTGGGAGCTGAGTTTATCTACATGCCCTAACTTACAGTGAGCAAAATCTTTTCACTGATTCTTACTGAGCGACATACAAAAAGGTTTCTTCATTAACATTGTCACTCTCTAAAATGATAGCACAAGTCAAAGCTCTACACAGGTAAAGAAAATGAGCAACTGCGATCTTAATTAGGATACATGTGAACACAATGACCATCCTGCATAAAGGCTGCCTCTGTGTCTGTCTATTAGCAAACAGTACACTGATTCTTACTGAGCGACATACAAAAAGGTTTCTTCATTAACATTGTCACTCTCTAAAATGATAGCACAAGTCAAAGCTCTACACAGGTAAAGAAAATGAGCAACTGCGATCTTAATTAGGATACATGTGAACACAATGACCATCCTGCATAAAGGCTGCCTCTGTGTCTGTCTATTAGCAAACAGTACAGCCTTCTTAGATTTTAACGGCAGCACATTCATCTCTCCCCAGCTAATTGGCTGCTAATAAGAGACTTCTGGCACACAGCCAGGTCTGCATTGAAGGAGAAGCACACAGAGACAACTTCTCACACTCACATGTATCACATAGAGCCGACATATAAACACATACAAATGAACTAAACCTAACGTCACTTGACTGCACATTGCTACTTTGTTTTAATTGCCCTCCTGACACTGGATGTAGTTAAATAGCACACCTTTAATTATGCACCGTGGCCCATAACTCTTGCACAGATGTTTTTATAGGGATGAACTTGAGAAGGGACACTGACCTGTTTGCTTGAGATTAAATATTCTCCTGTTTGCACAAGTTTTAGGGCTGCATAATGACTAACGTGCTCTGCAACAGAATAACTGGAAGGAGTGGATGTTTTAGAAGAAAGTGTTCCCTTTAAACAAATGCAGAAAGTGATGTAGGTGGCTGTTTTAGCTGGATACTAGTTCAGGTTTGAGGTGATGGGAAGACATTGGAAGTTTATGTTTTATGTCTTCTGAACAATACCAAAATTGCTTATAAAAACGACTACCCTAAATATGATCTACATTGTCTGGCTTTAAATTTCCTTTAAAAGAGCTCAATGTCAAACCCAGTTAAGCGGTGGAACAAACCCAGCCGAATTATTCGTGGTCAAGAATAGTGACAAAAGAGCCATCGCTTTCCTCTAATGCACTGAAAGAGAGAGCAGTGGAGCAAATCAGGCGTTCAGCTGGATCAATGTCTTTAGCGAGCCGCTTCTCCATAGCTCACATCTAAGTGTTAGTGATAAACTGCACACTTTAGCCAAATGCTAGAGTAAGACTTGAGCATGATTCATTTGCATATATTTATTTTACACGTGACATTGCACATAATACTGTCTAATTAAATAACCAGACACAGTGAACTAGTGAACTAATGGAAAAGTACTCTACAATGGAACTATGGCACTTTAATCAGATCTAATGTTAGCATTAGAGCTCAATGTTATTTTGAAATAGATATGCAACATGGCAAAAGCTGACTGAACATATCACACTTTTATTTGTTATCTGCTCCTTCTGTAACTCCTGTTGCTCTAGCAAGGCAACACATTTTAGCATTTTAGAGTCTGAAACGCTAAAAATAACACAGAAATGTTGCGAAACAAATGTGCCGCAACAAGTAGGCCTGAAAGCTAAAAGAATTAAATACAGGATTTCAAGTTGAGTGATCCCGAGTCAAGTCAAATCCATTTTTATTTCTTTTAAATTAATGCAACCCACTTATTAATGCAGTCATATATTTTACATTCTTCTTAGAGCCAATCAGAAGAGAACTTCCCACTCGAAAACATCCCCCTCATGTGAACAAGTAAAGCGGTGTACAGAAAAAGGGAAGAAAGTTGTTTAGTACATTTATTACCCTCAACACTGTTCTAGTTCATCTTTTAATGTAGAATAAAAAGGGATTTTTATTGAGCAACTCTACTCATATTATAGTATAAAATGAACCAATAACTGCATACATTTGATGCATTTGAACAGCTGCCAATTGTTGGTGCTTTCTGTAGATACATTACTGTGAGCTATAATAATCAAAAGTTGATTCAGTTTTGTTCTTATGTGTGAACAGATGTTAATACTAAAGCTCCATCACAATACAAAAGTCTATATAATTACAAAAAAATAATTATAAGTCTCAAAAGCAACCTCCTCATCTGACATGGCATTTCTAAGACATTTGAAGAACTGAATGTTCTGATTCTCCACCGATCTGTTTCCATGGGAAACTGCTGATGCTGTTGTTCAGTATGGTGCAAACACTGCTATTTATACAAAGCATTTGAATGCATTTAAAACCGCTTCTCATTTTCTGCAGACATGTAAAGATTCTTTTAAAGAAGAACCTAACGCCCACACTAATAGCTACTGCCCAAAATGACCACAAAGTATATCATGGTGAAGGACTAATGATTCAATATGTGTCTTTGTCCTAAGGGCCAATACTTTATACACACAATTTAACTTTCATGTCCACACTTAACAAAGATGAATCATATATGTAGCTATAGACAGATGATCGAAATATAGAGGTTCTCACCGGTGTTGGAGCCAGATAAGTTGTATCTAGAATTTGCTTTCTTGATGATATTCTCGTGGATCTGGTACCACTCACTCTCTGTGTTGCACCTACATCACAATGAACAGAGAGACACTCAAATTAATCAATATGAATCAATATTATAGACTTATCTAAAATGCTGAATGATGAATTAAGAATTTATTACATTTTGTACAAATTTCTTACAAAACAATGGCAAAAAAGTACTTTGAGAGCTTTACCTGTGACTACAAACAAACAATTTATTGTAATGCTAACTGGGTCATTGTGTCTGGGTTTATCTTAAAAACATCCTAATCTAAACTTTAATACTAATCCAACTAAGACGACTTTTGTGTTGTAGCTGTTACAGAGGAAGTAGTTACAGTTTTTTTTTTTGGACAAAGGGTACTGGGCGCTCTGATCCAGCTATTATTTAGGTCACACTACTGTGTCAGCACTAGTTTATCTGGCCCTGGGGCGTTGTGTAGAGCAGACTGAAACAGTGCTGGAAAAGAGAGTGAAGTATTTACTCAAAAAAAGAAAGTCAAATCTAATCTTTGCTGAATATATAGTTGATAACATATAATTGATAACATTGCATAATATATACCCTTTCTACAAGCAACATCATTAAAAAAATTGTGACAACAAATATCCATATTATATTAAGAAGCACATATCCTAAACAATCTGTGTCCAAGCATAACCTAGTCCTTGTGACTTGTAGACTTTAGCTTGTTGCTACTGTAGCCGTAATGCTCACATAGTGCAGCTGAATATTATTCCACTTGCTAATGTTTTTAACCCACTCAATAACAGCACACACACGTTTTTTTGCATTTGCTTAAATCACTGTGTTTATACAAAATTTGTGATTTACGGTGGTTAATGCCCTTTACTCCATTTAAAATGTACTGTGGTCTTATTAAATTCTGTTCCCAGCGCAGTTCATGTTGTTTACTAACAGTAAAAGGGTCTATTTTTGAGTAGAAAAATGAGATAGAACAGTTTTTTTTGTTTTTTTGTTTTATACAAAGACTTACGCATAAACCTTAAGCAGGTGGTCATCTTTGGAGTCAGCAGTGAGGAGATCTGCAATGCTGACAACTGCACAGCCAAAAGGCCGTCTGTATTGTACACTACACACATTCTTCTTCTCCCCTGCTCCCATCCTCCCTGCAGACACACACATGAAAAATATAAACAAATCTCATTCTTATATTAAATAGTCACTAAGTTGAAATTATTGTGAAAATATAACTTTGGGACTCCCACCTATTCTGATGATGTGAACAACAATGTAGACGTCTTTTCGTAGATCACTGCTTCCCAAATCCTGCAAAATATAGTTTAGCATTGTTCTCCGTTATATGACACACAAAGTTATGTTGACCTCTCACCACAAATAGTGTGCATTGTCTTTCCGTCTTCTCTGGTGACTTGGGCAGCCCGCTCTTATTCAGCCGGACAAAGAAGCGTTCACTGTACAATTGGAGAGACAGAGAAAAGGGACACACAAGAAGATGAATGGGGTCAGAAGTGAAAGCTTGCCTTCACTGTAAACAAAAAGTGTTCAAGCCACTGCTAACAGGAACAGAATAAAGAATAGAAACAACGTCAGAAGTGTCAAGAGCGAACAGTGGGCACTGGAGAAATTGCTTCAAAGTGAAACTTTAAAGCTAAGGCTGTCTGAATCTTTCAAACTGAATATGGTGCAGTAGAAAACATACAGAAAGACAACAGAAGCAGAGAAGAGGGAGACAAGCGGATGTACAGAGTTTGATTTACTGAACCAAATCTCCAACAAAAAATGTCTGTAAGAACTAGCCTACATTGAACCGTTGCTCCCACAGCTGGATAAAATATTTATTATGTTCATGTTGTTGCATATTGTCTTCCTTACATTTTTAGACTAGATATTTAACTGTCAGCAAAACAGAGCATAAATATATATTAATTCTACATAGTAAACATATACTGGGTGAATATACTTTTTTTTTTTTTTAAGTTGTTTCTTTAATTTACTAAATAAAACTAGCTGGCCAAAATTACACATGAAGACAATGCAAGCGTTTACAAAATCACAGTTGAGTTCAAAATATAAAAAGAGCAAAAGCTTCATGTGCTGGCATGGAATAAAGTGCATGTCGGTCAAAAGCAGAGAGAACATTTAGCTTTTTCTTTGTACTTTTCTCTCGCTTTCCATCACACACACAGCTCAAAGAGGCACAGCGGAGACTTCCTGCTGGGCCTGTCTCATCCTGGTTGGCGAGCTGAGGACTAATCCAGTTAGGTGACTTTCACAGTCCAACGATAAGCAGAGAGAAAACCTTGTAATGCACCAGAGCCTGACAATGAGCCAAGTTGCTGGCACGGCTCGTGGCACAAGCTACATGAGGACAGAATATACCACTAAAGATCATGTATAATAAATGATATAACAATGTGCTGATTACAGCTACAATGGATTAGTATATTTTGTAACTGTAGGCAAGCTGTTTCAAGACTGAAAGTTACTGTCTTTGCTCATTATGTAAACACGAGACAGACTCCTACAAAATAACTCAGTGTTTTGTGTATGTAGGCCAGTGGGTGCCCATGTTTGAATTAATTAAGACCCACATTATTAATTAAACAAAAGCTCATGAGTTTTCATACATGCATTCCTTCTGTAAGGTTCTTTTTAGCAATGTGTTCTAATATGTACTGTATAACGCATAACGTATAACAAACCGGAGGATGAGGCTGTACTCATTAAAAGATCCCTGTAACTTTCCAGGCCATTTATTTGGCCATATGGAGACAGATTCCTGTGCATTAGACGTGAGACTTAAGCACGTTTTCAGGAACTCTAATTAGTGCTCCATTGTTGAAATCCCCACTGCCAATTACCAGCCCCTCCTGCAAACACAGACGCTCAGCTCTCTCCTTCTTTAGACACCCTCAGAGCTGTCAGCTCTGCTAACTCACATCTGCTGCGTGTTGATCACCCGAGCTAACAGGTCCAGTGTCCCCAAAGGGACCCTATCTCCCTCCATCAGCCCCTGCATTAACATAACATGAATGGTCGATTTCGCTCCCCTCAGAGCCCTCGCAGCTTTCACTATTCACACTCCTGATATTGATGATTGCATTAAGAACCCCAAGCTAACCCAATGAGGGGGACGAGGGAAATGGAAGCATGCAACATGTAAAACAATGGATTAGCGAACTTTTCAATACTTCATCAATTAATCCTCATAAACAACAATGAACAATTGTTCATTTATTTAAAAACAAACTTTACATCAAGATGTGCAGCTGGGGAAAGCCAAAATGTAGACGATGTAGTGATCTATGCCAAAATGTAGCACAAAGTAGCAAAATACCAAAATAGGTAGAGGCTACAGCGACACAAGCCCATTCATCTATGGATGACCTTGTTATACAACTGTAGCTGTATTAGGGTAAGAAGGAGGCGAGTTTGTAAAAAGTGGTCAAAGAAGGGGCAGAAAAGGTTCTTATTTACATATTTAGCATCATTTTCAAAATGAGCAGCAGAGTCTTGTGTGGGTGTGATATAGTATTCAACTGTGCATTTGTTTGTTGCGTTTGTGTATGAAACAGACAAGGAGTCTATATAAACACAAAGAAGCTGCCATGGCGAACAGGGGCTGTTGGTCTTGGCACAGTACTAAGACAACGGGTCGGACCCCCATCTGGTCTCGGACACACACAAACCACCAGCGCAGAGGGAAGAGCAGAAGTGGCTCCCTGCCAGGCAAATTGCAAAATATGTGTGCGTGTCTCTGTTTACATGTGTGACCAGACATTTGGCTCACTGCCATTGGAAGAGTTTCCTGGCTTGATGACAAATGATGGGATCTCAGTTGAAAAATTTGAGACATAAATGGACAATAGCTTAGATGCTATTGTCAGAGCATTATAAGAAAACAAACATTATTAGTATATTGTCACACTCTATTATTTCTTATGTTCATAAAAGATAAATATGCTCTACTGATGGCCATGCTGACCTTTTGCTGAAGGCTCTAATTGAAACAATTGTGACAGTGTCTTATTCAATTGTAACTAAGTACATAGATTCCACTGAGAACAATGTATTGCTTGTCAACTGTAACTGTACAATAAATACAAAAGTAAGAGGTGCACAGAACCAGAGAAACAACAAGACCACAGTAGAGTAGACAGACACAGGGAGATAATGACAGAACAGGAAAACAGAGAAAGTAATAGAATACTGCTAAGGTAAATAACCACATGAAGATAAAGTTTGGCTTAAAAATAGCAGCAGTCAAACATGACATGTTGAATAGTTATATATTAATATTATGACACTTCATTTAAAAATCCTAATTGTATGTGCTTTGATCAGCAGTGGGAAAGTCACATACAGCAAAGATTAAAGAAACTTTGGTCAACCGAGCTAAAAATACAGTGAAAATACCAAACAAGCTATGTGATTGGCTAAGAACAGAAACAGCGCTGTATCATGTATGCTGCCAGAGCACACATCCCATTACTGTTTCTCTTGTTCGTCTGATGTGACCCATTGGGGCGAAGAGCAACGTCAAACCCAAGCGTGACTTTGCCACATAAAATGGAGTTTCTTCTCTTTGAACTATTAAAACCCGTAAATTTAAACACAGACTATTTAGCTGATGCCCGATGCCCTATGAGTGGGTGTATAGTGTGTCTGCATATCTAGTCATGTCAGCAAGCTCTACTCAACACAGCATCAAGGGGAAGTTCCTAGTCGGTGCCTAGCATGTTTTTTTTTTTTTTTTTTATGTTGGCGGGGGAAAGCGGAGTACCTGGAAGAAACCCACCCAAGCATACTATCTGCTTCAAAATGAAAATAATTACATATTTTAGTGAATAATAAATAAAGCAGCCATTAGCATCCCATCAGGAACCGCAGAAAACAAATGCGACTGTACAGACATAGTGTGAAGTACCAAAAAATTCTATACACAGTGGGTAAACAACATTTTGAGTATTCCATCTCAACCTGAGTGGTCGGTTCTCTCGTCCGTCATAAATGTGAAAAAAGACTTCTAGCTCCTCCCCGAGGTTGGCACTCATCAGACTCTTTACATGGACAAACAAGTGGTGGGTGCTGGCAGGCACTGGGGTGTCCTTTTTTCGATGCCGGTGTTCCATCTGTAAGAAAGGAGGGGATATAAGACAACATTTCATCTACTTTGGTAGTGTATTTTTAAGCTAATGTAATTTTTTTGTAATTACAGTAGCCATTTCTGTAACTTCTGTAAATGTAGCTTCAGTAACTTTAAAAAGCATACAGTCTGTACTGTCAAATGTACTGGAATTTAACTGAGATGGATCTGAGTAAGTAAAATCCATAAGCTTTAATCCAGCATCAAAGCTCATTAAGCACAGTTTGTATGAGGGAAATGTAAATGTGCTTACTTTTAATTCCAGCCAATCACATTTGAGAGTAAATGCATTTACAGCCTAAGGTCAATAAACTGCCCCTGGGTGAACTTGGACCAACCTTTGATGCATATTTGCAAGCCATACAAACCATTAGAAAAGCATTACAGAAGGTAAATATGTTCTATAATTTATTAATTTGACAGGGTTATCAAATATAAGGCTGATCGTCTAAATCTACAAATAAAAAAACAAGATCAAAGAAAGCCCCAATCAATACTTGCTGGCTGCATAATAGCTTCTAATGAAAAATATAACAAACGATCTGCTAATGAACTGCAACAATATCAATTGAAGTTATTATAACATTATTCTGTGTCTAAAATCCTGATTGAAGGGTTAAAAATATCACTGATTAATAGTTTCTACACTGCACAGACTTGCATATATATCATCAAGAACATTATGACTGTTCATGAGAGCTTCATCCTAATCTGCTTTCAACATTTTAAATACAAGGACACACACACAAATTCAGTACACACAGTCTCACACCCTTAACACCAGATGGTCATAGACCCAGTGCCAAATTATGCTCCACATTTACTTCTGGACTTACAGAGAAAGGAAAGGGGAAAGACGTGGATAAGAAGGCTGGCTCAAGAAACAAATAAACAAGTCACTTGAAAACACCTAATCCCATTGTAAAGTAGAAACCAATTTCTAAGGCAACATTTTCACACAATTCGCTGCAGTGTTTCATCTTCTCGAGTTATCTTGCTCTAAATTGTTACACAACACACTATTATTGTTTGTGCCACTTGAGTGAGATGCAGCATCTTAGATTAATTCTGGGAGTCCCAGAGCCAGTAAACTATTCTTGTAAAGAAGTGAGCTGTTGACTTCCCAAAATTGATTCTGCGTTTAGGCTTATATCACAGATCCTAAATTATATTGTTATTTAGAAACACAGACAGAGAAGGACTGTTTACCAGAGATTTTAATGAGAACTCATTCAAACCTTTTGTCACTCACAGTATATGTAAATGTTAATTCTACTGGGACAAGTGAACCTATAGGGATTTCCTGTACTTTTGCTTCAAAAATGGGTCAAAATAATATAATAAACTCAATAGATACAATCTTTTCTGTCCTCTATAGCTTACTGGAAGAATTTGATCACAAATCATAGTAGAAGTGCAATATCTGTCAACATGATGAATATGTTTGGTTTTGTCCAGACACTGCTGCCCTTTGTGAAGTCCCAAAAGAAAACACACCGGAAAGTGCTCTTAAAGCATGGCACTAACACAGTTATGAGTAAGTGCAGCGATTCTTTTGGGCAGAGCAGCTGGTATGACACAGAATGACTGGGTCTAGAAAGGCCTTATTTATCCTGTGGGATGTGATTATAAAGTTATTTTCAGTGTGCAGTTTAAGCAGCAGCAGCCTGGCAGGGAAGTGTGTATTGTGGTTGTATGACAATTTTAGCATGACTAGAAACAAAAGACACATGTGACAGCATTACAGTGAGACTGGCAACAAAGCCTGTTGGGTAACTAGAAGAGGGTGAGTGAGAGATAGCAGGACACAGGGAGTGTGTGGGTGTTTGTTTGTTCAAGCATCTTATTATTGTTCAGCCAGTATTTTTGTTTTTTTCTCTAAATTGCATAATGCACCAATTGTAATTTCTAACACAGTTTGTTCAAACTGATGTCAAACTGAAATGTCAAATCCTTTTAGATTTTTTCTGTATTGCTCCTTGATATTTGCATTTGCATTTAAGACCCTTCACATCTTTCTTCAAGAAGTCTTTGACCAGGTCAGACCGCATTGGAGGTCCTGAACCATTTATCCTGGCTTAACCTATGAAAACATCCTTCCCACTGGAGCAGAATGGTACAGGGCAGTTTGTAAAATGGGTACTAAATAAGCATACCTAGTATATCACTTTAGTAAGATATATAGATAGACTTTATTGATTACACAGAGTTTGTAAGGCAACTCTGAGACAGGTTAGGTATGCATGCAATAAAAAAAACAAATGTTAAAGTTTGTAAAGGCCTGCACACACCAAAGGACCTCAGTCTCCTCAAAAGGTGGAGGCAACTTTGGCCCTTCTTGATGTTATGTGACCAGTCTAGTTTATTGTTCAGTAACCACTCAGCTTTTGGATCCAGCAGTGTAGTCTGATTGTAAAGTAGAACATTTTACTTATTTAAATTATCAAAAAAAATTGTACTGTGTTGCTAATCAGCATCTGGTATTATTCTACTATAGAAGTCAAGGTTACCAGCATAAGTGGTTAATTGGAGGTGTCTAGTACTAGTAATGATGACTATAATGTATTCTAACTTTTAGTTTAAAAACCTTACCTAACTTAACAAAATTAACAAACATTATTTTTTCAAATCAAGTCAAAAGCAGCATGCACTAATAAGAATACGATTAATGTGAAATTGGGCTCATTTTAAGGCTGTCTTTCGCCTCTTATCTGTGTAACTCAGGCAGATATCACTTACAGTAATCTTATGATGCAATAGAGCAGTCAGGCTATATTTTCCCACAGCTAGACCCCACTTCTCCAGGCACACACTCAGGTAATCCCCATTCCAATTTAATTAAGTCACTTCTCAGCAGCAAAGCACAAGACAGAAACAAAGAAGCTGCTACCATAAACAAAGGTCCTACTGACAAATAATAATATAATTTGGCCTCATTGTTGTGGTGTGTTGAGCCTGGTGTTCCTGTATGGATGGGTATAATGGAGGCTGTCTCTTTATCTTGTCCACTATAAAAGAATCATAGTCATGTGCTCATTTTGTATTTCATTATGGAGGTGCATTAAGCTCTCATGCTGCTCTTCCTGCTTTTGTTTTGACTCGCACAGAAAGAAACAGATGGATTAACAGCCTCAATTACCCCATGCAAAGGAAAAGCCTTCGTTGTGTGTCTGTGTACGAGCGCACACGGTGTGGGATACAATTCTCCCCGCACTGTAACAGGGCAGAGAAGTGGTTGCCACGGTAACTGCGGATGGGGCTTGGAGGAAATGGGACAAGAGGCATGGAGCAAACAGTGGGGAAAAGAAGGGAAGGAAAGAATGGGGAAGAAACATGGAGCCACATGTTGGAGAGAGAGCTTCATACTTTTTACTGTGAAATAAGGAAATATTGATGAAAAGGAAGTGACTCGCAGTAAAGCTAGATATGTTTGATTTTTGTTGTGTTGTAAGGGACGCTGCAAAAACAGAAAACTTAATCGAAATATGGCCTTTCCAAGTCCCCTCTTCAGCTACACTGACAAAGTACTGACAGAGACAGGCGTAAATGTTCTGGCTCTCACTTCTCAACAGTTTTGCCTTGACACAGACTAAAGACTTTTAGATTAATTAAGCAGCCTAAGTAAATCATTGGAAAGTTTATATGAGTTGACACTTTTAAGGCAGTATTTTTTCCTCTTATTTACTGCAGCTTGTTCATGGTAGACAATTTCAGCATTTACTTAGTTAATAATTATATTTTGTGAACTAGAGTTTGCCTTCTTCCTGGTTTGAGCTTCCTTCCTTGTTTGTGCTGTCCCATATTTTGCTTCTCCGCAGCAGCATAAGCAAAGAGAGGTAAATTTAAGCAGAGAGACAGGAGTGTGATTATAAACAAATTAATACGGTCACTGTAGTTTCTTTCTTTGCAGCAGCCGTAAACTTCTAGCTTGTAGAGCTCAAGATGAAGCCGCCATTTATCTGATACAAGCCTTGTTTTCGAGGGGCTAGCAGCTGTTTGAACAGTAATTTAGTGTTAAACATAAAGTACCACTACACACACATTTACATTCAGCAAAATTACCACAACTAATTTGCATAAATCTTTTTTTGTAATTAACACAAACAGTGCAAATAACACAGCTGCTGTGATATAAGTACTACATTGTAGGCTTTTATCAAAATCTTTAAAAGGTCAATGCAACTCCATTTCTGTTGCTGTGATCTGTAGGAAACTTTCCTAACACTAAGTGTATTTTGGGTGTATTATTTTAAGCTCAGCAGGGATTAGTGTACATTTTTAATACAGTCATATGTCTAGTGTCCTGTTACTTCCTGTTCCTCAACTCTTGGCTCACTAATTGAACATAAGTAAATGATAATAAGTAAATAAAATCTAGCCAGAACTAACCCACAAATTTAAGAATATTCCTTCTAATAGAAACAACATAAGGGTTATCTCCCGCCTGACTGATTAGCCATTCCACATTTAGCATCTTGAACTTTTGTAGAGAATTGTAGCTGGAAGCAGGGAAAAACTGGGTCTGCCAAGCACCTGCAATTCTCCACACTGAGCATGACATAAAACTGGAGCAGGTGAAAGATTGTGTGAAAAGATGCGGCGCACTTACCAGTCTGTAAAGCTCTGTGACACTGATTTCATCTGGGTCTACCATGCTGAACTCTTGCCGAGGGACCAGGTCCAACCCGAGCTGTCTGTATCACGAAAATATGAAACAAGAAAGTGAATATATGTTTTAGAAAAAGGGTTGATTCAGCAAAATATATCAATTTAACCATAAATCCTTTCATAGTTTGCAAAAAACACAAGGTACTATGTGTGTGCTGTCAGTGGATGGGTAGATAACCTTGCTCTAGACAAGCTTTTTACAACAGATAAAAGCTACCATTCAATGCATGCTTAGCACTATGTTAAAGCTCCATCGCATTGTTGCTGGATATTGACTTTGAGTTGACTAGATATATAAAACATACATTAAAGTTTTTGCTGTCGCCTAAGTGTCTAATTGAATGTACTTAATATTCATACTTATAAATGAATGCAGCAGTAGGCATGTAGCTTTTCATTGTCAATGCTTACACAAGGGGCTAAGTGCATCAATTTTTCAAGGATTCTCAGTTATTTACTTACACAGGGCTGTCAGATCAGCTATGTCAGCTATCTAAATAAATGTGACAGATGGTCTTTGCCTGTGCAAAAGATGAAAGACAAAAACCGCTCTCTTTAGCTCCCCACTAGCCTACTTTATCCTTCGTCTCCAAGCTGCTCATCTGCTTCTCTTACCCTTAACTACATCACACGGCTTACTTTGTTCCTCACCACTGACCAGCTTTACTCCATGGTTTATCTGCTCAGTCTGTATTTCCATCTCTCCATCTTTCTTTAACCCACATAAGATTCCCTCTTTCCTCATTCTCCTTTAAGATGTCCCTCTCAGTGGACCAAACGCCACTCCAGAGGGTCTCCTTGCTGTCGCTAAAAAGAGACGGGCCTGGTCAAGCATACAACTGACTACAACTAGGGACTGTCTGCACATACGTTCACGAAGGAGGGATGTGTGTGTTTGGAGCGGACACAGAGGGGCAGCCAAAGGGAGTCAGAAGTGAAGAGTAGGACAGATGAACAAAAAGAAGGACAGACTTGTTCTTTTTTTTCTTAGTGCTCTCTTGACATGGACAAATCACAAGGCAAACTTTTGGATACATTCTGAGAGAAAGTGAAGGAGGAAGTGTGAAACTACCATAATATTTTACAAGAATATTTTATTCTTTCAATTGGCTGTTTTTTTTTTATATTTGTTATAGGCTGCCGGTAGTAAGAGAGGGACATTCCTGCTGAGGATAATAAAGAATATAAAGAGACAATATATGGACAATAATTATTTTTCTGTTATCATTTACTGGCATAAAACACTGTTACATTGTTATTTTTACCACTACAGTAAATTTTCTTTCTGCACTAGTAATTTCCCAGCGCTACTTATATAGCTCTGGGAAATTTGTAATATCTGAGATGGGTACACAGGCAAGGTTGCATTGCTTTTTTCCAAATGTTTCTGGAAATGTATAAGATGAACATTACATGAATTATTTAGGTTGGCTGTTGTAATGGTTTTAAATACTCTATAGGGCAGGTCCCCAGTTGATTTCTTTCCAGAACTCCATTGCCACTGCAATAAAGGCTAGAAAAAACACAGCTAGTGGGTCTGGTAGGATGGATAGCTTCTCTCAAGGTTTTTGCACCTTGATTTTTTTTATAATAGTTAGGAAAACAAATAAAACACTAGGCTAAGCAAAAAAAAAAAACCTTGGGGTTATGCATTTTTAATAAATAAAAACACAATACTGCAAGTCTGTACCTTAGAGACGTAATTAAACAATGCTAAGCCAAACATTTCATCAACTCACTCGTTCCCCCAGTCCAATCGAGCCGTGATGTGTTGTTTGACGTCCCTCATGCGGTCATGGGTGAGGTGGCCCACAAGAACCTGCCTTCGCAGGTCCAGGATTTCATTCATCACATGCCAAAGCCGGTGGAACAAATCCCCTTCGTTTTTCTGAGGAAGGTGGGAACAGTTGGCAGAGATACAACAAAGGTGAGCGAAATGATGGCGAGTACAAAGAGTCAATAAAGTGTGTCTTAAAGAAAGTCTAGGAGGTGGTTAAAAACCTTTAGAATCATCAAAGCCGATTATTGTACAGAGCTAAATTAACACAAAGAAAGGAAAAGGGCAAGAACAGAAACCCAGAGAGAAGCAGAGATTTCAAATAGATTTGTGCAAATTAGCTTCAGTGTCCTGCTGCTCTTTGCTGTGAATTTATGCACTTTGATCCATGAGTGTTCTTCATTTCAATTGAAACAGCACATAGATATCTTAATAGGCTAAGAACACCATCAATTCAACTAATGAATGTGCACCAAACGGCTTCGACTGTTTGTGAATCTAGAATTACCCAGGGCTAAGTAGACTCCCTTGATGAGAAACTTACAAAGGCATATCTGCTCAAGCACCAGCAATATTTAAATCATTGTAGTCCACAGTTAATGGAAGTCAGTGGTTTCTTACCACATAAAGTTGTTTCCACATGGCACCCCAGTCTCGTAGCGTCGACGTCATCTCTGTGATGACAGAATCCTCCACGGGGATGACTGTCTCAAATTGTCTAAGAGACAAAAATCATTTGTCAAAAGGTACAAATATGAAAAAAAAAATTAAATAAACAAGCACATTGAAACTTACCCTTTGTTTTTGACGTGGGCATTCTTCAAGTGGATGAAGTTGGATGGAAAGATCCCCTTTAAACAGACCATAAACAGGTTAACGAGAAGCCCTTCTATTTTCCATTAGCACCTAAGTGTTTACTTGCTGCTACAGTATACAAATGTACATCTTAGAGGAAATTTTATGTGCACAAAAAGGTAAATGTAGCTATGGAATTAAAAAAAAAAAAAAAGATGAAAAATGTACCATGGTTTAACATTAATAAACTGACAATCTCACTTGATTGAAGGAGATCAAAGTTTGGTTTAAGCTCAGAAAATCTAAATAAACCTTTTCAAACTTTTGTACCTCTATTTCTGTCTTAATGTCAGCTCTTAAATACACACTATAACCATTTTTTTCTTCTTTTCATGGCCAGTTGTATGATCTGAATTCTTTAAATAATAGGCTGCACACTGTACAGTAGTTTGACAAGCACCATTCTCATTTTCTGCTGCCAACTGTTAATTCATTATGAACAGTTCAACCCAAATTTAATTTGTAAAAAATATCATGTTTAAAAAGTTTGAGTTACACCTGTGAAGTTTTGTTATACATGCAAAGTGATGAGGCTGAACATAATAATATGTCGTAATGACTTACTGTTGCATACAATTACTAATGCCAATGGTGTAGGAAACTAATTTTTACTAATAAAATAAGCAATTCTCTGTCTTATCATTATTTTCTCTGCCTGCGTGTGTTTTTTCAAGGGTTCAGTATTAACACAGCCATTAATTTCCCCTAATTAGACCACAATGTCTGTCACAATATTAGTCACAGCTTTGCAGAATTACACTCAAGGGAGTTTTTAAATGAAGCAACAAAACCTGATTACCTTGACATTAGGATTCTTCAAGATGAATCCTCGGTACCAGCCTGTTAAGAGAGGGATAAGGAAGTTCTTTACAGCACTGCAGTGCATGTTTTAAAATGACAGCATTGAAGACATGTTTGTGCATCAGGCTGCCTGTGATTGACAGCGATAGACTGAAATCCTTCTGACAGCTGTATGTATAAAGAATTCCTTAACAAGTGAATTGACTGACCCTGTCAAAGGCCAATAAAAATGTCATCACAATTTATATATGCCTTATGAGAAACTGTATGAGTAACAGTGGAAGGAAACCACTAAGTTTTTAAATGTGGTTTTCCACAGACCACAAACCAAGGCATGGTGCTGGAACAGAAGACTGATCGTAAGCAATGCAGGCAATAAAAATCTGACCACATAATCAATTGTTTGAGCAGGTGTGAGAAAGAAAACAAGGCAGCTTGAAAACGCTTTATTTTTAGGAATTTTCTGTCTACAGCCAGTAACTCAAGCCTAAATAGTATAAGCTTTTATAATTTTGCAAATCTTTATGCTCATACAGAAATAAATAGAGACATCTAATACATTCACAATCAGAGGTAATTGAGATAATGCCTAAGCTCATTCCACTGATGCAGTTATTTTAAGCCAGTCCAGATAAGAGCATTACCCTGATAGACAAATGAAAATGCAATACACTCCTCCAAAAAAACTAAACAAAAAGAAAAAAAAAATCACCAGAACTGGATACTATTTTTATGGCCGATTTGTTTTCGAGTTGGATGGCCGAGCAGCAATAGAGATCTTGTCTGAGGCTTTAATATGGAACATATTCTTAGTATTTCCTGTTTGGGTCATTTCTTCAGTAGCGGGGGGCCGTGAAAGATTTTGAACACTATGTCAGTGAATGATGGAAACTCACAATGTTAGGTAATGTGCCATTAGAGGGATAGTTCAGTGGCTTGTAAATGTGGTTCTATTAGATATGTTTATATGTTGTAGTTAGGTTATTCCTTCCAATAGATGAAACTACCAGTTTGGAAAACTCCACAGAGACAAAAAAGCTCTACTTAATTCTAAAATACTAAAACATTTTAAGCACTGAACATCTTCAATGTCCATTTAAATGTGTGCTCCACAGAGATCATTTCAACAGTATACAGTTGTGCTCATAATTTTAACATACCCTTGCAGAATTAGTGATTTTATTTTTTGTTAGTTGGGTGAAGCCATTTATTGTCAAACAATTGTGTTTAATCTTTTTAAATTATAATGACAACAGAAACTACCTGTGGCTGTTTCAAGATGCATGGTTAAGAAAGTCATTACTTTGCAAATGCCACAAAGCATCAAACTCAAAACGTCTGGAACACAGTGATTTGGAGTGATGAGACCAAAATTTTACTTTTTGGCCACAACCATAAATGTTACATTGGAGTCAACAAGGCCTATGATGTAAGGTAAACCATTCCTACTGTGAAACATGGAGGTGGATCGCTGATGTTTTAGGGATGTGTGAGCTACAAAGGCACAGGAAAAGATGAATGCAGCCTGTTATCAGAAAATACTGGAGGAACTTTTGCACTCATCAGCCCGGAAGCTGCACATGGGACATACGTACAACGATCCAATGTCATTGACTACAGCAGCATAAAGTGAAGGTTCTGGACTGGCCATCTCAGTCTCCTGATCTCAACATCATTGAGCCACTCTGGGCAGATCTCAAACATGCAGTTCATGCAAGACAGCCCAAGTATTTACAGGAACTGGTGGCTTTTTCCCAAAAAGAATGGCAAAACTATAATAATAATAATAATAATAATAATAATTTTATGTGTTGGAAAAGGCATCTATATACTTTTAATGGAATATCCAACTTGAATTATTAGTTTTGTTGTTATTATTATTATTTAATTATTAGCATTGTTCCTGTCTGATCAAATTGGAAGTGTGTTGATGGATATCTTCTGTAGGGAATAAGTTACCTATCCACAAGTATCTCATTAAACCCCTTCTACTACCCCTTTAAGGATGTAATAACCAAACTGTTGAACCAAAGAGATAATGTAATGTTCACTCTGCATACTGTGTCCAGAGACAGCAAATCAAGAACTAGTGACATCCCCAAACAAAAATCAGTTACTGCTGAGGTGCGTTTGCAAGGCAGGGACCATATGTCAGTATAGCGACATATCCAATGCTGTTTTAAAGCGCCAACAGCGTCAACACAAGGCAAAGCTATTAGTGTGTCTCCAGTGCTGTCAGCAGGCCCAGTCTCCGCTTCCCCACTGTTGGCAGGATTTTCATTTTGTTCCTCCCTTCTGGGCCAAGCATTCCGCTGGCTGTGCTATTGTCTTCTTCCTCTGGGTCTTTTACCGCAATATCACCCGCCCACCACCACCCTCCTCCCCCTCCCCCCTAAATGTCTGACTGACTGGCTGCACGGCTGACTGCTAGGCCTGCTGTCTAAATGCTTGAGAGTGTATTTTACCAAACAGGAAGTGAGACCGAGTGAGTCAAGTCCTCCGGAAACCAGCAGTGTGTGTTTATGGCTACTTATTTTCGCTTTGGTGTAGAAGAGCGTTGCAGTTGATTTGATTTATGTTGCTTCTTCAAAATTGTTTTCATCTACTCCGTTATCTGTTTTGTTCTAACCTTTCCATCACATAAGCACAAAGTCCAGGAAAAGGAGGCTAAAATGAGCCGGCAAAGGAGAAAAACAGATTGAGTGTGGACAGGAAAAAAGGCAGGACAATCCGTAAGCCTATGGTGCAGGAAACAGTAGCAAACTTGAATTTCCCCACACTTTTCACACTGATACAATGTGTGCATGAGAAACCAAGTTAACAGGTCAATTTATTTTAGTCATTAGAGCCTTCCTTGGTTTGTCCAGTACCAAAGCTAAAGAACGGTTCCCAGGCTTGCGTTTGCTTAATTATCACTTCTACCTGTAATGGAAGGAAATCTGCAAAATGGAATAAATTTCCTGCAGCAATGAAAAGACACACTGTTGCAAACATTAGGACACTGCTTAAGCAAATAGCTTAAGCAAATTTTCTTCCCTAAACAGATTACAGTTGAAAAATAATTGTATATGTATGAATGTTTTTGTACCATACCTTCACATTTCTCCAGAATCTGCACTGTGTCACCAATTTCCAGTGGGAGGCCATGCTGGACGGTCCCTCGGAAACTGGCCAGCACTGCAACAAGAAAAGGCACACACAGTTTAAAAATTGACCTCATTTTTCAGTCAAGTGCTAAAAAACCATAAACAAAAATAAATAAATAAAAAGAAAAGAAAGAAAGAAAGAAGAGGTGTAGTCAATAGTCTGTGTAGGTGAAATAAAATCAAAGTGTATCTCTCACTCAAAACACATAACAGCCTTACATAAATGCTTTGCAGTATTGCTGATTATATAAAGTTGAATCAGTACTCCAGATTGCTTCAGTTTAGGAAACGATAGACAGAAAACGACACAAATAATATCATGGAGGTTTATGTGAACGTTAATTACACTCTTTTCAGAAAGCCTGTTGCAATAATGCTGCACAAGAAATTCAGTCCAAAGCACATGGAAGTAATAAATTATTTAACTTGATGCTTATAACAGTCTGCATTTAACCTGGGCTGCCTACAGTCGAGATTCATTTCCTATTGCGAGCCTTGCCAACAGACCAGCCACAGACACAGGTGATGCACTGAGAATATACGCAACAGGAGAAAACAACTTCTGCTTGTGAAATCTAAGAAGAAAAGGTGATCTAGGGCCCAAATATATGGTTTCTTCTGTTTTAGCATTTATTTATTTATTTTTTTTTAATCAATACATTGTCATTACAGAATAATTTTTCTGTTAGATTTATAAACATTTATGAATTGTGTGTGTTCCCAACTTTACAACAACACATTACCAGATTAAATTCTCCTTAAATTAATCCAGAAAGCCATTTATGATGATGTAGAGAAGATTATGTAAATGTCCTGGCTCTCCGGAAACACACTGCCTATTAATACTTGACATAAAACCACTTCCAGTTAAAAAGTTTCACTTCAGGCAGCTACCATGTTAGACCGTGTACATTTTATAGTATGAAAATTTTATAGATTGTAAATACAAATGGATGTAATCCGGCCATTGGTCCCCTATTTACTGATATTGTCATTATGAAAGTGCAATAAAATGGCGGTTACATCTGGGCTTTTCCGCTTTTACAGCTTTTTCGCCGTATGGCGGCGCCCTTACTCGAGGTTCCATTGGAGAGGCTTGGAAAATACTGAAAGCTTCATTACATGAAGGGAGGTCAATGGAGGTTACACTGATGATTTCTCTGTGAAATGGCTTTAGGTCCTTTCTCTTCACTGCAATTTCCACTCAATAGAAAAATTGTTGGTCCAATCAAGCAATTTATCTAAAACTGTATAAACTCTGGTGAGATTGGTAGGGGAAATGTTACTTTGTCAGTGCATTTCTGATATTGGTTCAATTCCATCCCCTGTTTGTCCTTACCAGGGGTCTCCAACTTTTTTTCCTCAGAGAGCTACTCATATTTAAAACATTTTCATAGCTTATTTCAACACAAATAAAATTTATTTTGTTTTGTCGGGACATTAACCCAGAACTTTTACAAAATGTTGGTGTCCACAACTCATTTTACAATAAAACATTTAGTTCATCAGCATGTGCATTTTGTTTATGTACATGTAACATAAATGCTGTCAAAACTAAACAATGCAATTAGATTACAAATGCACAAATACATGTGTATCCAGTGAGATGGCACTGATGGAGTCAACGAGAGGTGTAGCCTCAGGTTTATGAACTCACTGACCCATTTAAATGTTGTAAACATTCATATGTGTCAGTGTGGTTCTGAACTTTCTTTTATGGTCCCTGAATAAAGTTTCAGTCATTGCGGTCATAGCCTCTGCAAAAATCCCGCCATCAGTGAACGGCTTGATTAAGATGTGACCTACTTTAAATGGCTCTTCATTTTACCACTTATACCTTTTATAATTCAGACAAATTTAGTGCTGTTTTGACTTTGTATATACACAAATCACTGAAATTATTCAATACAACTTGTGTACTATGATGTCTTAATCCTGCAAAGTCTGCCTTTGTGCATCCAAACTTGAAACTCAGCTTGTCACTTACTTTTGTATCGGAACACTCCTCTCTCCTTCTCCTCTCCCTCCGTCCTGTTCGGAGCACCTGTGTATAAGCGCACCTCCACCCCTCTCTGCTTAATGGTATGACCACTGTCTGTCCTCACATCAGCAAAATTCACCCCCCAGAGTTGTCATGTAGCTCTTGATACCGGAGCTATCTTTTGAACCAGGCTGTAAACATGATTTTTACACTCAAAGTCGCCATTGGATTTCTCCTTATATTTCTGCTTTTGGAGCCTGCCCTCTGGTGGACGGAGGTATATGGCTGTATGGTGGCGCCCTTACTCAAGGCCCATTTAAGAGGCTCCATGAGAGAGGCTTGCATGGCAGATGGGCAACTCACTGCAGGAAGCACCTGTAGTGCCAAAATCATATCGAGCAATGACTCGTGACCCTGGTCTATAGTGATTTTATAAAAAAAATAAATAAATAAAAAAAAAATAAATAAATTACATTTCCCACAACTGTGAGAAAAAGGCACTAGGTACGCATAAAGTAACCCTCACTGTCCATAAACACACATCCAGATTAAATAAACACACATATCCAAATTGCATGTACACATAGACACATCACTGATATTCTTACAAAACACTGAAATGCTAACGCTGACACAGCCATCACAGCTTCAAGATAGACAGCACACAAGCAGCCTATTCATGCATTTAAGCACACAACGCCACACAAAGACATGCATTGACACATGAACACACATGTGCGAAGGAAACGACCACTACACTGGGATTTAAGATCTGAAAATGTCTAACAAGACACATACAAGACCAGGAAGGATTTGGCTTCAACTAAAGCATTTAGAGAGAATTTCATTTCTTTGCCAGTGAGCCTTGTCCAGTCTAGCTGAACGCAAACCCAAACAGCTTTGAGAGAATTCCCCCACAAGAGAGGGCTTATATTTAATCCAGCACAATTTAAACACAGAGTGAGGTGCACCTCGAGACACACAGTTCAAAGACTGTGGACACAGCAGTGAGTTTAATGGTGGCAGACCAAGACAGAAATATAATGCTGTATAATAATATGCAAGTGAAGATACACCCATTGCTTGTTAAAAAAAAACAAAAAAAAAACAGGGTCAAATACATTTCTGACACCATTTCCATGTTTATGAGTTTCAATTTTGAATAATGCTAACATCATCGGATGCTCCTGCTTTGGATAAATGTCATATGAAGGAAGGTTGAGCACCAGCTGCTTTTCTCCAGGCTCTTAATTGGTAATTTTCATCAACTGAGTTTTTCACATATGGATATATATGTTGTAACCATGGCACCTGTCAATAGGTGGAATATGTTAGCCAAGTGAACATGATTGGTCAGTGTAATAAGCTGTTCAGTGACTCATTCATTCATTCAATTACTTCTACTTATTCCCGTTAGTGTCGCAGGAGACTGTAGCCTATCCCAGCAACTTTGGGTCTTAGGCAGGGTGCACTCTGGACAGGGGCCAGTTAGTCGCAGGTCAGTGACTCATTCTTAAGTCTAAAAGCCACACAGAAATATGTCACAAATAAGAAACAATATTCCAATTTTTTTTCTGCAAAAGCACATTTCCTGCAACAGAACTTTTAGTGAAGGTCAAACAGTAAATTAGAACCACTGAGGTTGGCCTAATCTACACTTAAATATGCAAAAGAAAGAAAAGCTTGAGTGCCTGAAGTATGTTTTTTTTTTAACTGTAGTAAAGTTTTCCTTTATGCAGGGTAGACTTCAGCTGAATTATCCATACGCCCACACTCTCAAGTTGACATTGAAATGGAGTCTGCTGATGGCATCAAACAGCAGCTCCACACCGCGGGCTGTCTGCAGCGCAATGTGTTCAGTCTGTGTCCGTCGGTTCACTTAGACACACGTGCAATCAGAGCAAACACACTTTCACTCTTCAAATGTGCCCCATGCATGAATTATCTCTGTGAATTTCCCAGCTGCACAGAGCTAAATTATTCAGATTCAAGTCACTGTATTTTTCTGTGAAATAAAATCTTCCCCCCAGTTGATCCACGAGGCAGCTGCTGTCAGTCCATCTTCCTCTCCCTGTCTGTCTATCCATCAACTGTCTGGTCTGGACCACTTCCAAACTTCTGTGGAGTTTGCTGTTGTTTTCATACATTCTGCCGGATTGTGGGATGTGGATTCTCCCAAAGTCCCATCTATTTTTTGGCTTTTCCACCACATAGCTGCAATGAAGTGAAGAAACAGGCAGAGAATTGGGAAAATCCTATAACCAGGCCAATGCACACACACAACACATTTGGGTAAAGAAACTACTTTTGTTACTACTAAGTAAGTGAATTAAATGAATACTACATATTCCATAAACACTGCTGCCTGTCCACTGAAGCCAACACCCGATGACCTCCACTGACCATGCGTCTAGCCACTAAAAAGAAAACTCATTCTTCTTGACACAAACTGAGACATATTCTGTGTGACACTGCTCCAATGGGTCACAGCGACAACACTAATTTTCAAAACCACATTATTATACTCTTGCTATAGACATTACATGGCAAAGTGGAGGATTCATCTCCAAGTGTAAACAACTGGTGGATGTCCTTCACAAAACGAGAGAGTGAATGGAGAATGACAGGTACAACAAAAGAGGAGCAGGATCAGATTTAAGAGAAATTAAAATTCTCAGGACGGCAGCGAAGACAGAGCGATTTAACACTAATGCAGAGTGTCACTAGAGCATCACAGGGCTGAGATGGCAGCTCTCATCTCCATCTCACTGGGGTCGTCGCTTTGGGAGTCTCAGCTCGTGTGACGACATAAAAAAAGAAAGGCACCAAGGAGTGATGAGACTGCAAAAGAGCCTAAATTTGGACTGCAATAACAACTGTCTGTTCAGATGTAAAGTTCTGCTTTTTTGCAGTTTTTGAAACGAAAGTTACTTTGGGTACTACTGATCATTACAATGTGATATATATATATATATATATATATATATATATATATATATATATATATATATAAAAAAATATATAAAATATATATATATATATATATATTTTTTTTTTTTAATTTTCAGTACATTTCTAAGCTATTATCCAAACAGCATCCAAACAGACAAAAAATACTACAGGTAATACACTAAATACAAGTACCACAAAGATCCATGTTCAAAAATTCCAAATTTGATCACAGTAAATCTTAACTGGCCAGCATCTATTTGGTTTAGGTCTGCGTTGTAAAAAAAATAGAAGACATACACACTAGAAATAGTAATAATTTATTGGATGATCTGTCAAAATGTCAAAATGAGTGTGACCCTTTTTTATAGTCTTTGTTAATATTCCATTAGTTTGTGGTTATTGCGGTCTGATTTATTATGTTTGACACTCTTTTTGCATGTGTTTGTTATGTTTAAGTGTTGTGTTTATTATTCGCCGTATTAAACCATTGGAGCTGTGAAGAGACAAGGACTGATTGGGTCACTCCTCCCAATCTGTCTGAAAAACTTTAAGACTCTGCTAACACAAGTAAAAAACAAATGTGACCACTATCTGGAGCTTGTAGAGACATTCTGCTCTTGATAGCAGAAATAGCCACCTTTGGATTGACCACTAGTAGCTCTCCCACTGACATGTTACTCCCAGTTCAGGAGGACTGAATTTGCCCTGTCTTTGCTGTCACAGATAATATCCTCCTGGTTATACAAGACATGGAACAGTGCTTCTCGTGTTTAGGGCCGAGTGGACAGCACAGTCACAAACCAGAGCAAGGACGAAACAGCAATCTGCATCACCTTGGCCTGAGAGTCAATGTGTGATTTGTTAAATAGATAAGATGCATTCATCAATAATGAAAATTATCATTAGGTGAAGGAAGCAGCCCAGATATGTGACTAAACACATTTCTAATCAAAGCTAATATCAATTTCTTCAGTGGCAGCTCTGTGATAAATTAAAGTCAGAGGTTGTATTTGCATCTATTTATTGTGCAGCATCCATCACACTGTAATACATCATGTGTTGGTTGCTACTTTCTGCTGAGCAAGTTACGATCCCTGGAAAGCCTAGTGGCTCGGATTAGGCTTACATGTGTTTGAGCGTGCCACTTGGAGTTGGGGCCTGTCAAACCATGTTACACTGGGTTTTCTCTCTCTTTAAGCTCCTTAGAAAAACAAACACTGCCACGGGCCCTGCAAAAGAACATCTGCGCGCCAAAACAGCACCGGCTTATTCAAATGCAATGAGGTAGGTATAAAGTCGGTGATCAAAGCGAGATACCGTGTTGCTGCTAGACTTGATTTTAACATTAAAGCAAAAGTTAAAAAGCATGGAACATTTTCATCTTGGCCCCTGCAGCTTGGACCAGTTAATGTGCTTTTTAGCCTCATTAGCCTAACCCTTTATTTTGTGATTGATCTGACAATGATTCTTTCACATAATCCTCTCATGCAATAATTATACAGCATTTATATCATTAATATGTTAATTTTGTAAGGCAGCAACTGGTGGGGCCCTGTTTGCCAGTATTACTGCCAGATGCAAGGATCATGAATATTTATTTATGTTGCTGTAACATACATGTGTGAGATGCAGGAAACATGCCAACATGTTTTTATTGATGCGCAATAATTAAAACCTGATATAAGGATTTGAGAATGTGAGAGCTCTTCCAAAAGTAAAGCTGCATAAAATTCTGTATAGACTGTTAATAAGTTAAAACTAAATGTGCCATTAAACCCCTTTTAATTCTCCATTCAGCACTTATATCAACAAACAGCTCTGTTATAACTAAAGCGCGTATGTGCCAGACCAAAAGTGCACTTTTATTCCAGCAATGTGACCAAAACATTCCTTGTTTGACCAAAACTAGCCCAATTACGTTTTGTCTTAACCAAAGCCAAACACGCTGTGGTCTTAATCAAACACTTAAAGCGTTTATCTTTCTTTGTGGCGAGGTAAAAGGGGGATGAAATACTTTGCCGTCATGCCAAAATACTGTAATGTCCCACCACCACACAGGAATTACTTGGAGAGCTTGTAACCCTAGAAAATCTGAACCGCAAAAATCTGGTTTATTCTTATACAAAGCCAAACAAACTCATATGGCACATAGCAGTGGAGGTGTCTGTCAGAGCTGGAGACAGATGAATTCAGAGTGTGGCCTGTGATAAAAAGTGATTTCTGTTGTTGAGCTTGGAATGCTGGGAAGTGGAATCATGCATTTTAAAGCAGGGGAGCTCAACAGGGGTCGGCTGTGGGTGATGAGGGGAAGGCAGGCATCGGGAAGCAGCAGAGCTGAGAGGGCCTCGTTCTGGTCTCACCTTGGCATCCACAGACACATGCAAAGACTTGTGACGTGTGATAGGCAGAGCAGACAAAAGCCAGAGCAGCCGAACCAGCCGTGAGGAACGGCTTTCAATTTGTCCTCAATCGCCAGGTTTCATTCGCAGCCTTTGTGTGTTTGGAGAAAGTACACCTTAGCGCCATCACAAAAAGCTGCAACAATAAAACCACGCCCGAATCCCACTGCTGTTGAGGGAAAACTTTCAAAGCAGAGTGGAATGTTATTGCTTTTTTTAAAGAGGGGACATCACAAAAAAGTGCAGCTCAAAGCTCTCTATAATTTTGAGGCTGCTTCTTTGTCAAATAAATACAGCAGGTGGGACACACGGCAAGTGAATACCTGTATAAAAGGTATACTGCAATTTTAAAATGTCATGTTCATTATGGTATCAAAAATAATATCCCTAATACCAAGACAACAAGTATCTAAACGTTCAGCTTTGGCATAAGCTTTAGAAGGACTTTAAGGATATTTAAAAATAAGTGTAAAGTCAAAGTACTTTCTGTCAACTCACTTGTTGATGTGGCCAAATAAGTTTTTAAAAGATGAAACATTTTTAGCCCAATTACATGTGTGCATACAAGGGAGATCTTATTTTATAGGGTGCTACCCATCATAATAAAAAATAAAAAAATTATAAAAAAAAAAAATATTACATGTTACCGCGGGTTATCTCCGGGTACTCCGGCTTCCTCCCACCGTCCAAAGACATACATGTATAGATTAATCGGCAACTCTTTAGTTTAACTTTTTTATCCAATAAAAAAGGCCATTCACTCTACACAAGCCTAGGTAAAATAAATAATAAACTGACAGACTGATTAAATGGAAATATAGGTCAAAATACTTAAGCCTAAACTAAATCCCAGGCTTTATTCTGACTGAGTGAGGAGGCTTGATTTCGAAGCTAACTAAGTGCACACAAAAGATTGTCCACTGATACTAAAGTTGAGGTGAGGTGATTTTTATAATCCTCTTGCAGGGATTTATCTCACCTGAATACATGTGTATGTCTGTATTATATTATATTGTTGTTGATATTGATATCATTGTTACTTGTCTAATAAGTGTTTTGTCGAGGACTGCCCTTTGAGCTTCTCACAGCTTAACTGAATGTGAATCTATAATGGCACAAGCGACACTTCCTGTCTGCTGCTTTTCCCGCCAAAACAGGTTGTATTTTGCAGTGAGAGATATGAATCTTCATGGAGAACATAAAGACTGTCAGTATAAAAAAGTCATAATTAAATAAATAAATAGTTTAACAACATGATCAATTCTGACATCGTGCTAAAGCATGTGGGCACAACACAAGTAGTACTTTGTGCCAAAATGTTCACTTTAATGTGAGCGAATTGTGCTGACACCTAAACCACAAATATTTTTCTCCCTCACATCTTCACAGTCCTGATGCAAAAGCAGAGAGCTAACAGCTTTACAAAGTAATAATTTTCTGCAGCAGCTTAAGTCGCACGGACAGCAGTGCCTACACATTCCGCCTACCATGTGTGGAGGCAGACTCACAGCACGGCTAAAATAATGGGAGGGAGATAGAAAGAGGAGATAAATGACAGGAGTGGTGCGGCTGATGATAGAGTGATAGAAAGAACAGATTAAGGGTGTGGAAATCGAAAAACAGTAGACAGAAGTAGATGAAGTGTAGTTGAATAAGTGTCTGCGGATGTCACTGACAGATGGGGCTCGAAAAAAGAAGAAAAGTTGAGCTGTTGAACATCTGCTTTATTTCCTTAGGTTTGACCTTAGTGCTGAATTCTTACCACTGCTGCATCAATCTGTCTCTAGTTCTGACTCACTGTAACTGCTCCACTTCCTCTCTGTAAAGTGACATCATATGAAGTTGTAACTTATAGGGTAATCTCAAAATGTGTTTTATTGTCTGTATTACGTTCAGATCCACAGATTAATAGACTCTGTGGTAAAGATTTTAATGCAGCATTCATTATCTGGTGCTGTTTGTTTTGCATGAGTTTAAGTGTAGTTAAGTGTTTAACTTTCTCAGACATGTTGCTGTGATCAGAGGTTTAGTGCCGACTTTGTTTGTTTCCGATGAACGCGCTCTCAGCTCTACAGAGAAAACGATGGTTAACTCCATGCTTTGTGATAGCACTAATCTAGACCGGGATTGTTAGGGTCTGTTTAACTGGATAGGTGAAACATACCTGGGTAGCTTCGTAGCACAGGGCCCTGAGCCAACTTTTTGTTGCCAAAAAGTTACTCTGTGCCAGTTTAAGAAGTTAGGCCTATTTTTGTGATATGAAAGACTGTGTTGTTTATGTCAAAAAATAGTTGATAGATAGATAGCTTATGTTGTGCTACATTCATTTGCTACCATTTTTCCTCTTTTACCTTTTTCCAGCCAGAGATGTTTGATGGATCATCACTTGCCCAGTTGTGTGTGCTTTGAGATTATAATCTAGTCACCAAATGAACAGTTCGGTTCAATGTGTAATTTAAGCACTGATTTTCTGTACACGCGTGCGTATTTATGGGAAAATATATAAAGTGTTCAAAACATGCATCAGATGAATCATTCGTTCTAAATTTAGACCTCGTTCTAAATCTAAACCGTTCTTAGTGAATGAATGTGACTATGAATGGTTGTCCTTCTTTAAGTGTTAGGTGTGCAATAAACAATAACCCCCCTCCTTTGCTACACAATACAGCAACAGAGATATAAAACTGCATATTGAAATTCATCTAAATAGATCAAAATATTTTTATCCATATCAAACTTTAGCAAAAAAACATGTACAGCAATAGGTCAATGTTCACAACCAGTATTAAACATATGGGGGACATTTTTCTCGCTCATCAACAGTAAAGGCCCTTACCACTCCAAAACTTTTCTTTATTGTCCCAGGCTACAGCAGGCCTAAATGGTATCAAGTGTACACTGAGGGTGATAAAAGTTGATAAAAAAAATGATGAAACCAAATCCAGCCTAAAAACAGATACAATTGGTTTATCCCTCAGCTCCAAAGGCCAAATATAAAACAATAAAGGAATGGCATTTAGAAAAAAGACAGCAAAAGGAAAACCACTGCCCCGTGGTGAAGGTAAATCAATTGGATTTAATAAGTAGAGCAGGTACAACTGCTGTGATGGCTTAGTTTAGATATTTATTTGTGTTATGTGTCTGTCAAGAGATTTAAAATGAGAGAGCCCTGAGCCACAGCCTGGAGCCTGCAAATGCACACTAGTGGGATTTGTGCTGACTGGTGAGACAGACAGAGAGACAGACAGCACGAGGAATACAAATAAACAACAGCAAAACAGTGGGATTGACAAACACAGCGGGCAGGATGGGAGGAAAGTGAAAGTGGAGAAATACAAGGGAAAGGCAACAGAGATAGGTAGCTGTCAACTCTGGTGTATCGCACTTCACTTTGTTTGGCTCTGAACAAGATGTCAACCTGAGGGAAGAGAGGTGTTCCCTGTCGGCTCTTGAATGTGCACTCACATCGGCAAGGCCTATAGAGGAGAGCAGGGAGCTAAACACACAGCTAGTCAAGATGAGTCATCGAGAAACACTGAGAAAAGTCTCTAATCAGTTATCACATAAAAGAACAATCTGTATTACTTATATATTTATTTCTTGCCTGATACAGCTCTGTAAAATGATCGGCTACATTTAACATTTTAATACTTACTGCCAAGCTGGTGGAGAGCATGCTACATGATAGAAAACCTATACAAGGCAGCACAAGTTCAGTGCCATTAAGAGTTAGGCTTGGTATTGGCGGCAACATCTGCCAGTTCAAAACAAATGCATCATAAAATAGTATTAGTATACATGAACACAACATTGCCTTGCCCTTACTTGCATTTTCATATCTACTAAACTGATCTGGTCTAATACAATAACACAAAGAAGTGTAAAGCTCATTTATACTCAGAGCGTGTGTTACTGTGCTAATGTGTTGCTACCATACAATCCGATTTTGTCATGGTGGGCAGCTGCTGCTTATCACCTCATTAAGTGAAAACCCCCCTCCCTGAAAAGCATCTTCTAAAACATACAGTACCCCAGCATGCACACATCACACTGCACCCATACATGTTGTTAGCTGCATAATGGAGGCATCTCTGAAACTGCACTGAGCCATGAACAACCATATGGAAGCTTCTTTCTTAGTTAAAACTGTGGATTACGGCACAACAGTAGCTCTGTCTTTTATATTAGACACAGATTCAGACTGTTTTGAACACTCATGTCTGTTGTTAAGGCAACATAACTCTACATCACCACAGCCGTCTCAATTGTAGGGTGCAAAGTATGACACAATAGCACACAGACAACAAATGAACTTGATAGCATGCGCACACACTCTTACGGAGATAAAATTAAAACTATTGTTTAGCATTTCTCAGAACAGAAGACTATGTTTTCACTAAATATGTCAGTGTAAACAAATACATGTACTTAAAGGGTTATTTGCATGCACAATAATATATGGGCAAAGGGCAATGTGGGTTTCATACTCTCTTGAGCTAAGGGAAATGGCACAGTGGGACAGGGAGGAAGTGAGATGTGTGTGCTCCACTTTATGACTTATCGAAACAACCGCCTTATGTGGTTTCTTAAGGCACAATGTATCCTGTGCGTCTTTGTGTTCAAGTGTTTATGTGTTTACACAAGCTAAACAAGCGGATGTCTCAAAGTGGTCCCTATTGACAGCAAAGCGTGGGCCTCAATCTGATTAGGAACTTTCAGCTGAAGCCAAACCTGCAGGAAGAGACAGTCACACAGGAGGGCAAGTGAGGGAGACAAGGGGAAACGTTACCCAGAAGATAAATGGAAGCGCTGGTCCATGGGGTCAGTATTGACTTCAACCTCAGCAGCCATTTTCAGCTCATTACCACACTGATCATAAGTCTTCCATTAGAGATGAGGCTGATTGTGTATGTCCGTGGCAAGCTCCATGCCAGTAGATCAAGAAGAAGTGACCCCTTGCTGTGGCTGCTAGATGCTGAACCTCTGTGCACAGAGAGTTACTGATGTGGAAACACACAATATAAATTTTAGGGATGTAGGCAATGTTGATGAAGCTACTAGAGAAAACCCAAGTGATTACTGCATGTTTACATGTTTACTCAAATTTGGCATTTCAGAACTAGAGTGAGTCTGAATTAGCCTAGTTTGTTGATGCACAACACATAAAAACCTAATAAAACACCAAATCAGAGAGAAAACAGATGACACAGAGTGAATCCCAAAAGGCTAGTATCCCAAATGCTGTGTAGCACTCTATAACTTCACTTCACATCCTGGCCTAGTAGCCCTCATTCAGTGCTCTTCCTGGGGAGATGAAACAAAGAGCTCAGTGACGAGTCAAGACAGAGAGACTGTATGAGAGAAGAGAGCGCGCAAAAGCATCAGTCAGTGATTCAAACCAGTGGGAAGTGTATGACCAGCACGACAGTGAATGAAAAGACCACAGTGTCGGCCATGTGTACTGAACTGAGGGGCCGCTGGGTAAGTTTTGGATGTTTGATCTGCTCACTGTCACGCTGCATAGGGTCGTGGCATGGGAAGAAGCACCGACTGGAACTTGCACAGTCGCACGAGCAGGACGTGGCCATGCCAGAATGCAATGCTTGAGCAAAAAAGAACACACAGCGGCAGACGGCAATAGCCTCCGAGAAAAGCCAGGCCAATTGAAGGCACTTGACAGGAAGTGGCAGCGTGCATTAACTCTGAAACACACACCCGTACACAGTGGCGCCACTCAAGGACACCCAGATGGCAGGTGCTACACAAATACAATCCACTGAAGCATACCTTATCAGAGCAAGACATTCCAGCAAGGTACTGTCTGACAGAGTGAACAAATCTGCAGCCTAAATTGGTCAGATTCCACTATAAAGAGAAAAAAGAGAACAATTTAGGTGCACCACAGTGGATGAATAGACTTTAGGCAGTAAGTGGAAACTTTTACAGAAAGCCGTTAAAAACATACATGTAAAATAGACAATTTACAACTACAGTTTGTCTGTTTTACATTTACATTCATTGCCTAAAACAACTTTACTTGTGGCATTTCTAGGTACAATAAAAGTAGAAAACAGCAAGTTCTTGGTTGTTGCAAAGTAGACAGCGTAATATTTAAACTGCGATAACACTGGAAAAACAGCACTAATAAAACAACAGGTTGTGAGCAACTGAAGATATAAATATGACAAGTAGAAATCTGTCATGTAGTCAATTGAGTTTTCATACAATTCCTTATAAACCACCAAATATGAAGAACAAATAAGCACGTATCTGATTTTGACCATGTCTATATTGGCATCATCTGTCATTCTTTCCAAAAAAAACTAGCACTCTGAAAACTGCATTTTTGGATATGACGTTTGGGTTTCCTGAATTTTTGGCATGCCATCCCTTCTGATTAAAACTTGGACAAGCTGAAAATTTATGTCAAAAGCACATTTAAACAAAAATGTAATAAGGAACAACTTGTAAAGTATATTTTGACACAAGTGCAGCACATGTCACAGCAACACTACATCTCCTGCACTAATAAGGAGCTTAGAGTGACACCAGACTATCACACCATGTCTAATAGGTTCTGCAGGAAGTACTTTTCCTTCCTGGTACATGTTATAGGCATTGAGCCTCTCAGGAAATATCACCCTCACAAAGGCTCGAAGAAAGATTCATTCACATATTTGCTTTCATGTTCACTTGGAGTCGACATAAGCAAGTGTAAAATGCAAATATCAACAACACGGGCTAAAGCGGTTTCCTCAAAAGCATCATAAAAAGTAGTGCTATGTGTTTTGTATGTATAGCCGCCTGTATATGCACGTGGTACAACATTCCTGCTGGGCTAAAGGGTTCAGCTGTCACCAGGGCTATTTTCCTGTGTCCTGCATGCCATTGGTAGATCAAGGAGGATTATTCCTGGGGCTGGAGAATGTTAGTGCTGGAAAAGAAAGCAAAAAAGAAGTGAAAAAGCGCGACAACCACACAACTTTGGAACAATTTCTTGCAGGAATCAAAACTACGCAGAATGAAGTGTGGAATGAGGCTGCCTTTGTCAAAGTAAACCACGTAGCAATTTGCAAAGCCAAGAGCTACACTGAGCAAGGGAAACAGAGAGAGAGAGAGACATACCCACTCAAACCATCTTACACTATAAAAGTAATTAACCAATACTCCACTGTCACATAAGAAAATCCCTGGTGGCTGCTTTGAATTTTGCACTAGCTCAAGAAGCAGCTTCACACTTAGCCTTAGTCGTGTACATTACTGAGGCTACATCATAGTGAACAAAGACGCTGCTCTCCAATTTGTTTTGAAATGGCTCTTGTCCTGTCAGCAACCGCCAACCGTCTTTTGGACAAAATTGAAAAGGCAAACACAGTTAAGGGCTAAATTAGGCTACATCAGATGCAGCAGATAGATAGAAGCAGCCTGAGAGACACACAGACAGCTTGAGTGTAAAAAGTGACAGCCATGTCCAGCTAATTTGCCCGTACTCTGGTCCACATAGATGAATCAATAGACTGGAGTAAGAAAGTTAGAGGGGGCTAAGAAAAAATAAATAAATAAATAAAAAAAACGGCCTACTTTCCAAATTTAGGTCAACAACTGTGGTGTGCGGCCTTTAAAGCTGTCTGTAATTAAATCAAACTAGTTAAAAAGGCTGCAGGAGACTGAGGATAAAGGGGAATGCGGAGCAAATGAGAGGAAGGGGAGGGACACAGTGATTAATTTCATCTTTGTTTTTCTCCTCCCACTTTTGCGGCAACACCATTATACAAAACAGAAAGGTAGCCTCATTTGCGTGCCCATCCAATGCCTGTGTAGTCCCCAAGGAAAAGGAAAGACTAAAGATTCTAATGAGCTACACAGAGAGTTCTTCAAGCAAAAGCGACCAGATAGAGACACTCTGGGACAGTGCTCTGCCAGGCTTGGCAGCTCACCAAGGATGAGAAAATCCATGTGGACTATCAATTGACAAGCCATCAAGCATCACATTCTCAGCCTCCGGGTTTGCTCATGCCCCTGCGCCTCATTTCTTTTCCTCTTCATTCATCTTTTATAGTCGGTTCTCCTGCCTGGTGCCTGATAAAGCATGACAGCTAAGTGTAAAGAATGTACCAATGTATTACCACAATCAAAAACTTTCAGCTAAAATGATCTCTCTTACCACTGGAGAATTTAAATAATCTAGTATGCAACGTTTTTGCTTAGACTGTGGCCCCCACGACCCGGCCCCGGATAAGCGGTGGAAGATAGATAGATAGTAGGCAACAACTAGCCGCAAAGATAAACCAAATTATATTTAAAGTTTAACCAAATGAAAAGTGGGATTCTAATCTCATTTTTGATATTTTTTAAAATGTTGTCTTAGCATATTGTATATTGGTTATCAAATTATTTAGTATTTGTTATTTTTTTCACATATACATTATTACTTTACCAAAAATGGTATATAAAGTTTAATTTACGAACCAGAAATTTTTGTTTTGATGTTGAAGTGGATCCGTCTCATCATCTGTAAATCTTGCCAAGCTCTGTGCATCTAAAAGCCAAAACAATTTAAAACGGGATCTTCTGAAAAATAATACTTCAAACCACTCGGCAGTGGAAAACAAATTGAAATTTATCCTCAACAATATGAATATAGAAAATAGAGCAACAAACACTATTCTTCCACTAAGTTTTTTTTTGTATGCCTATACCTCAATTATCATATGACAGCACTTGTTATGCATTTACCATAAACCAATTCTTTAGAATTATTATATTCTGTTTTCTCAGCTTCTGCTTTATGTGAATTGGTAAATCTTTAATTGCTCATTAGTAAATGGTTGCCTTGCTCCAAACCTTTGCTTAGCCCCACATATAAAGATTCTTACCAAACTCACTTCTTTATTATGTCACCTGGGACAGACATCATCTCAGCATGACCCTGAATAAGGATAGATTGGAAAAAAATATTAAAAAAATCTATTAAATATATTTAAATAATTTAACATTAATTTACTACTCACACCATGCTTTATGTAGCAGTTTTCTCTGGCAGTTTCACAACCTCAGGATTTGATCTCTGTGTTTAATGTCTGATCCACCAGCTTAATATTTGTGCCATAAATCCCATATATGGCGACATGTTTGTGTATGAATGTGCCTACAGTTACAGCTATACGCTGATGGCGATTAGTCTGAACCAGACCCTGCCCTGAGTGTATTCTTAGGTGGTGGCAATGGTAAGGTCAGGACATCCTGTGCAAAGAGGATAATTGCAGCAGTCCAGATGAGGGTATGGGGGGAGCTTATATGGGTGACGTGTCACCACTGATGATGCCTGGAAACATTCTCCAAAAAATCAATGGTCTGGTTCCTAGCACATTCAGTCACTGCCACTACACTAGACCACACTGACCTTTGAAGTCAATTAGGAGCTGGAATTTGGATGAAGTATGTGGATCTGAAGGCATCTGCATGATGCCTGATGTAACAGGCACAGTACTGTAAATTAGAGCTGCACAATATTAAGAAAAAGTTCAAAAGGTATTTTAATGACCTGGTTTTGTTTTGGTTCAGTTCTGCTTTTGACTTTTTTGTTTTATTCAGGCTTAGTTCCATCCATTCTAAGTTAGTCCAGGGTCATCTTGAAGAAAAGGTTAAAGCAAAGGCATCATCAACTGATACGAGAGCTGAGCTTTATCCCTAGAGGGTGGGGTTTGACTTGAAACTAACTCTGATTGGACCAGCGAGAGCTTTTCGATTTTAACAAAAATGGCTTCCTTTACTCCTCTCTCAAACCATCTGGCTTTTCTGGCCAAAATTTGAACATTGCTGTCCTCAAAGGAATGCCCTTTGTCTTTGAGGTGGAGGTGGACTGCAGACTCAGGTCCACCAGGATTGGCTCTTCTGTGCTGATACATCCTCTTGTGCAGCGGTTTCTCCATTTCTCCAACATAACTGTCACTACACTCTTTACTGAAAAGCATAGACCACATTACTCTGTTTCTGAGAGGGGATCTTGACTTTATGGTGGACCAGTTTTTGACGATTGTGGAACGTAATGTTGCGTTTATAGAGAACCCTTTAAAGCAAGGGATAACTATACCCTTCCCTTTTGTCCCTGGTTTCTGTCCTTTAGGCTTTGCTAAATGTACATCTGGGGTATCCGCAGTCTCTATAAGCTTCATGAGTCAGCTAGTATTGATCTGTGAGTGTTGAACCTTAAATATGTAGTGCCTTTAATTTAACCTTTTCTTCAAGATGACATGGATGACCGAGAACCTTCACAGTATTGTTGCTACCAACTTTGTGAATAATACCCAACTGCTACAAGACTATGAGTAGAAACTGTCAGACTATAAAAATCACCTTAGATTCAACTTACAATGCAGGCAAAGTAAGCCGATTCCTTAAAGCCTAAGGCTGGGTTCTTCTGTGAAGGGACACATGGGTAAAAAAAACATTGTAAGCCTGGCCCTGACCCACCTCTTGTGTGAAAGGATTAGACAGAGTCACTTTATAATAGATAACCCCCAGATCAAGATCAAGATCTAGATTATATACAGGAACAACTAACTTCATTAGTTCCAGGGGAATTCCTACAGGAGATTTCCAATTTCATACAGAAGGTACAACAATAGCAAGGATTGCTAAATCAAAAAGTTCCAGAATTTGCTCAATGAACAACAGCAGCACAACCCTGACCATCCCAGCTGTAATAAAGACAAGGACAAACCAACCACTCGAGACAGATGAGTAAAGAACCTCTCAGACAGTGTGCTCACTTAAACTGAAAAGTTGCTCTGAAGTAAATCCCTACAGTAGACCTAATTACAGCAAAAGAATCAGCCATAAGAAACAAAAAATTGTCTGGAAATGAAGCTGAAGAACTGAGACTCAATGTCACATCCGTGCTAGCTAGTGCCAAACCACCCCCCTCCAAAATCACCTCAGAGCAAAGGAGAGCCCTGTCAGCACTGGAGAAGGACCACAGCATCACCATTCTGCCAGCAGACAAAGGAAGATGCACTATGATCCTGAACACAGAAGACTACGAGTCCAGTATTTACAGCTTACTTAGTGACACCACCACCTATGAGACACTGAAAAGAGATATAACAAGTCTTTACAAGCAGAAGGTCATAGACTGTCTGCAGAGGCTAGAGAAGGACCAAGTCATTGATCAACCTCTGTACTACAGGCTGTATCCTTCGAACACCACTCCATGTATCAAGGGCTTACTCAAAATTTACAAGGAAGGAACTCCACTATGACCCATAGTGAGTAGCTAAGATTCAGCCACTTACAATGTAGCTAAACACCTGGTCAACATCTTAGCTCCATTGGTAGGCCACTCACAACACCATATCATCAACTCACAAAACTTTACAAACAAAATCAAACATCTACAACTAAACGCAGACAAGATAATTGTCTCTTTTGATATCACATCCTTCTTTAGCTGTATATCCACTAGTGTGAAGTTATGAAGACACATAAGAAAAAATTAAACACACGAGTGCAGATAAAAAACACTTTCACAATTTTTAGTTTTAACTTTGGGCATGAGCAGGAGGCCTGTACCAGATGTTCTCAGAGTCCAAGGAGGTTCATAAGGAACTAGCATGTCAGAAATATATTCTGGTGCTAAACCATTAGGGACATTTTAAACCATTAGTGCTGTTTTAAAGTCTATTCTCTGAGATTTTAAAACTGACGTGATGTGATTGTACTTCCTGGTTTTGGTTAGAAGCCGAGCAGCAGAGTTCTGTATAAACTGCAGCTGTCTTAATACTCGTTTTGAGAGGTCAGAGAGCAGGCCGTTACAGTAATCTAACCTGCAGGAGATAAAAGCATCAATAAGACTCTCCAAGTCTGGTTGAGACATTATCCCTTTGATTTTGGAAATGTTTTTGAGGTGATAAAATGCAGATGATGTAACTGACTTAATGTGACTGTGGAAATTAGAGTCTGAGTCCATGATGACACCTAGATTTCTAACCTAGTTTTTAGATTTTAGAGAAAGAGACTCAAGGTGACTGGTGACACTTTCTTTGTTTCTGTGGCCCAAAGATGATTGGTTGGTTGCATCCACACATCAATTTGTATCTGCATAATTATGGTATGATACGTCACAGCTGCGTATTAACTGGCCTAAAGGAAGCATGTAAAGATTAAATAATAGGGGTCCCAAGACCCCTGTGGAACCCCACATGTCAGGGCCATTTGGTCTGATACACAGTTACCAAATGAAACAAAGTACTTCGTGTCTTCAAGATAGGACTGAAACCATTTAAAGACAGTTCCAGAGATACATATCCATTTCACTAACAGGATTTATTGGTCCACTGTATCAAAGTCCAACAATCCAACAGAACTTTGCTTGCGTCAGTGTTCAGACGGATGTCTGCACCCCCAGAAAGTCATTCAGTTGTTGATATACAACTTTTTCAATGACCTTCCCTAAAAATATATTTCTCTTGATTTTTGCAAAGTTTGACTGAAAACTTTTTCTATGCCACATAATGAATTAGGAGCTGAGAAAGAATGAATGAATGAATTTACTCCATTTTCTTTCAGCTTTTCAGCATTCCCTTTTCTGTTCCCTGACAGAATGAGCATTGCTACATAATGCCTTTTGCGTCTTCCTGACCATTATAGCCATTTTACCCTTTACCCAATTCAACAATTATCAAATTGACCTGATGAGGCATTTTCAAACCTGACTGCCTCCATAAACTGTGTTCTGTTGTTATCATTAATGTGTCTCTTCTGAACAACAGAAATATGAACATCCTTTTTTTTTTCTGTATATAGCGCTTTTCCACCTAGCACTCAAAGGGATGTTATGATGTTTTGGGATGTTTCGAGTGGGGATCGAACCGCCCACCCGCCGGTTGAAGGATAGCCGGTCTACCACTGAGCTACTGCCGCCCATTGTAATGACAAGGTCCAGTGTGACCTCTGTTATGGGTTGGCCCAGTAACATGCAGACAAAGACCAAAATATCAAGAATAGTAGAAAGTTCTTTGCAATTCCTGTCACAAACAGTATCCACATGCACATTAAAATCACCTGATATGACTATTTGTTCGAATTCTGTGCAGATAACCAAAAGCATTTCAGTAAACTCATCAATAAAATCATGACATTGTTGTGGTTTGTAAAGAACTACATATTATATAGATGGAGAAGGCACATACACCCCCAACATTTTTGTTTTCCCATATTTTCGATACAAATGTGAAATTAGATGGCTATTCACTGATATTGGCATACCACAGGGCAATAAGATGGCAATTACATCCGCCCTCTTTATTAACACAACCTTACTTATGTCTTTAACTTCCACTGGTATTTTAAAATGACTCTAAATAAGAACAGGATGTCATGAGTGAAAAATAAGTGCCACGAGGCCATGCATTTTTCATTTTGAATTGAGTGCAAAGAATGACTGCACAAGTATAGTTTAAAAATATGTTTTGTAATGTATAGTTCATCAGAATAGCAGGAACAGGAACAACAAACAGACAAATCAAATACAATGGCCTCAATAATACTGACAGGTTTATCATATTGTATGAATGTTTCAGACACAAAGTTGGTCCATATTAAACCAAAATAAACATTATAAAGTCCATTAGTTGTTCATTAAATGTAGTTAAAATGAAGACTCTTGATGTAGTTTTCTAACTCCTCCAACCACCTCATAAATGTATAAATTGTCTTAGTGCTTCACAATAATATAGATATAAATCAATCTTTCATTATAGGATTACTGTATTAAAACTTTTTAACACTTATGATAGCAATAATAAGATTTAAATCTGCATGTGAGAGTAAAGCATCATGAACCTTTCTCTTAATTTTGTCTAATCACAAAATAGTGTGATGTTCAGAACAAATAAACATATTTGTCTAGTCTAAACACAGTAATGTCCTGGCATTACAAGAACTACTTTTATTTTAGAAAATTATTCTCAAAATATTTCTTAAAATTCACAATATACTTTTCTGTCACAGGTTTTAACTGCTGTAGATATATCCTTTTGATTCGTTAGCATAGCTCTTAAGATAATTTGTTAATAAAGAGGAAAAAATATACAATTTGAATTTTACTCACCCAAAAAATAAAGCCATGATTCTTGGCCAGTCTGTCAATAAAGGGCACATAATACTACAGCAAAATATCCCAGTGTTTTTTGTGCAAAACTTCTCTGAGCAGCAAAAAAAGACACAGACAACTTCTCTAATGCAGCCTTACTGTAAACAAAACTAATATTGTTCAGTGATCAAAGGCATACAGAGTCAGTCAAGTACATTATTACCTTTTCGTTTCATGTATAATGATAGCATCCACAGCCATACAACAACATATGTCATGTGTGCCGTGGAGCATGCTCCATTTGTGCGTCAGTATTTTTAGCCTCCACATACTCATTATGTCAGCACTGCACAGCACAAGGCCCAGGCTCGTCTGAAAAAGACAGGAAGAGAGACAATGCACAGTTCTGTTGTAACCCACACATGCTTTGGGGACGTGCAGTCCACTCTTATGCTTTGTTTGTGACAATGTTTTTGCCTTTCCCAAACCAAGTTGGATTTTTATGAAGTAAAACAAATATGCCTCTACTCTCAAGGTGCTGTGTAAACAATGTAAAGAAGAAAAGGAGTCGCGTATCAAAGGCTTGAAACATGAAATGCTGATGTTAAACTATACCTGCCACTGCGTTTTCAAGTTAAACTAATGAAACAACATGAAAGAAACGTTTTTCAAAAAGACTGAAAGATGATCCTAAACTGTGGTGAGTGTCAAGGTCAGTGAAGTCACAGACCATTCTTCAGTAGATAAATAGGTTGGGGGTTACTTGATCCAAAAAGACATTTCCATTATCGATCCATTAACAGCTGAGTTTACTCCATAGAAAAATTATTCTTGGTTGGATTGTGGACTATTTTAAAACACAGAAGCCCTTGAGACTGAAATAGACACACCTCATTTCTGCTGGTCACTTGGCCAAAAAAGTAGTTTGTGGTCAAAGTATGAATCTAAAATGCTACCAAAATTGTACACATTGCTGACTAACATTCAAGCATCTGTATCTTTCAAAGCTAGCACCTGTGCATCTTATCAGAGGTCAGCTTTGAACACTAAATACTTGTTAACATAAATAGCCAGGGGCCTCACAAGGAATGGGAAGGCTAGGAAAGGATATAGGATCACACTCGTGTTGTGTACACAGCCAGCATGCATATGAACAATAAATCTTTCTTCCTGTTGTCTCCTCTGCCACGTTTAACCAACTGCCTGAGGTGTCCATCCGCCATCACCAGCCAGACCAAAGTGCTTCTACTCCACACACAAAGGCTCCCACAGTAGGGGTTTTCCTTTGCATTTCCCCTCACGCCCACACAAAGGAGATTCATTTCAACCACTCTAAGCAGCACCACTTTCCACTTTTAGGCCTTTGGACTCTCCCCTGAGGGTCAGACTGGTTCAAGAAGGAAAATAAAGATACCAGGTGGGTGCTCTGAGAGGCTAGCCTTGTGGCAAAAAGGTTATGTCAGAAGTGGTATTTTTCTGTAACGAAAAGAAACTGATATCAATGCTTAGAGCAAGCATAACGGCAAGAAAAGGAAATAAATGCCTACACTTCCTTATAATCTTTTGTGTTTGTGCGTTATGCTAAAGAAGCAGGGTGCAGCTGTATTCCAATGCCTGCATTGTTTGTGCCAAACCATAAACAGTACAAATAAATGGCCCAATAGATAGTGATGTTGTCCTTATAAACTGACAATAGATAAGGTTGTAAAGGTTGCAAGTTTATGGAGCTTTATTTTTTTAAAAGGGTCACAGTTATGAAACCAATCAGCATTAAAGTCACAATTAGATGTATTTATACCATAGTTGTGCTAATGGAGTGAGTAACAACCAAACCCAATCCACAAACATTAGAGATGTCCTCCTTTAATCATTAATATGCTTGAGGTAGAGCTGTTCAGTGTGCAATTAATCACTTTCAATTTTAATTTTGGCTCCCAACGATCACAAAACCTATGTAATTGAGAAAAAAACATTTATTTAGTCACATTATCAACCGGGCATACGTCAATAAATTGGGTATTTGACCATTTTCACGCAGACATTTATAAATATGAATATGGTCGTACGGTACACTTAAATCCGACGAGTGTAGGTCAGGCGGTGGTGTAAACACAGTCTAAAGTCAACAACAAGTTGAGCTGGAAAACCATTAACGCATTGGCAAGTTCAGTATTTTATATAATTTTAGGGCCATGTATAGCGCAAGCTTTTAGATGAGTGTGTGTGTTATTATTGATACAGTCTATACAATGACAATCTGTTTATTTTTGTCTTTTATCAGAGGCTGTTTTACAACACACAGCAGCCACTTACCGAGCCATGCTCCACAGCGCCTTGTCCCGGTGCTGCGAGGCGATGACTGGAGCCCCTCCTCAGTGTTGCATGTGTGTCTATCAGTGCGCTGGGAAGAATATCCTGATACAACGTTTTCTCAAACACATCATTAAAAGTAGACAGCGGCCCATATCACACATCTCAGTTTGTCTCGCTAATTCCCTCAAATACCAGGTACCAATTGTCAAGTTTAATAGAAAAAAACAATATAAAATTTTATCTTGGAGTATGTTTTTATCATTTCCTGTGTAAGCTCTTTTTGCCTGGGAAGTTACTATATTGTAATCCCAATATTAACGTGTGACATTGTCCTATAGGCTCAAATTACAAAAGCAAGTCTAACATCCAATTTTTCTTAAAACTAATTTTTATTTAGTTTTAATAGATCTGAATGAGGGACCAATGTCCTTGTAACAGCCCTAAATGCGTTGTCCACACTGCCTATGTGCTAAACTAAGTCTAGCTAAGCTAAAAGTTCAGTTCTGCTGCAGTTTCTGAATATCCACTCTATCTCCTCCCCAATTGAAATATCCAGTTTATGCTTAAATGGCAGAAATACCAAGCAGAAGACATCTGTGCTACTTCAAGACAAGAAGCAAAAACAAAGGAAATTAATCCTACAATGCACTAAAAAGGCCAACCTTTGGTGTTGCTGGAAGAATACTGAACAAGCCCCATTCAATCAACAATGACATGCAAAAAGAGGGAGGATACCTATCGCTTCAGACAAAACCGACTTAAAAAAAATGCCAATGCTCAGAAGTTCAGGGGCTTAATAATTGGAGATGGGTACTGTCTAAGCGTGGTTTGAAGGCGTTAGCTGCATAAACATTACAAATAGGAGTTGTCCCTGACGAGAAGCTGGGTCGAAGTGAACTGGGTCGCAGTTGCAGGCTCAGTTAATCTGATAAATTAAACAGACTCTTTCAGGCAATTACACTCTACAACACACATACAATTCATTTAGTGTTATATATGATTGGTTCACTGGGGGACAACCACAATCTCAGTAATCAGAGCAGAAGATTAAAATAATCTAATTTACAAGTTGTGAGTCTGCACATTTGCAGACCATCAATAGCATATTCAGTTGCCAGTCCCTTTACCATCTTCTATGAAATAAAGTAATTTCAATCAGCTGAGCAGTCTTGCATGCTAAAAAATCAATTGCAATCGAAGTGAACAATTTGGCCTCTTTGAATTGGCTGAAAAAAAGGGAGGCGTGACAAAAACGAGCAAGAAAGCAGTGGTGGGCTGCAATGAAAAGCCCATATGAAAGTAGACATTGCAACTGGCTTTTCTGTGCAGAGAGGAAGTGTGGGGAGCTGACAGAGGAGAGGTGAGGAGGATGGGCCAGCAGCCAGTGCTTCACATGCAGCAGGTTGAAATGCAGAGGTGAGCCAAGCCATCAGATCTGCAGTGGCATGGCTACAGCACAGCCAGAGCAGGAAACAGATCACAGCTCTGGGATGACAAAGAGCAAAGGCCTTTTTAACACTGGCTACACATAATATATCCCAAACACTGGGCAGGTAATAAGATATCTAACACTAGCCAAGGCTGGAGTGCGCCTGATTCCCCCGCTGTGATCTGTACAGACAGAGTGATGACCACAGGAACAGTTCAGCCTGAGTAAAGACACATCTACACCAATCAATGCCACTGCCACAGCTCTCGAGTCCAGTGTCAAGACACTCTGCTAAAGAGGCATACCTGTGCCTCAAGGCTGTGTGTGTGCATCTGTATTTGCCATTGAGATTTTTATGGGTTATCCTGTCACCATAAATATACTCTGATACAAATTTGAGTACATAGAGTAATGAGTACAAAATATAGACCATTTACTATAGACCATTTACAATAAAATATCCAAAAAAACAAAGATGTCATTTTGTTTTATCTTTCATTACAAAAACACGGACTTGAAAATAACTAGTCTCTGTTTGTATGTTTTATTGAATAGTTGTAGCTACAGTATGATACAGTTATGTCAAGTAGGCCTGGGCAGTAGCATGGATAAAATAAAATTAGAAAAAACACACAACAAAAAGAAAAAACTTCCAGTAACTTATGGATATCGTAAAGGATGTATAATCACATAAACTGTGTCTTTACCTAAACAACTGATTTTTCAGTCTAGCTTCAACATCAGACATTTCAGATTGATGTGCTTCCTCTGAAGGAAAACATGAAAACAGGGTGTTTCGACAGGGAGCAGAAAAAGTAGCAAAACAAAATGATATACAGCATCCTCTGTGGCCACAGCTCTACTCCAAAGCCTGCAGGGCGTCTGAGTGCTTTATCATCGGCACTTTCCAGTCTACTGGGGCTGATGCAAGCGGATCAGAAACACATGCACAGGAGCGCATGTTCTTACAATTAGATGCACAATGAAAGCATTGTAGCAAATATGCATGATGTATCCTTAAATACAGTCTTTGACATGCACCATAGGCAAGAGCACTCAGTATCAAGGGACATCTGGGACAGGTAAGTGTGGATTTGGAGAAAAAAGTGGAAAAAGATATGCATGTGGATGAGAGATAAAGATGGGGCCGATAAACACAGACTGAGGATGTGAAAAAACAGGGGGAAAGCCAGGTAGAAAAGGAATGACTGAGGGATAAATGAGAAAAAAGAGGCAGGCACTGAGATAAGGGTCATCAAAGTGTAACCTGCTGTCTCTGAAAATAGTGCAGTCTGCAGGAGCGAGCCACAGAGCGCATACTGCCAGACAGAGAACAAATTAAAGCTTACGACAAAAGAGAGGAAACACTGCATGCAAGTAATGTGCAATAGCTACTCGGAGGGTTTCGTTTGTACTGCCTTGTCCTCCTCTTCTCCTTTAATATTCATCACATAAATCTGTAAAGTTGTATTTTATAACCAAGCAAAACAAGCATTACTAGCCAGATAAAAAAGACAACTCATTCTGTGATTTCAACAGCCCAGTGCTTGATTTGAGCTAATAAGGGTTGATTATCCCACTGAGAATTAGATTGGACTGCAGTGTACAACAAAAGAAGTGGACCAAATCGAGCTCCTGCGGTTACACATCTCCCCACTGAGACTGTGAATGTGAGTGTTAGAAGCCAACTCTAAATTACAGATTTCACAACTAGTTGGTCATCCCTGTCTTAAATAATGCATGCCCTAACAGCAAACCTCTTTATCAGCCATCAATAAAACATTAATGATACGGTTTAACCTAAACATCATAAGTAGCCTACTTATTTTTATTGGTGCATTAATAATAAATTAAGTGCATGGGTTTTAGCAACTTGACATGAAGCTTTGATAGCCATTACTAAAATGAGGGAAATGAAAGCCTTGAGGTCATTATGATGCAGTGGGTCAACCACACAAATCAATCTACACTTCCTTTATGGTCAATACATGCCTAAAATAGATCCACTGGACAGTGAACACAATAACTGAGGGTGCAGTAATGTTCAATGCACTGCAGCTTCCACGCTATTTTTTCTGCAGAAATGGAGAGCAAAAAACAAACAAAAAACAAGTGTCTCCAGACGCATAAACAGCTCTCCTCACCTGCCAATCACTGTGATTGTCACCGGCAGATGCTCTTCGTTTATGAAAATGGCGTGTCAGTCATTTCTCCGCCGGCCCACACAGACGATGCAAACGCACAAACACACAGTCCTCTGAAGCTTTTCACTGCAGAACGACACTGAGGGAATAAACTGCTAAATTACTAATAGGACATATCCTATTAACCTCACTCACACATGGATCACAGATTATATCAACCAAGCCACATTCACACAGGTCTGCTTGGATCCATATGAAAGTGTATTATGTATTATAATCTTTTTTTCATTTAAATGTTACTGAAATCCTTGGGGGCTTTTTTATTTATTTAAATAATATAAACAGACAGACATCCAAGCCTTTGAGACTAATTATTCATATCAAGTCAAAGTGACAGGGCCAAGCCATTAAGACAGCCATATGCATTTGGGGTAACTGGTAATTACTGAGCCATCTCACAGGGGTAGCATCACTGCCCTACAGCGAGCGGGCAAGGATGCCACTGGAGTGAAAACACAGGACAGCTACCCCCATCTGCCTGTCGCAACATTATACATGGATGTGGACAGACAATTACAGTGTACCGGTTTGTGTGTGTGGCTGACTCAAATGGGAGCCAAAAGGAGGGCCTATAACCAAAGAGGAATAAGCTGAAGCTCAAATACCTTCATTATTACCATAAAATGTGAGTGAGATCACACAACTATCTCCTTGTTCTGAGTGTTTACCGGCTGTTACCGATAAACAAACAAGGCAATGTTTGTGTAATTTGGGTGTCATAATTGCAGGCTTCATAATAAATAGAGCATGGTTTAATTGAATAATACAAACGAAGCTGCGGTGGCATTTTTCCAATCCATGTTTCTGCCAATTTTTCTGGTACAAAGTCTATTATTGTGACGGTGAATCAGAGATGAATAAAACACTCTGCCTCTGTCATATGTCACATGTCCGTGCAGATTTATTTAACCCTTACATAAGGCACACTGAACAGCTTGACAGTGTGTTAACTCGTTCTATTTTCAAAATTATTTTCTGCATCTGTTCAATTCACCAGGGAACCTCCTACAGCCTCCTTCAATGTTGAATGATGGCCCAGGACTGTGTGTGTGCAAATGCGTACACTCAGAGGAGAAGGGGTGCTATTTCTGCAGATAGAAAGGAGGCAGCGGGCTACGAAGCAATTACAAGCTGGTAGGCCTCGGCTCACCACGCCCCCTCCCCCCAACCTCTCCCATACATTGCCCCGAGAGACTCTCTTAAAAAATCATGGGTATAATGGTGGAATGGGCCTCAAGCAGCCTCCAAAACAACCTGCTAATCCCCTGTGGAGCGGCGAAGGGGGGTACCATGGTTGAGGTTTAGGGGTAACAGGGCAAGAATGACTCCACAACAATGAGTCCACCCCTGACACGCGCCAGCACCCTCAACTACCCATCCCGCCATCCTGCACCCCCATCAACCATTCCCCAAAGGACAGACAAGCCATGTCGGCCACAGGAGAGGAGGAAAGCCCCAGGCTCGATGATGGCACTCTACAGCAGGACATGCTTGTCCACTCTGGCTTTTCCTGTAGAACAAAATGGAGCTAATATGTAGCTAATGTAGAAAATGCAGGTCATACAATGCAGCTTGTTAAAAGAGTTTAATTATGAGTCTAAATTATGATGAGCAATGACATGCTTGATTGGTTGTTATCAAAGGGCCTTAATGAGGGTAAAAGGCCTCACTTGTCTGTCTAAAGCATTAACTCTGTGTCTGTTTCATCTTTCTAAACATGACACAATGCTGCCTCAAGTGCATGAGTCAAAGAGGATTCGGTGACATTTGTGGCAGAATAAATTCTAGCTACTTGCCGAGCATAACAGAAATATCTTCAAGTAGCTTTGTCATCCTGGTTGTGTTATCTCAACTTGGCCCAGTGCAACTTTCTGTTACCTTATCTCTGAACTCTTTTTGTTCAGAAATACGACTTTGAAATCAAAGAATCACCCCAAGCCCAGCAAGTACATTAAGAAATCAGATATTAACATGATCTCATCAATCTCTTCAGCGTACTTGCTCCGGGTTAAAATCCAGTAATCACTCCGATGTGGGCTAATAGTCTTCTTAACATTAACTCACCCAGAGTCCATTCATATTTCATCAATGGCAATGGCCTCGTCTTCCTTGAAGCCCGTTTTGCTAGTAAGGAGAATCGACATCAAACACAGCCATCTTCCAATTAGACTGTGATCCCATTTGGCCAAAGATCAAAATGTTCCTGCTAGGATCTGGGGGGAGCAAAAAGTGGGTAAGACGTTCAATGAAAGCACCTGGAGGAGCTCACGTTTAAAATGGCTAATGCAGAGACTTGCTTATTTCAATATTTAGATATCACAGTGGTTATAGAGCATGGTGGACTAAATTGCTCTAGGAAAAAAGAGATGTTATGTGATGCTGGCATAACAATTCAGATACCTTTGAAAGCTACGGCAACTTTTCCTGCCATACATAATTTAGGATGAAAAGAAGATGGTATTTTCAGGTACCATCAAGGGATCAATGGTAATTTAAAGATCATTACTTGTAAGAGGTTGTATTGCCACTGCGGTAAACATTAGGTTTACACAAGCTGAACACAAGCTTTGGATATTCGGCTCTGGAGTAATTAAACTGCAACAGCCAAGCTAGTGTGAAAGTGAAGGTAATGACGTTGATGTTATTAAGGATTTTTCATAAAACTAATCTCTGAATGGTTTCTCAATTCAGAATTTATGACTCACCTTAAATGTCCAATTGTCTGTCTATAATTGATTTGCATTGATCTTCTTGAACTGGATCACTGACATCTTCATCAAACATTGACAAATGAATAAATACAGACGAAATGAACACCCAGTTAAAAGATTTGCAAAATGTCACCTTTAAGCTTGAGCAACTTCAGCATGTATATGTGTCATAATGTCATCTAAATTACTCAACAGGAACACAACTTGGTTCCTTCCTCAAAATAATCACACCACAAGTGCAATTTTGCTATTAGGGAAGAAATCACAACCAATAAAACAAATGCTTATTACTCTTACTGAGGGAAACAAAAGGATAGCTTTATTCCAATTAGCACTTTGGGGGACAATGGCAAGTGTTTCAAAATAAATGTCTTTCTTTTATCCAGACAAGTGAATACTGACAGCCGAGGAATGGGATTAAGGAGAAAAATTCAATAAATGTGCTCCGGCTTATCAAAAATGTGAAAGCTCATGGGCTTTGAGGAGAACTGTCCTGCTCAAGGATTAAGTATTATTCAACATAACTGCTCAGTGACCAGGGTTGTGTCTTAAAGACCATGGACAGGGCACAGGAAACAAGTCCATCAGGGGAAAAATTTAGCAAATCAGCCAAGAAGTGCCCAGCCTACAGAGTGTGACAGAGGCCAAAGACTAGAGTTTCAAGTTCACTATGCTCCACTGACTCCAGGGCACACTGCAAAGTGGCCTTTTGAGACACCATATAAGCAACAATTACAGAAACGTATGAGGTTTATTATGCAACCAGTGCACTAATCTTGAATATATTACTATCATAATCACCATGTTTATAGGGGTATTTCAAGCCCCTTTCCTTGACAACCCTGAAAAAGATGATTACAAATGCACAAATGATGACAGGCTCTTGCTCACTGTGGAATCATGTAGGAACTGGAGCATCACACACAGAGCTGCCCCATATCTCTGGGGAATATTATTATGAGACATTTAAACTACCTCTCAGCAGCAGCATCTCAATGAGCTCCTTTCACTGCTCAAGACTGCCCCAAAAAGCAGTTTCTATAAGGTCAAACAGGACCATGTCTGTGTCTGGATTTATTACCTAGGCAACATTTTAGCCTCGTTGTTGTCTCACTACAGCGATCCTCAGTCTTCGACAGTCTGGAACAATGCACCTTATAATAGACTACACACATTTACCGGACCTCTCAGGTAGATGGCGAGTGTTTGACGCTCTCATTTTCGAGCCTCTTCTTGTTTTTTCTCATAATGATATGTCTATTTGTCGCAGAAACAAATCACTGATGAGTTAATTTTACAGAAGCGTGCAGCCCCTGATAGAAAGCTTTAACTCTATTCAAATAGACATCGCGTTACAACAGCGGAAACAATACGTCGTTCAGTGAAGATAAGACTAATATCTATTCCCAATCATGGCAAATCAAAGCTGAAGAATCAAAGCCGCTCATTTAGTAACACATAGGGGGGTCAGAGAGAGGAACATGCTTTGCAATGTGGCACTCAGATTCAGAGATCCCATCACGGGCTGTTTGAAAGAGAGCTAATGCAGGCTCGGAAAAAGCATATCACTCACACAAATCGCACTGTAAGAAACCTCCGCGCATACAGACAGCTTTCTACACACACACAACAACAACCCGATGTCCTACAGCTCAGAGCGAGAGAAGACAGCAGTAAGACAAAAAGGGCAATAAACTTACCGACGCCGTATTTTTCATGTTCTGTAGGTATCCACATGTTTACGGTGGGCACATTTAAGTGAGCGGTCGGAATAGCAGCGAAAAGCAGGGGTTTGGTGCTGGATAACGCATTCTATTGGTGTGCTTTCCTCCGGTCTGTAGTAGGAGTCATTGTTTAGGTTACACAGGGAGAACGCAGCACCGCTACTGCCGCTGCCGCTGCCGCTGCTCGTAGTGAGTGGAACAGACACTGGCTGCCTTCAGGGGCTGTAGGAAACATGAGCATCGGAAAGGTCAGCTTCAAGAAACCAGCAAACCTGCATTGCTATTGTAATACATTTTATTTACTAAGCATGTTATTTATTTATTTTTTTTGTATTATCATTATTATTATTAAGATTGCCTGCATTTCAGTGTTTTTAATATTATATAATCCGTAATATTAAAAACACTAAGGTGCAGGCAATCGTAATAAATAAATTATTATTATTATTATTTATAATAATTATAATAATAATAATAGTTAAATAGATTTATCTATAATATAGATATGTCTATTTAACTATTGCTTTTACGCTTAAATGCCAAATGTTAGCTTGCAGATGCCTTGCAGGCGCTGTAAAAATCTTTAAACGTCCCATAGGGCCTGTAGGCTACTAAAAATGTTCTCCTGAAGCTAATATGATGTATTTACTAAAATAATTTTATGTGTAATCTGAATATTCATCATGTGCTCTACTTGATGTTCTGAAAAATAAACAAGATAAAGCTAAACTGGAAAATCCGCACTTGTACCTGAACGCAACAACATTGACATCGTGATGAAAAAAAGATTGGCAAAGCATTATGGGATATGTAGTATATATCAATGACGTCAGTGTGTGGAGGTAAATCATCGACATTGTGTAGCTTAGATACTGTGTGTATATGTATCTGAAAGAAAGAAGCCTACTGTCACTTTTAACATGTGCTACTTTCATTAACAAAATCATCTTAAAAACCCAAATGCGGTAGGCTGCTACTTGGACTGGCATCAGTGCACCAGCCTATTGTAAAACATGACCTTGTAACATTTGGCAGGACTCTCCTGGACACAGAGGGCGTCTGCCGGGACAGGATGAAAAATACATGAGATGTACAGGGCCAGTCCAGCAGCTCTACCTCTGTCTGCTGTGTGTGTGCAGAGCGAGTCTGCATGTCTCCGTGTGGGTGAGTGCTTTTGCACAAATGTCACACATTTTTTATGAACCGGCTGTCATCACTATTTAATACATTCATCCACTTGTACACTTTCTAAATACAAATTCTGCCACTACTGGGGTTTTGGGCAAAAAGTACAAATTATTAAAACTGTAGTTCACTGTAGTTCAGTACCCATTTCACAGATGGTAAGTTATAAAATATGTGTCTGTTTCTCTCTCTGATTTTTCTCATGCAGGTTCTGTTTTGAGCACAAAGCATTTTTGTAAAAGCCCATTTTAATGCATGTTCTTTTTCCATGTGGAAAGAGGAGCATTAGACTGCTTTGAAGTGTCAAATATGCCTCTCTTTTCTCTGTCTCCACTAGTTTGCGTGTCCATTTACCCATCTACCTTTGTAGTTTATATGGTGAATTATGAATGGATGTGCCATAAAAACTGAGGTGGGGTTGTGTGTCATCTCCTATTCTTATCTTTGTTTTCCCCCACCATACACTGAAGTGAATTCTTAAAAAATGTAAATTTTTAAGATAAAGACTCTGAAAATAAAGCTGGGTTAATGTTGCAGTGTTTGCTCTGTTTTAATGTTTCTGATCAGAGGTTTGGGGGGTAGGGGTACCGGGTGGGGTATGGGGGAATGTTGGATGTTCTCCTCTACATATGAATAAATCATAAGCCAAGGCGCAAAGTAAGACAGAAACCCTGTGGATTCATCCCTATGAGGACAGGAAATTGAAGCCAGTGTGCACTTTTAGAAAGTGTAGACTGATGTTTTGTATCACCGTTCAGATATACAAACGTCTACCATTTCCTCTCAGTAAATTATGGTTGTGAAAATGGTGATAAATTATGAAACTTAAGTTTAGTGTATAAAGGTCTCATATCAAACATACTCCATTGTGTTGAGTAGACTTCATTCAGTTTAAATAAAAATATGGTTTGATGCAGGTTACCTCTGCATAGAAGAAGGGCATTTCTTTGGCAACTGTTGTGTTATTTGGGAGAATGTTGACTCTCCCTGTATGTTATGTTATAACCTAGACTAATATCAAGTAGGAGTGGGTAGAGTGGCAGAGGTCAGGCACATATTCACAGGACAAGTTGGGGCATGCCTATTCCAGTCTCATCTCTTCACCTCCTCTTTCCGGCCCTTGTCCTTAAATCGTGTGGTGTTTCCTGTTTGTTTCATCAGGAAAAGAAGAGCCATATGCTCCCTGCCAGTTATTGAACATCTTTTATGAAGGAGCAAAGATGGAGATGGTCATTTTCATAGACGCTCCACTAGCACAGATGGGATCCGAAAATTGCTCAGCATTTCCGCCTACCAATCGTCAGGCTTGTTTCATCTTTTGCCCATGGCCACAAATAAACAGAACATCTGTGACACATCAATCAAAACGGCTCGGGTCAAAGGAGAAGAGCAGAGAAGAGAAAAAGAAAGGTTTGTAATATTTTGTATTTCTTTCACCCAAAGTCATTACTCATTTGCTTTTAGCAAATGAGACTAAACAGACTAAACATTTTGCTGGCCAGTCAGAGCAAAAATGTCTGTGGCTTATCTCAAGAGATCACAGCCTATCACCTCTTTTCAGCACTTCTCAGCTTTGATTAAATTCACCAGGAAGAGCAGGTCAGATGGGTGAAAAACATATGCCTCCTTTAGCTCACACGCAGCAGGCAGTATCCTCACCTTCAACATAAAAAGACCTCTAAATATAGCCACAAAAACAGACGGCTTTATGAGGAGTACGCCTTGCCACATTGTGCCAAAAGGAGGAGAATTTCAAAGCCTAATACCTCTAATGAAGGATTTTCTAGAGAAATGTTGGCCTTAATTACTTTGTGTTTGCTAGACAGTCTGGTTACAGTATTGTCAGTTACAATAGCTTCCACTTCTATGTACTTTGTTTAAATCTTTTTTGGGTATAATCTACCCATAAAAGCTAATTCACATTTATACAACCACATAAACCAAAACACAATGGCACACAGTTATATTAAAAGCAAGATTTAAAATTGTAAAGGCTAGAGCCAAGATAAACATAAATACTTACATGTGCAACAGTTAAAGTAAAGTTAAGATGACAAAACACCAGCAAACCATTCATTATACAATGAAAAACAGCTCTGTAAACTGCAGCATTGAATACATTATACAAAGCAGCACAAGGTGTATAAAAGTCTTCTTTCACTCTCCACTGGGCCTTCACTTCAAACCTTGTTTTGGCTGGTTGTAAAAATAGACCACCTCCTCTGTCTTTATCCTCAGCATCAACACGCGCACACTGGATGATTTTTCAGGTTTGATATTCAAAGCCACAGACAAAAATGTTGATATGCGAAGTGCTGTACAGGAATAGGTCCTGTCAACTGTGAGTGTTCACAAAAGGGTAAAAAAGCAAAGGGTTTCTTATCTATACTGCATACACCCAAAGCATTTACTATCAAAGACGGCACAGTCAGTGCTGGTTACTTTTAATGTAGCGCTCTCTTCCCTTTCACAAGAAATCTTAGCTTTCTCCAAGGTATTAGTTTTTCATGAGTCCTTACAAGCACATATCTTACTCAGATCTTGTTTCAAATGATCAACAAGTGGCGCTCCCTTCACTTAACCCCATCCATTATCTCCATGAGCCTATGAAGTGGCCCTTTTCATCCCCTCGCTTCCAGGGATCCTCCGAGCAGACCATTTGTCAAGCCAACAACATAATGTATCATGTTAAAAAAAATCCACCGTGACAGTATAAAGATGCTCTGGTGCTTGTGAGGTAAACCAGCTCAGACTTTGTGTCATTCCACTAGCTGTAGATCATTTGGTCACAGGCCAGTGCTTTGCAAAATGTGGCACATGTACTACTGATAAGTAACTGTAAGTGAGGATTGTTTTTTACTATTTCTCTATTGGTACAATATATGTGGTTGGTAAGTTTACTTACTAACAACCTGGACCCCTAAAAAGCTGAAGGCAAGAACAATAAAATAGATATAAATTAATGAATAACATTGAAATTATAATATCCACAGAACAATATAGTGTTGTGTTGCATGTGTGTTGTGTGTTGTGTAAATGTTTATGTAGTTTATAGCGTAAAACTTCCTAACTGGTGAACCTATGGCTCAGCCATGTTTTTGCCTGTTAAAGTATCTCTTAACTGGAAATATGTAGTGTTGATAGATACATTCAATAAACTGCAAACCCAGGAAGTAGAAACTTTTACGACCACATCAACGCAGTGGACAAGAACATCAAGTTCACCTTTAAAGACAACCGCCTGGCTTTCTTAGACTGTGCAGTGGTTATCTGAGAGGACAGGACTCTCCAAGTAGAAGTTTATAGGAAGTTAACACACACAGATCAATATTTGCTGTTTCATTCTCAATACCCACTGCAGCACAAGCTGTGAGTCATTAGGACTCTTCAGCACAGAGCATAAGAGGTGCCCACTACCTCAGAAGGTAAACGGACAGAAGAAAATACATTTGTAAAGCCATGAGAGGCTGTTGATACCCCAGATGGCCATTCAACAAAACCAAAAGGACACAGAAACCAATCAGACATGTTTGTTTTTTTAAAAACTTAAAAGTATTTTCTACAAACACAACATTGTGGAATACGCTTCGCAAAATCAGGCTGCTCTGTGTCAAAAACTGGTCCACACTAAAGACAAGATCCCGTCTCACAAACAGAGTAATGTGTTCTATGCTGTGTAGCGACGAGTGCAGCAATAGTTACATCAGTAAAAACAAAACAGCTGCACAAGAAGTTGTGGAGGACCTGAGTCTGCAGTCCACCTCCACCTCAAAAAGAAAGGACATTCCTTTGAGGACAGCAATGCCTGAATTTTGACCAGAGAGGCCAGATGGTTTGAGAGAGGGGTGAAGGAAGCCATTTCTGTTAAAATCTCTCAATTTCTCTGAACAGAGGAGGTGGCCTCAGTGTTTCGAAACCTAAATCAAAACAGTTTCACTCTAAAAGGACAACACCTGAATGGAACAGTGAAACAAACAACTCACCTGAGCCTTAAAGAGTCTCCTATCAGGAGTCACACTGCCCTTTCAAGTTAACGACTACGAGACCAGAACAGCCTGGTCCAATCAGACTTTCAGGTCAAACGTCCTATAAAACTCAGCTCTCGTATCAATTGATCTCAGAATTAAAAAGCTCTCTTGAAATAAGAGACAAAACGTCTTTACATTAAAAACTAGGTTCAGATGCATCTGCATTAACCTTTTCTTCAAGATGACCTGGATGACTGAGAACCTTCAAAGACCTGCCATAAAGATGGAACTTGGAGAGACAAATATTTTCTGAGGGTAAAAAATATACATTTACCCTAATGCAAGAGAAAAGTTGTGTGTAGATTTCGTGCTCCAGTGCTTGTTTCATGGCAGCAACTGGCCTTGGGCTTCTTTGAGAATGTTTTTTATGACTAACATGCTCTGCTGGGCCCCCACATCCCTTGTGTTGTTGCACACTGTGGGTGCAATATTACTGTATACAGCCACCTGGACCCCAAACACCCACCAGCAGCAGCATAACTGTGCCTTCAAGCATACACACACACACATTAACACATACACACACACACACACACACATAAGAATTCACACACACATACACCTACACACACACATACACACACATGCACATGCACATTCACACACACATAGATGGTGGACAGATGGCTGTCATAAATGGCTGTATCTGTTAGCAACTTGAAAGCAATTTCTGGCAATGTGTCCCCTCCTCGCCACCTATTCATCCACCTACATTGGCTGTCCATCTCCACAGCTCACAGATATTTGACACAAAGAAATACATTCATAGGTGAAATGATATGACATTTTAAGTCAATAGTTTTCACGGATAAGTTTTGAAAGTGTTACAGCCACAGATTACATGTTAACAATCCCAGTTTAGTCTTAATTAATAATGCTCTTTTGTTTAGTCATTTGTCTTACTCATATGTGTCAAACCCACAGACTGCCAGCATGCTGACCAGCTCTAAATACTGTTTGCTCTTTTTACAGGCTGGTGGTCTGTGGGTGTTGGTGTGAGGAGCAGTATGTGCCATGCTGAGTAGCTGCTCCACCTACATCGTCTAATCCTCACAAAGAGGTGGTGTATAAGATTCACCCGCTTGTGAGCTGATAATTTCTGCTTTTCTGGTGCATTAGGCCGTCGGAGGACAACATGTCTTGAAGGGTGTAATTATCATGGCTGCATGTTTGCATGGACTGATAACATAAAAACACGCTGACACATTTAACTGCTGCCTATGATACCTGTGACACGCTTCAATTTAGTTCAAAGTCAGCAGTTGGGTTGCCTCTGTAAATACACAACAGCTGTTAGTTTATATAAATGGAGACGGTATATAAGGAGAATTTTAATATCCATCTGCTTACTTTTCTTTTCACAGATTATTTTTCTGTGAAATGTGCTCAAAGCACGTACTGTATGTGCTGCTTGAGTGTATGTGAGAAAAAGCATTTATAGATTTTCTGTAACAATGAACAATGACAGCCTTGATTTGATCGCTTGATTGACTGCAATCCTACAACCCTAATATATTTTACGACTGAATGACAGATTTAAATGACAACAGTATTAGTCTGCAGATTATGGTATTATTAAACGGAAACTTCTTCGACTGAACCCGGGGTCAGTTCATGCGTTAATTTGATTTGGAGATGATTGGGATCAGCGAGTTCTGACATAATATGATTATCTCATATGTCTTAATATTATAACTTACTCATATCCCAGTGGGAAAGGCATGACAATCTCCTGTGCTTTTAAATGAGATCCTAAAGTGAACCTATCAATATAGTAATTTATTGCTATAAAATATAGATTTCTAAAAGGAGACTGACAGTGACCAATACAATTTATTTACATTTATGCTATTCAAATGTGAGATTTGTTGTGTGAGTGTGCCATAGTTAAGTATAGAGTATCTTGTCAGCAGCAGAAACAGGAAGAGACAGATCTGGACAGATAAGTCAACAGAATTACAGAAACACACTGCAGGATATGAAAAAGCCATTGCTTTTGAAAGCATCAGGCCAACTGTCTCACATGCACCTCAGTTATAAATAATAAACCACAATGTGGCATGAAAGATGAAGCCCTGATATGACAGTGCAGCGGTTTGTCTTAGCTGTGTCATAAGAAACCAAATATTGAAATTGTAATCGCTAGTGGTAAAGACTTTAAAATAAAATAAAAATCCTTGAAATTAATAATGGTCCTGTGTGTGCTTTCAGGGTAATCGTGCTCCATTAAGGCCTAGATGAAAGCATGTGGAGGGTCAGTATGTGGCTCTTTACTCAGTGGGAGACACACCAGGCTTTACGCTGATAACCCACTGACAGCGAGGTGAGTGCACTCCCTGCACACAGCAGAGCCACACAGAGATACCCACAACATGCATGACAGTCTTAACAGAGGGCCTATTTTAGGAGGAAATCTGAAATAGGATGGCAGAGAGTTAAAGAAAAGCAAAGAGAAGAGATGTGTAGATTGCAGTGTGGTGGGGAGAGAATTACTGTGATTATAGATTGTCAATGAGCTTGTGATAATCTTCCTGGTTTACTGTAAAGGAACTAAAAATAATTAAACTGTATTCCATGGAGATTTCAATGTTTGTTCTTTCATAATAGATACATGTAAAGTAATTTTAATGTGATGATACAATTCAGAAAGTGGAGTTTTGATTGATGTGTTCAGTTCTAGCATTTAATGCAACATTTTACACAATGCACCTTTCAATTCACAAGCAGGATGTTGCAGCAGAGGCCATGGATTTCTCCCTTGATGGATGAGGTCATATGATGTGAAGCTGGTGAGTGTTACCCAGACAGCACCTGGAGAAATAGAGTGGGAAAGAAACGGCACCAGTGTTCCCATGATCCTGATTTATCAACCTCAGGTACTGTGTGTTTAAACTGCTCGAACCAATCTGTTCTCACTATTGCACATCCCTCAGAGGAGGAAGTTAGATTGTTGCCTTGACACAATGATGTGAGGTGCAGAGCTTTGATTTATTTTTGTGGTTGAATGATGGTCAAGATTTGGGCTTTTCTTCTGTCCAATGAAACAATTTTGCCTTTAAAATAGCTTCACCATCTAGCTGTGATAACAACTGAGAGTCTTTTATACAGCTGTCATTGCTGCTATATTTCATTTAAACATGCTCTATGTTTCTCTATCTCCTTCATCTCTGCCCTGACAGACAGGACTGAACCCAGTGGGATATTCGTGTCTCCTCCAACTGTCACAAACGGTGACATAACCTTTAAAAACTCTTTGGTCAGTCTGCTCTATTTCCAAGAAGCACCCTGTTATGATTGCAGCAATTTTTACTGAATGCTCAGCCCTCTCTGTTATTAACTCTACATGACACGAGGCACTCTTAAATAAAAAGGAAATCGATAAAATGTTCTGCAGCAAGAAAAGATCTTTTGTATTTTAATATTACTACTATTAATCTATCAGCAGACAAACAAAAGATTAATTTTATTATTCATTTTCAATGTCATTTATTACAATCTGTCTCAATATTGTCCAGCTGTGGAGGTTTAGCTTTGTTTTTGTTTGCTTTTTTCTTTTTGTAAATAAGTGTCTTCATGCTTAACCTGGTTCTTGACATGTTTCACAGCAGTACACTCCTTTTCCTTTCCCCCTGAGGCCTGTTAAAGTGTGTAAGTAGGACTTACAACATGCAACACACATTTGTCGTATTTACTTAGGGTCAGTAGGCACAAACTGTCAGCGCTCTGAGGCGGTGATTCAGGCGGCACCTTCATGCAGGAGCTGTATAATGGTGTGCATATTAAGGAGAGGCAGCACATAAAGCATCTGACATCAAGACATGTATTTCATGAAGCCTTTGCCCTGGGCCCCGCGTCACACTGCTTTTGAAGATACGTGCACATGCCTGTTAGAGGCTCACATACATGTAGGCCTCCACACACCAAAATATCTTCTATGTATCTTTGATCTCTGTGCTGGCTGCATACATTACCAGGGTGTGGTAATGGCAAAAGCACCTTGAAGGAGGAGAAAATTATGAATTCTAACCCAATTCTCTGGAGAGGGTTTTATTAAACATGAGCTATGTGTGGGTAGATTCAATTTATGGTTGTCATTATTCTGTGAAATATGTATATTTTCAGTTAAAACAAAACTTAACTCTTTCATGTTGGAAATTTAAAGCAAATCCCAAACCTAATGCAGAACTACTTTATTCACTGTTAAATAAATGGTTCTATAACTGAGTAGGAGAAAATATTTTTTTCTAAGCTAAATAAATTAGTTATGCATCTTCAGGGGACATACTGGACCAGAACAAATTTAACAAAGGTAAAAACAGAGAGTAAATGTTTATTCCCAGTGTTGCCAGTGCAAGAATAGAGGGGGGTCATCAAGCTGCCAAACATGAATGCACAGACAGAGAAAAACGCACGCTCACCCGCAAACAAACAGCCAGCTGCCTCAGCAGGAAGTAACACCATGTTAGTGCTAAAATCACAATCAATAAGTAGCGGAAGGAAAACACACAGAGGCCACAGTAAAGATTTAAACATACTGTAAAATCAGGAAGTAGATATGTAAACATATTCACAAAACCTGACACATGTAGAAGTCTGGTTTGCTGGAAAGACTTGCTGAGTTTGTGCTAGGAGCCTTTACTGAATTTCCTTTAGCTGATGGAAGCAAGGCCATCAACAATGTATCCATTTGGGAAAAAGCAACACTTTCTCAGCCAGCGGTTTACGCTCCAGCAAATATAAGCTCCCATTATTCAGCTTAAGCAAAACATAAGTAAACAGAGCAGAAAATGATCGCCTAAGACCGAACAACATATTTGAATTTAATAGTATAAATATCAAGCAATGCTATATCATGTGTTCCACACGACATGCAAGCACACATATTAAGCACAAACTGGCACATTGTAGGTATTAGACTAGTAAGTAAGTAGGTAAGTTGTAGTTTAATTTAATCATGTCACAGGAAATGATTACAAGCATTATTAAAGTTACAGTTAATCTGTTTTTAAAGATTGAAAATATATCAATAAAATATCAATACATGGATATCAACATGTGATATGATGTTAGTAGCACAATAGTTGTGATGCTAAAAAGTCCAGATTAAAGCAAACGCTTGCTCCAAAATATTGTGAGGAGATACACATGTATAATGGCAACAATTCATTTACATTTTTCATAGACTTAATGTAGCCTATCTATGACCCCTTGTTGGAGCCAGACAGATAATTGGGAGAAGAAACTGGCCCCCAGATACAGTCTTTTGCTCTTTTTATGACTGTGCTCTAAAATTTATTCTGCCCTTAGACTTTCCTTTCACCAAGTCTCACAAAAATTGCTGCAGTTGTTTTTGCATAGTCCTGGCAGAGCAGTAAACATGAATACATCACTAAACTCATGGCCTCAAACACACAGCAGAGTAGCAGTCTTCTTTTTATCCTCTGTACAGGGTCCCTAAGGTGCGGCATAGCATGTGTGTACATGGAGCTGAGGGCAGCAGTACTGGTGATGGGTTTGGGACTTGGAGGCCCAGTGCCCTGCTTCTGCCCATGGCCTTTCTGGTCTGCTTTCCTACAGATCTACGCTGTTATACAGCTACACACACACGTCCACAAACTGGGTTTCTGAGTAAAAACTGACTAAAGCAAAAAGAAAGAGTCTTAAAACTGTATATTTGTGCAAAAACAAAGATGGATATAAACAGTGTGACAAATCTTGTTCAGATTTTAAAGCAGTCACCATTTTATTTTATTTAGGTGCGATTTGTATTATTCTTGTTTTAATCTTATTTCAGGTAACTGGGGGCAAGGTTAGTCATACAAAGTAATCTATTGTGTTAATTCATTTTCTGCCCCGCTTTCTTTTGTGTCTGCATCTCCATTAGGCCTAGAAGGCAAGCAGCTCTTGAGCAGGCATTGGTAAAAATTCACAGTCAATCTGAAGTTCTCTGAACCGCCACACAGACTCATTTAAATACCGCCCACAGCCATTACTATACTGTGGCTTTTATTGTTATTGTATTTCATTCTATCTTTATTCATTTGACCTCCCAAATCTAACACAAATGGCTTTTTTATTATTTTCCAGTACATGTTTGTATTCACTACATCACTCATCACTTTACAGTATAGTTTTTAAACCACATTGTCCTGGGATAACTTGGCAGGCTGTCAGAAAACAACACAAATACATTCACTATATTTACATTGTTTTTTTTGGAAAACATTTGTTCACTTTCAGTTTGTGTCGATCTGTGTCTGTGTGAAAATCATAAAAACACTATAGTACACAAAATTATACTTTACTTTGGCCTCCAGGAAATATCAGCTATGATACTTCTTTTTATTTAGAGTATCTGTAAGTTAATGGAAATAAAAAAATAACTATAGTGTAGAATTGTAAATGCGGATCAGATGATAATAAGTTAATTACACACTTTGCTAATGTGTTACTTTCACGCCAGTTGGAATAAAATGTATCATGCCCGAACATATGAGAATTTGTATTAAACTGAAAAGTAAAGAATCCCTGCTTCATGTCAGTAACATGTCCACTTTTTGCAATTATAAAACAAATCTCTGTTTTAGAACACAATGTAAAAATAATACAAAACAAATGTATGGAGCAGTTGTTTGAATGACCACTCTGTTCCTAGTTCATATGTTAGTTGTCTTAATGGAAAGAGCACAGTGGATCTCAGTGCACAGCAAGTGTCCATCTGAATGAGTAACCTGTGAGCAGCGAGCGAGTGAGCAGGGGAATTGGAGCATACTGAGAGATGTAACCTGGGAGTCATAATCACCCAGCTGCTGCCCACTATCCTTCTCCATTTTATCTTTCTTTCCCCTTTTTTTTTATCCAATCCCTTCCCACTCCTTCTATTTCATCCATCTTCCCTACAGCCCTATGTTGTAATCTTTCTCACAGCTGCAGGTGAATTTAGCTCACAATACCCAAGGGCAGTGTTTATCCCAGGCTCCTGAAGTCGGCAGTGATGCAAGAGAAGTCTACACCGGAGCTGACTGCAGGTTCACAGAAGGTTCTCAGGGCTTAATACTGCGCCACCCTGCAGCGCGCAACGGGTGCTGACCTACAGAAAAGAAAACACTTAAAACCCACTGAAAACCATTTGGTAGTTCATGTGACCTAAAGTTATCAACCTAAGAAAATTACCTCTTTTTGCTCATCCAAACAGCACATTTATAAGGATTATCAGAAAATACTTACATTACCTCTGTGTTACTTTCAGTCTGATTTGATTTTAAGAAGAAGTGGTTATGACATACTTATTAATATTTTTATTTTTCCTCATAATCCCTGTGGTTGGATAAGACGTCACAACACATGCCACACTTCCTCTTCTTAGTGACCAGTGGGTTGCCAGGCAACTCCAAGAACAAGCCAGATTAAAACACATATACGTAGACTATACAGTGCACCTTAAAACAATCCTTTTACTGTAATATGACCACTTTATCCTCAGTTTAAGTACCACACCTTTCTTCTGCGAGTTTATCAAAGCTAATGATGCTGCCAAATGAAGAAGTGCAAAAGGAGAACAGAAAGTACATTGGACATCAGATGACTACATGGAGTTTCCCGTATGATTTCCTGACCACAGACAAGGCCAGAGAAACTTGGATTCACATACGGGTTTGTGTCTGTCATGTGTGCCACATTTCAACATTTATCAATATCTTTATATAGACTGTGATACCTGTCCAAACAGTGCCCTATTTTGATGCTCCAACCTTGAGATGTTTGGCAGATCTGTCATAATATCTCTTGGACATTTCACATGTGCTCCATTTATTTGAGGAGTGTGCAGGGTTTGCAAGAAAAGTCTGACTCAGCGTCTGTTCACTTTGAGTCACATAGATGTGACTTCAGTAATTATAGACTGGTCCTATTTTCTTTTCCTGTGAATCTAAAACAAAATTCTAAATTGGTATAGATGCTTTTGATTCTAAGAAATTGTGTTGTCCATTACTGTATTTATACAAAATAAACAGCAAAGTATTTTTGCACTCACGTTGCAGCTCACATGCAGAGATTAAGACTGATATTTCCTGTCAAAAACGGAGATAGGTACGACATTTTTTCAGCTTTGAAGGTGATAATAACAAATAGGTCAATAGACATTGAGATGTCCAGGTGTTCGTACTTCCTGGGGGCAGTTACGCTGGCTGGAAAACATGAAAAGGAGATAAAGTGAGAGAGGAGGGAAAGGAGACGAACAACTAATGCATGCTCATGAAATGAAAAGGATTGGTGTATTGAGAGATTAAGATAAAATCGTAGGTTGGCATAAAAAAATGAGATGTGCTGTGGATAGTGAAAACGCTGGAGATTCCTGCAACAGATTGTCCGCCTTCTTTAACAGCCTTTGGGCATAATGTCCTCAGCAGCTCGTACGTTTACCTACTAGAACAAGAGCGTATTCACTAATAACATTTTCTGTCCTTTCTCAGTTGAAGCTGTCAGGGTGACTGCCACAATTAAAGTAAAAATTACGTAGACTATTATCTGAACAGGCACATTCAAAGTATTATGTAATGACCCACTGGTAACTAGAAATAAAAGCTGTCACCTAATATTATCTTTCAACTCTCCAGCAATTCCAACCAGACTTCCAAAAACAGACGGGCTCCCTCAGTATGAACCTTTAGATGTGATGTCTGAGCCTATTTTAAAGAATTTGCTGGTTAGTCCCACAGTGGAGGAAGAGACAAAATTGAAGAAATTCCCTTAATAGGAAAGGCTTTTCAGAGTAAATGGAATTGAACAAGTTGTCTAGAAGCACAGCGGTCTATTGATCCCACCGTTTGTTCTACCTGACAATGGTAAACTGAAAAATAGATCCACCTCCAACTGTTCTGTTTGGTCTCAAAAGATAATTGCACACACACGAGCAAACGTGGACACTATTAGAAGTCACTAATGGTGCCTGAACATTGTATTACAATTGCAAGTAAATATGAAGGCAAAGTCCAGATTAGGCATGTGATGAGGACAGCAGAGTAGAGCATGAGAGCGTGACATTTTGCCCACAAACACTACAATCAGAGCCAGAGCTAGCCTCCAAATGTGTTTTAAACCACTTAATCAGATGACAACAACATTACCTTATCATCTGTGTGTTTTTGTGGAAGAGTGTGTGCTCACGGGACTTAATGGAATCTCCCCAGGACTCAGATAAGCCAATATCTTTTGCAGATTCTTTTTCAGATTTGGCTGAAAATTGATGATGACATGTTTTGAGTAAATATATGTCAGCACAGCCTTTACAAGTCAACAAAGTAAAAAAAAAGGTAGTGGCACTTGAAGGTGGTTTGCAAAGTTTTTAGAGTTTCATTTAATGGACAGATATTCAAAGTCAAAGACTGGGTAACTCTTTATTGTGTGATTATATTTGAAGTTAAGATAAAGGCAGAGCTGTTCTATACAGGCCTTTTGCACTGACCTTCCCCCAGTTATTCTTTCTTTGATTCTTTGATCAATTAAACTCCATGTTGGGGATCTCGGTGAGGGTGCGGCACAGCACAACACAAGAACAAAGGCCCTTCTCTCTCTTTCTCGCTCTCAGGGGCCTTATAAAAAGGTTAATGGATTGAGATTGAAGCTGTAAAAAATGAGCCAGAAAGACAAATGTGTGCAGGGATGATGAGGTAATTACAATGACAGAAGCTTAGACTTGCTGTAATAGTAAGCTCTCTCTCCGATAAACGGCTAAACCCTTCTAAAATGAGAAAATGGGTTTAAATAATGTTGGATTCAGCCAATGACTAACAGCTTGTAATTAAGAGCTATATGCTCTAAATTGAGCATCTGTCATAAGTTATTTATATTGTAAAGCAAGGCTGGTTATTTGATAAATATATTACGAATGGCAATTATAATAATTCCAGGCCGAGTGAAGTCAATGCCAAATGGTCCTGTTTGATTATTTTACTAAACATTCTGCTTTACATTGCACAGACAACAAGGACCACATACAACATTCTTGACTTAGTTGAATCAGATATTATTGTCAGGAAGTAAACAAGGCCTAACTGATGTCTACAGAGAAAAGTATACAATTCCAAATTTCTTTGACTGCTCACCTGTGCTCTGTGCTTTGATGCTGTGTTGATTGAACCTACAAAGTACCACCTTACACCGCTCTCGCTGCGTGCAGCCTCACTATATCGCTCCGGGCAATGTAGTATATGAATTATTTAAAATTGGTGGCGATGCCTCTGGAATTAATATTCAGAAATGTTCTATTATGTGCTGTCAGGTCTCTCTGTGTCTTCTATCTGTTATGTTGGTTGTAATCTGTATTCCTTTGGCATTAGGTTGGTCATGGCCGGTGCCCATTGAAGCACCGTGTCATGCATTTTGAGTGAGCTCTGACTGGGCTGCTCTGTTTTTCACTGGTTTATTGGGTGATTCCTCTCCTTTTAATAAGTTGGCTAGACTAAGCTGCCAGGACATAAACTGCATACTTGTTATAACTCTACATCTTAGCAGAATACAGTTTAAAATATTACCACTACAGTCATCACAACGGATTAATTATTTGATATTTGCATTGCACTCTACAGCCCATTAAACGTTTAAATCGAGACACAGCGCACAGTTCAATGACTCAATAAATAATGCAACAAAACATCACTGGGAATTGCACTTCAGGAGTGCCCTTTGAATTTTAAACAGAATGGCTCCCTCTAGTGTCATAGTTATATAACAGTTAAACTAGAGACTGACACAGAGCTTACTTAACTTCTAAAAAAGTGAAGTAAGCTCTATGTTTATAACTGCAGTTTGTATTAGCATATTGTAAAGTATTATTGTCAAAGCATGGTTGTTCGCAGTGCATCATTGCTGGACCTCCGAATTTATTCCAGTTTGTTTATTAATAAAAGTAATCTCAGTAATTTTTTCATATGGAGCCTACTGTATTTACTTTATGTGTCTACATGTGTTGGTAACACTTAGACAATTAGTTAAGTACTGATACTTAATTGCTCATTTACAAGGCATTACTCCTACATTAATAAGCACTAATAAGTTATAAACATTGTTATTAATGTTTGAGTTGTGAATAAAAAGCTCATGTATAATTTTATATACAAATAATATCTATTAATGGTTACAGTAAATTAAAACAATTAAAATAACCATAAATAAGGATCCATTAGAGCAGATTAATGAAAATAAATGCCTAGGTGTAATCATAACATATCCTGGAAACTTCAAATAGCTCATGTCAAATCAAAAATGTCAAAGTTAATCGGAATCCTGCAGAAAATTAAACATAGTAAAGAATGAAACCCTATATGTCACCTCAATTCACTCCTCATCACCTCAATTCACTCCTCATCACCTCAGTTCACTCTTCATCACCTCACTTCACTCCTCATCACCTCAGGTCACTCCTCATCACCTCAATTCACTCCTCATCACCTCAGGTCACTCCTCATCACCTCAATTCACTCCTCATCACCTCAATTCACTCCTCATCACCTCAATTCACTCCTCCTCATCACCTCAATTCACTCCTCATCACCTCAATTCACTCCTCATCACCTCAATTCACTCCTCCTCATCACCTCAATTCACTCCTCATCACCTCAATTCACTCATCGCCTCAATTCACTCCTCATCACCTCAAGTCACTCCTCATCACCTCAATTCACTCCTCATCACCTCAATTCACTCCTCATCACCTCACTTCACTCCTCATCACCTCAATTCACTCCTCATCACCTCAATTCACTCCTCATCACCTCACTTCACTCCTCATCACCTCAATTCACTCCTCATCACCTCAATTCACTCCTCATCACCTCAATTCACTCCTCCTCATCACCTCAATTCACTCCTCATCACCTCAATTCACTCCTCATCACCTCAATTCACTCCTCCTCATCACCTCAATTCACTCCTCATCACCTCAATTCACTCCTCATCACCTCAATTCACTCCTCCTCATCACCTCAATTCACTCCTCCTCATCACCTCAATTCACTCCTCATCACCTCAATTCACTCCTCATCACCTCAATTCACTCCTCATCACCTCAATTCACTCCTCATCACCTCAATTCACTCCTCATCACCTCAATTCACTCCTCATCACCTCAATTCACTCCTCATCACCTCAATTCACTCCTCCTCATCACCTCAATTCACTCCTCATCACCTCAATTCACTCCTCATCACCTCAATTCACTCCTCATCACCTCAATTCACTCCTCATCACCTCAATTCACTCCTCATCACCTCAATTCACCTCATCACCTCAATTCACTCCTCCTCATCACCTCAATTCACTCCTCATCACCTCAATTCACTCCTCATCACCTCAATTCACTCCTCATCACCTCAATTCACTCCTCATCACCTCAATTCACTCCTCATCACCTCAATTCACTCCTCATCACCATGCAGTATAAGAAGACTGGTTTTCCAGCCACTCTTTGCCAGTTTGTCACAGCAACTAACTGAGTTAGTAGCATGGGTTGGCTCCATTTGTCAGCCCTTGTGGATTTTTGTACTAATACCTAACATGCGCTAAGATGTGGGGGAATAAATACAAAACAATAATAAATCAAACTTATGACACCTTCCTCCCCAGGAAGGTGTTTAGGAGGCCCTTTACCAAAATGTATAATAGGAATACAGCTAAATACTATCAATACAAAACACAGAATTTATTTATCTATTCTAAATTACTTAAATTTTATCATAATTGGGCAATAATCATAAAATTCCCCAAGTAATGTTTAAAATAAAAAAAACAGGATGCTTCCAGACTGTTTCCAAAACCTGTTTCAGTTTTAAAATCAGTCTATATAAACACAAAACAGAAGTCTACCTGTCCAAGGGGTTAATGTGTGGAATAGTTTAGGTGATCAAATAAAGACATACAAAACAGTCATTATTTTCCAAACATTATTCAAAACAAACAAACTCAATACCTATAAATCCGGTGGAATCTTGCTTTCATGGGATCTTTGAGTGTCAAAAATGAGTATGTTTTTTGGCTGAATGATGTTAGAAATAATATAGATAAAAACAGATAGCAAACACAGAAGCTCTACTAAAGGTGAACCTAAAATAACAATATTACATAGAGAAACTACTGCCAGTTTAAATTTTAAACGGTTTAATTTAAAAAAGATCCAAAGGATTATATAGTTGTGGTAGTGCCATAATTAATTTTCAGTCTGAAAAACAAGCTCTGACATCACAAACTAATCCCTAGCTTTTTTGAAATCACAATCTCTACTCTAACAAATCTGACTTTATTTACAATGCAAAACCTGTTGCTTAAGGTTGTGTGTGTAAACACAAGCCATTGTCATGAGATGCTGTTTATGCTTTGACTGGACGAGATAAAACTGGATTATCCATGTACCATCTACAAGGTCACTGCTGTCTGAAAATATAAAAAACAATATTTAACTTTCTCTTGTGTGAAATTGTAGTTGTGTATATTTGTAACTTTGGTGTTTGCTAGATGGTGCTGAAAATCCCTTATTATCATTGTTAATAATGTCCTGGAGCACAATAAAAACTTATTGTAAAGTAACTAAAACCAATGAAAAAAAAGACTTGTTTATTTTTGTGTTTGGAAGAAGCTGTGAAAATCAAACAAAAGACAGAAAAAATGCAGTGCTTTAAATTCTGCATCCCTATTTGAGTTTTTGTCTTAAATTGCCAAGAGCGTTGATTAACATTGGACCGTGGGAACTTAAAGTACGCAGCATCTGTGTAAGTTTTTCACTTGTGTGACAAGAAATTAGCTACTATTGCAAAGGAAGTAACAGACAGACTTAAATATTTGTTCTGATATTGCACATTAGAGTACACTGTCCTCGTGTGTAATCATCTAAACTTTAAAGTGTTTCATATTGTAAAGACCTACTTGTGCAAATGTCCAATAAGTGTACACAGTAGACTACATGCACAGATTACAGTCTCATGAGTCAGTTACAGTTACACCCAGCGGTAATGTTGAAACTTGAAGCTACATTGATTACCAAGATTGATGACAGAGCTTAGATTGATCATAGAGGCATAACAATCTCAGTTTGACTCGATACACTGCATTTATTTCCTGAGATGTGCTTTGAGTATCTGATTCCCAACTACTGCAGAGGAAGCATAAAACAAACTACATTCATAATTTTTATTCTGGGAAAATCTAAATGATTATATCAAAACTGTGGCTCTGCTTTAAAATGAAGAGACTGGAAAGGAGACAAAATTATGCTTAGGCCTATTAGATATTTTTATGACAATGCTCATGTCATATCTATCACCACTTTCCTGCTGTCCCTGACATTTTATTAACTTCAGCATAAAGGTAGTAGACTCGTGCAAATAACTAGGCGTATTTACTACACATCTGTTGCTTTGGTGTTATGGTGTGCAACAGTGTTTTTAATTACATTACATACAACACATACAACACTTGCTTCCTCGACTTTGAATTATCTCTCCAAACCATGTCTGCCTGTGGTGTAAGTCAATGCAAATAAAACCTGCATTACAAAACTAGCAAATACTAGGTTTTATTTTTAGGATATACTATCACTTGGAATAAACACTCGGTCTGCATTGTAACTTTAGATTATGCCCTGTAGTGGGTCAATGTATCTTTACAATTTATTATATTACTATTATCTGTCAAGAAAATCCACGATTATTGTTAACTGCGGCACCTAATATATACTATCACTGGGCACGAGTAAAAACATGAGACGTCTGTTCCGGTTCCCTCATTGGTCAGCGATGCCGGGAAACCTCCTCGTGACTTGTCTGCCGGTATAAATACTGCGATCGCACTGTTTCTAAGCAGCCCTGGTTTCTGAGGGAAAATGTATCGTCTCGGCCGACAGTCATTCTTCAAGATCGCTTTCATTTCCTTTTTATCTGCTGTTCCACGGGAATATTTTCATTTTACGAGACAATATAATAAAGGCTGGTCGTGTATTGGCTGATTTTTGATGAACTTTTGCTTTAAACTGCACAAAAATGCCAAGGACCAAGAAAAAGAACAGCAGGGGTGAGTATGAGCGGCTATACCGCTTACGGCCTTGCTTATGTTCCGCTGTCGCGTAACGGTAATTGTAGTTCTTTTTGTTTTGTTGGGCCGTTGAGTGACATTGGACGTGCGTCCAGTAAGGACTACAAACGTCAGAGCTTGGCTAGAGGAAAAAAACAAAACAAACCTAGCTAGGTGTCGATACACAAAGCATGACATATTGTGGTAAAACGTGCCACTTCAGGAAAAACTCCCTTTTGTATTTTATTGACATCTAACAAATTATACAAAAAACAGATTAATATATTCTTGAGGATCTTTAGGTCGACATCAGAAGGTTTATCAAATCGACCCCATTGCTGCTGTTAAACAATGGCATTAGCACGGCGACTAATAAATACCACTTAAAATGCAGTTCCGCTTCTGAGTTAAACTCGAGACTTGTATTACTAACTTAGTTACTAGTTTGATCACTCGATTGATCTGATGTTTGTGGCTATACTCTCGACGGCTAGCGTTAATGCTAAAGCCTGCTGACGTCAAACTTGTGAACAACTTGGAGAACTACCATTAGTATATTGATCATTATCTGTAATTATAATGAGTTTTTGGTCCAAAAGGCAGACATTTGGGTCACCAGGGTACGAGAAAGAAAAAAGGCGGTACCCGGCCGGTTCTCCGAAAGCAGCTGTCTGGCGGGGAAACAGTCCACGTCAACACTTGACTCACATAAACGGGCCTTTTTTTTTTCAAAGCTAAATGTTATGTTGGTTTTTCGAAACAAACGACAATGCCAAATGCACTGTTCCAGGTTTAGTTTACATTTTAACTGCGGCTGTCACTGTTTTGCTGTGATGTTTTTAGTATTTGACGGACTTTCCACTTGTGCTCAGAGGGCAACTCGGTTAGGGTACCAGCACAGAGTAAGACACCTAGAAACCGTATAAAGGGGGGACATTATTCTACAATATTTTCCAAGTGTCAGATAATGAATTATGTTTTTTACTCATGTTTTAGCTGTAATTACCACAGGGTCCCTTCCCAGCCCTTACCTTGTTGTGGACTGTGAGCAAATCTACTTTCTACTGGGCTTGATATTGTTGCCAAACACGGACACATTGTGTCAATCCATATAATTACATTGTTCAATATTGTTATAACAAATAGAGGGGGGAAAAAACTATATTGACACTACACGGTTAAATGTATATCTTATGACAGCTTAATAAGTATCTAAACAGAACAGTTCCATTAGCTACTGCTCTTAAATCACCCCAAGTCTCAAATTAATTTTCCGTTTTTGTTGGTTTCATTTACTACATAAACCATAACCTCCTTGATGTGGTTTATGCAGCTATCATAGAATGAATATGGTTTTACTACTACACTTACTATAAGTGTTTATTATGTTGACACGTTTTTCTCCAACCTGAGAAGCATGTTGTCTTTACATTACCGGTGTATGGTTTGGCCTTGACTGGCAACGTGGTGCATTTTCACAGTGGCTAATAAAAGTACCAGCTGGATAAGGTGTACAAAGGTTAAAGTGTATACCTGACTAATCTCTTCTGTGTACTAGAGCATATGTGGTTGCGTAATGGTTACACACAGAAGTGCTACACCGTCTGAAAACCACTTGATTAAATTAGTCTGAAGTATGTATTTATTTATTTTTTGTAAATTTTCTTCTTCCAACAGGGCAGCATGGAAATGTGCAGCCTTTCAGCGACGAGGATGCCTCCATTGAGACGCTCAGTCATTGCAGCAGCTTTAGTGATGGAACCAGTGTACCAGATGAAGGTATGTTGACGGTGAAACGTCTTTAATTGCTGACTAATTGACTACCCTTTTGTTTCCCCTGATCATTAAATTTTTATATTTTATTTTTTTGCATTGCCAGGTGGCGAGGTCACTGAGGACACGGCCCAGGAAGACTTTCAGTACAAGTTAAAGGGGTTTATAGACAGCACAGTGGACAAGAGGTAAAATATCAACATCAGATATCACATCTATTTTTACTAAACACCTTTGGCCAACATTGAAACAAACGTTCTTTTTATATTAACATTAATTCAGTAACTGACTCAATAGTGGTAGACAGTGTTGAGACTAGTGGCCTATTTAAGTAAAAATTGGACTCCTATAGCATAGTGCTAGACTTTGTATACTTAATAAAGGGAAAGGCATGAAGCAGATTAATAATTAATGTTTTGTTGTTGTTTTAGTGCCAAGACCAGACAGGGGGCACTGGATGGGCTCAAGACAGCCATGGCCAACCGAATCTTGTATGAGTTCATCTCCGAGAGAAGGATGACCATCACCGACAGCATTGAGCGATGCCTCAAGAAAGGTACCAGCAAAAAGTTGTATTACTCCATAGATCATAATCAGTGGTGTACAGGTCACACAAACATATTAGCCTTTTAATATAAAATATTTTATTAAGATTTGTCAGACTGTCCTGGGGAAAGTAAATTTCTTCTCATCTTGGTCTTAGGGAAAGGTGAGGAGCAGCGGGCAGCAGCTTCTTTAGCATGCCTACTATGTATCCAGCTGGGCTCCGGAATCGAGAGTGAGGAGGTTTTGAAAACTCTCAAACCCATCTTCAAAAACATCTTGGCAGATGGATCAGCCAATATCCAAGCCAGGCAAGCTGTGAGTAAACCGTAATAGTGTTTAAAGAAGCAAAACATTAAAATTCAATGGCGTTCATTGCCTAGTTATTGTCATAAACATGAATCATAATGTTTTTAATGTTGTTGTTACAGATATCTCTGTTTATTTAATAGGTAGCGACAAGCTTGGGACTCTGCACTTTAGTAGCAGAAGATGACATTTTGGTAAGTTCCTGATTTACTTCAGTGGGGTTTGTAGTTGACACATCTGGGCTTGAGGGCAAGTAGTGGTTGTCTTCTTGTAATACTTGTCAGTTGGATGTTTGTCCTCATTATCACTTGTGACAACACTTGTGCAACGTCAACAGGACTGGCAGCACAATTGATAATACAAGTCCCTTCATGTCACCAGGAGTTATGCATGTGTTTTTGCTTTAGCATCTTAATTGTCATAAGTGCTTTTGCTGTTTGAGGACTTTTGTTTGCAAACAGTAGCTTTTAAAATTCTTGTTTGTGCTTTAGGACGTTTTTGCCACCATGGAGTGCTTCGAGAGCCTTTTCATGAGGTCTTATGCGAGGGGTGATGGCACCATCCCTTCTGTCAATCCTCAGACAAGCCAGCTCCACACCAATGCTTTGCTGTCCTGGGCTCTGCTGCTCACCATCTGCTCAGCCAGCCAGCTTAAGGATGTCTTGTGCAAGTAAGACCTCTTTTCTCAACACCTGAAATGTTCACAGCATTTATCATGACATACAATTAGGCATATACTTGATTTTCAAATGTTTTTGTTTTTCCAGGCACATGCCTAAACTACCAGGACTGTTGGAAAGTGAGGATGTCAACATGAGAATTGCTGCTGGGGAGACCATTGCTTTGCTTTTTGAACTGGCCAGAGACATGGATGCTGTAAGAATTTTTATTTTTGTTCCCCATAAATTGCATGTTTATACTACCAAATGTCACTATTAAATTGTTTCAAAGTAAATTGTACTGTAGTTCTTTATTTATATTTCAGGATTTTCAGTGTGACAGCTGGGATGAGTTGTGTGATAAATTGACAGCACTGGCCACAGACTGCAACAAACACAGAGCCAAAACGGACAAGAGAAAGCAGCGCTCTGTATTTAGAGATGTGCTAAAAGCTGTTGAGGTGAGTCTTTTTAATCTTCTATCAAACCACTTTTATGTACATCACGGACCATAAACTCAACCAGTGACTTAATGAAGAGCTGTTTTTCACTGCTGTCCATCACTCAGGAGGGGGACTTTCAGTCTGAGACCATTCGCTTTGGAACAGAGCGTATGACCATCAATAGCTGGGTCAGAAAAAGGACATATGATGCCTTCAGGGAGTTTGTGGGTTCTGGAATGAACTATCATCTTCAGGTAGGTTTGTATGCTAAATGTACAAACTGTCTGCTGTTATCATATTGGCATATTTATAATTTAGGTGGACTGCAGGTCACTTTAGAGGCTGTAAACCCTGTCATCATAAAATTTTATTTTTTATTTTTAACCAGTTAAATGAATTCATCCGAGATGTGTTTGCACTTGGACCGCCTATGTTGGTTGACGCTGCAACAATGAAGGCTATGAAAATCTCTCGTTTTGAAAGGGTAAGTTCTAATATGGCGGTACAATACATGGTCTTTTAATCATGTAATAATCTTTTCCCCCTCTCTTTTCTAGCATCTCCACAACTCTGCTGCATTCAAAGCTCGGACCAAGGCTAGAAGCAAGTTCAGGGACAAGAGGGTTGATGTGGGAGAATTTTAAATATTTTTCTTTATGTCTCTATGTAACCTATTTATAAAGCTAACATAAATTGTCATGGTTTGCTGTTTAGATAGTTCTGTTTGTAAAACTTTATATTTTGGCTGTCAAATAATAGTTGTGTTGGTGGAATTTGTCAGGCAGCAACATTAAGTCAATGCAACCGATGGCAACTGGGGGGAAAAAAAATGTGACGACCAAAAAATAGTTTTGGGTGGAGTATAATTTAAAATGTAATTGAGCACAGTAGTGTTGTACATATTGCACATTCATATTTACTGTAGGGTTTTGTTTTTTTAAATATATAAATTAAATGTAGTAGGCTACTTTCATTACTTTTAAGTTTATAGCAAAAACCCATAGTAATTATGTTTGGATTGTACAAGTTGCTATTTGTGGTAAAATCGGCTTCTTATTTCCGTTAACTCTTATTTGTGATTTTAATATGGGCTATACTGTATAATATAATGGGTAGTGATACTAAAATATACACTGAAAAGCTGTAACAAATGCAGCCTGTGTTCATTATTAAAGTGACTTGGTAAGCTCAACTTACATGTAGGCTGATTGCAAAAGAAACCACAAATTGTGCCACCTCCTCAATCTAGGTTCAATTGGATTGTTGTGTTGCAGCTTTATATCAAACCGTGTCTGAGTCAGACTAGCCCTTTTCCTTCTGGTCAGTATGACATGACACCATGATATGCCTGTGGTTTCCTGTGATAACCTCAGGCTCCTATGATGAAACCGTTTGATCAATAGAACAAAGAGTTTGTCAACTGTGAAATGAATCGGTTGACGCAAAATAGAAGGCTATATATCACAAAACATTTGCTCCCCGAGGGCTCACTCAAAAGTGTGTTTTTTTTTTTTTTAATTTTAAAATGGAGTAGCAAAAATAGTCCTTAACTGTGGTGTCTGTCACGTGATAAAGATAAACGTCCCATCAATGTCGACCTGTTACCTGTTACTGGAGTTGGTGCACACAGCAGGCCCCTGTAATCGATCCAAGCATCCAGCCACACCATACTTGGCATATTCTAAAAGGGACAGAGGCAACACTAACTTCATACATTTTTTGTATGGCCTGTTCTGATTTCCAGTTTAGTTTGGTTTTGTCAGATTACTCCTGGGTGTCCTTTTGGCTAACTCCAAACCTTTTGTCCTGACCATATTATTTAAATGCAAACCCTTTTAGAAGCTTGTCACTGTGCTGTAATGGAATTTAATGATGTTATTTATTCTGGTTAGTGTGGTAGACAAGACCTTCTAACTGAGACACAACCAAGACTCGAGACTGAGTCAAGACCAAGACAGGTGTATGAACCCAGGGAACTCTTATCAAGTCCATCTGATGCTGTATAGATCAAATCCAAACTCATGGAGAGAATGGCATTAGGTTAAACTAAGATAAAATATCAAGATGTAGTCATATTAACCATTTTTTTTTGACTGGTCCTTACCACTTTTTCCGACACTTAAGATGAGTCCAATTTAAAATGCAAATCCATAATGAGAGTCAAATGTTTGAAAAGTGGACAAAAGAAATCTGAAATACAACAAAGTAGCCTCATGTCATGAGACAGAACCCAGACTTTCCGCTCTGTAACTAACTAATGGGTCTCGCTCATTTGAAGGCCATCTTTTCTTTGTAAATATCACCAAATTAGCACGATTTTAAACAATACATATTAACATGTAACAGTTCTCTACTCCTCTACAAAGTTACTTAGTGGTACTTAAAGACTGATCTCAAGAGCAGTTTTGACTACAACACCTTTTTCTTATTAGCAAACCATATTATAATGCGGCGTTTTAGAAGAACTTGTCTTGTTTCCTTATCCTTAAAACTGGCAACTTGTATGATTACACTTTTGCTCAATACTGCTAAATCAAGCCATTGCTGTTCGACCTAAGTGACAGGCTACGTTTGTCCAAAGAAATGCAATCAAAAAGTCATGCACATCCCATTGTCTCTAGAACATCTCATCTACAATTTACCCTATCAGCAGGAGAAGATAAGGGCTAACATTCGACTCTAGTTAAGAATTTTCTAATTAACGTCAGCATTGATTAGGTTGTGATTATCAGCACCGAGGCTTGTCTGAATAAACAGCATTTGATTGGATTATACAATCCTATTGCAAGATTTATAAAAAAAAATAAAAATCATTTGAAAAAGAATGAGAAGAAGTGCTTTATCAAATTATTCACATTTCATTATAGTGCGTTGCAAGCAGCAGGAAAATGTGAAGCAATTACCAGGGCTAGATAAAGATCAAACAAATGTGAGATCTGATAAGGTTCCTTGGCTTTAATCAATAATTAGTTTCATTTGTGTGCTCAAAACAATTACCTAATAGAGTTTCACTGACTTACAATTAAAACTCAACAGTCTTTTGTGTTGTTTTGCTGAGCGATCTCAATGTGTTTGTGCCAGGGATTTGACAGGTGGGTGTGTGTGGAGGAGAAAAAACAAAGGCACTGTTTTAAAAAGCTAATACTCCTCTTTCTCCTATTGAACGCCTAATACTGATGGGTGCCATTGATTGTTGGATAATACTGTTACAGAAGCGTGCATTTTCGGCCAATAGGCCTTTCAAAGTTATTAATTTTAACTAGGAAGCTTTTGTATGTTATATTGGGCCCTGTGTGATAAGATACAGCACTACTCATTTCTATTGCTTATTATATCCGTCTCTTTTTGGAGTTTAATTTTCCATTCACTGAGTACCACATTGGCAGGAAAAAAGTGCCCAGAGACAAACCGTTTAGCATAGTGAGGCAGAAATACTCCCATGGATGCTTTTCGGTTGCTAACCAGGTTAATGTATTTATTCCACTCATTGGCTTGTGGCGTCTCGACAGCTGTTAGTGTGCCACATCCTATAGATCAGCCTATTTTGTTGCAAATGTTTAAAGGTGGCAGTACTGTGCCACCCACATCCACATCTCTCTTTCTCTTTTCCTGGCCTCAAACTCTCCCTAGAGCAGGGTGTATACAGTAGCGTTGACAATGAAAAATGGCTAGAGAAATTAGCAGCTCTTTGTCACCAAACGAGTGTTGTCTGTTCTCCACCCAAAGACACTAGGGGTTTGTTGTTGTGACTGAAAAACTAGCTACTGTGTCTGATGACTGCAATTAAGCTGCATACATATATCAAAAGGATGATTTATTCTGTTCTCTGTCACCTTGGGGGGCTTTGATGGGCCACAAATTGACTGCTCTACTTCCAAATGATTTGTGATTCACAATAACAGTGGGCAAACTGGTTAGATGACTTGGCTCTTCCAGTCAAACCGGCTGCTCCTTCGCCCTTGTGAGGTTGCCTCTGGGGAACACATTCTGAATCAGATCAGCTGTGAAATAATTAGGCAAAAAGTGAAGCTTGTAGCAATCACACACAGACTCATTGTCAGTGGAGAAACATGATGACCCCGAAACAAGAATCGGTGTGTGACTTCTATTGTGCTCTATTTAAGCTGGTTTTTGTGCCACATTGTTTGGGGAGGCGTATTATTGCCACAGAGACACAGAATGGATCTTTATATTTTATTATGGATACACATTTACAAAGCAATAGAGAAAACAATGACAGACCTACCTTACAGGTGCTCTCCAAAAAACTACATTTTTAACGACACTCCAGTGGCTCTTAAATGAAATTGTTCATAATCACGATTGTGTTTAACTAGAGTCTGGGTGCACTTTGAAGTAACCCCAGTTCATGCTAGGTTTGCACACTGTTGCTGCTAAAATAAAGTGGAACTAATGGTGACTAATCAACCTGTGTTAGGATTTATATAAACATACAAAACAACATTTTTAAAATTTCAAAACTCTCACCATTATGTTTCACATTAAAATCATTCATAAACACTTTATTCTAGTCAGTGAATGTCAGTAAAATGTGACCTTCTAAAGAGTACCTGTGATAAACAAACGTCTTTCTGTACTCCATCTTGTGGTACAAAGTAATAAAATAGGCCAGATGGGGCACCATTTTCTTAGATGTTGATATTTATATAATATAATGCATTCATTTATTATACCATTCAAATTTTACAAAACAATAAGTTATATATTTTGGATCTTTTATTGTATTTAAATGTAAAAGTCAAAGTGTGAGAAGCCAAGTAGACAGTGTTATTGTCTCGTTTCTGTCTGAAAGTGAGACTGAAGGAGAAGTGGTTTACTCCCAGGAGGAAAATATCACTGCTGCATATTGAGCCATAAATCATTGGTCACTTGGCCACACAGCGTTCTGTCCTGCATTCACAGCCTATGTTTAATTTGACATATAATACCTGGGGCTTAGCTTCTCTCTAATCTGTCAAGGCCCACATCTCAGAATACTTTCTACAAAGGTAGATGAAGGTATGGTGATGGATAACTTGATTTCCAAACACTGTTGACCTTTATAAAAAGTAGGTTTCCTTGTATACTATGAATAAAAGTCATTATGGTTAAGCGCAGGAATGATGTGTTTCTTCTAGCTCATGCCAAAGGTCATGCCTACCAACTATAGTCAGTGGAAATACTTAGTTTCTAGTAGTTTTTCTTTACTTAGTATTTTTCAATCATGACAATAACCCTATTGTAATGAAAGAAACATAAAAATCCCAAACTTTTCAGTATCTGACACAACATTCAGGCTTGATTTCACCACATAATACACACTGCAATTTATCATGTTAATGACACAATATTCAGATTTTCTAGGTGGGTTTTCTTTGGCTTTGAATAAACTCAATGCAGTAAAATGGGGAAATAACAACATTGGTTTACAGATGCACTTCCACATTGTTTTGAGGTTATTAACCTGTATACTATAGTACATTCTGTCTAGTTTAGAACATTTTTACTTTGTCAAAAATAGATAATGATTCTCTTATCCCTGCTGCAGGAAGATATCTTTTCAGCCAAAGTTAGTGAAATTTATTTATACAGCACTTTTCTGGAGCAGATGAAAAAGAGTAGCTGAGGGGAAAAGCTCTAATGCAACTATGAGCAGAGCTACTTATGTATACATTGCTGATGACACCACTGCAATGTTCATTGAAGTCACAGTAATGAAAATGTGGAGGTAGGTGTAGTTTTACCATTCACCAGGTGGGGGCAGTTGTTTACCATTGAGCCGCCTACTTTAATATTAACCGTCCAGTTGTGACAATTGTCATATCTGAGTTTGAGCTGAGCCTATCTGATGAGAGTAAGGCTGATTTTGGAGGGCTTGTTTACATCATATACGTTCAAAGGTTCATTTTTCACTTAAACACACTTGTTAGTCTTGATCTGGAGGTTAATGTAAAATGTCAAAATATCCACATGCTGTGTTATCAGTTCAACAGTATGGGCAGATTTAGATGGACAACCTTGACCTAAGACCACAAGTCAAGTGACAAAACCAACAACAGCATCCGATCCCTTTATCATTCATCTCTCAACTAACTCACAAATCCTCTAAATGATGGCGCCTAAACCTGATACCATATGGAATGTGGTCGTAGACTTGAAATAGAGTCAAGCGCTACACATTTGTCGTGCTGGGCGCAGATGCATTGTTGCCCCCTCACTGTGACTCATGCCTACTGTACACTCACACACAACCGCACACATATGCACAGTGCATGTGTGCAGACAAACACTGGCAAAGCTGCCTCCTCCTCATCGTCCTCCTCCTCTATACTGGTCTCCAAAGCTGTGCCTCTCTCTGTGTGATATGGGCCAGTGATGGGCGCTGACCCCCATCAGGACTGACAACTGTTCTCCGGACGATGCTACATAGAGGCTAAAAGCCACAGTTAAGGCGACAATACCTGTCTCATGAAGTTGTCTCATGAAATTTAAAAGATACAATACATTTTTACCAAAGATATTTTAACCACTGAATATGAACCTGTAACTTTAGACTGTTTTTAATTTAAAATGTGATTAGCATATTGAGTTATACAGCTATTAAGACTTTATTATAGCAAATAAATCCCTGTCTACACATGTGGGAGGCCCAGGCTTTATCTCCTCTTTCAGAGCATTGAGTCAGCGGCTGAATTGCAGGCAGCACCTTGTTGACAGCAAGGAAGCGATAGCAGGGTTCCCCTCCCTGTCAGCCTCCACTATCAGCTGCTCAAACCCAACCACAGCAGCACAACACTACTGATATCAAAGGACACATATATGAGTACACTTCAGTTGAACCCAGACCAGCGTGTCTGTAGTGGCCGCTTAAAGCTTTCAGAGACATAAGAAAGACAGCTAATTAGTGATTGTGTTTTTTTGCTGATTTGCTATGAATTAAGAATAGTGCAATGTCAGCTCTGTCCTAATCCCTTTAATTAATACATAGGATGCCCTTCTTGTTGAAAGACTTGCTGGATGTAGGGACCTCCTGTAGTCCTGATGACATCATCATGTTGCCAGGCAAACACTGGCATTAGCCGTTTTCCCTGCTTCCCCGCTCCATCACTTCAGCTTGTATAAAACAGACAAATATGGCAGCAATCTCAATCTAAATGGTCTAAATATATGTGTTTCTTAAAATGTCAAGCTGTTTTATGATTTATTTTTAACTTTTATAGGATTGTTGATTTGGGCTGATATTGCTTCACGTGTTTAGTGTGTTTCTCATGGAGTAATATGGATATCTTTGCATTAAAGTAAAATGCAGCTCACATGGTTGTGTCACAAACTGTACACATTGCCACAGCTGCCCTCAACAGCTGCTCATTGAAGTTCAAAACTGTTTAAAGTAGGCAGATTTTTATGGTTTATGTGTTATGGCCTACAACACAGGGATGACAGCCTTTTATTTATGTACTTTACCTTTATTTAAGACAGTTATCCAAATGAGAACTAATCACAATTGGGCTGAGAGGCAGCATTAAGGCAGAGAACAGCAGAGAACAGCAGAGAACAGCAACAACCATTTTATACATTTATCAAAAATCGCGATGTACGGCAGTGAGAAATGTCTTTCCATTATGTACTGACAAAATATCCTGGGGTTTTCAATGTTTAACCCAAACAGAACTGCAGTTTAATAACATCTAAGTTAAAGAAATGTGTGTCCTGACTGACACTGCCATGTGACCTTGATTGAAAAAACAAAAACAACAAATTGCTTCTTTGTACTTTGTATTTCATCAGCTTACTACTGTTGTGTGCTGTATTTTCAAGACCTGCATCTACTCAAGTTGTTTTACAATCAATTTCTGCCTGAATCTACTTGGGTATATTTTCCACTCAATCCTATTTATGCAGGAACACACCTGTGTGTATTAGCTCAGTATAGGAGATGGTAATAACAAATTCATGAAGTCATCAATTAATCACACACACACACACACACACACACACACACACACACACACACACACACACACACACACACACACACACACACACACACACACACACACACACACACACACACACACACACACACACACACACACACACACACACATACAGATGCAGAGACAACCCAGCATTCGCACACGCTCACACATCTCACTGCTGTTCTGCTTTGCCGAGGAGGTTGTTGCCAAGGCTCAGAATCAGCGAGTTGATTGGTCGCCTCTGCTCATCACCGTCGGAACTCACCAGTTGGATTGGCTGCTTTCATAAAGGAAGCTTTTCAAGATTTTTTCCCATCTCCACCCGTACAAACTGCTGGATCCCTCATTTTTCTCATTATTGCCTCACACTGCTCATCCAATTTAATTAGCTTGGCTACATTGTTGTGTTTTTTATCACCTTTATTAGAGCAGGAAAGGTACTGTAAGGTGAATGAAAATGCATTACCTTCTGAACAAAGATTGTGGAAATGATCAGAGAGGTATAGCAATTTTTTTTTTTGATGTGCTAAGGGCAGGACACATGAAGAGTGATGTATGCTGTAAGCAGTAGTTCTATATATACAGCACAAGGACACAATCATGGGATGCTATAGAAATCCTCTGTCAACTACCCAGCATAAGCAGCACCTTCCTTGTTGCTGGTTTATATCCACCCATAAGCACCAATGACAAAATATGTCCTCTGCCCCAGGGTGAGCACAACCGTGTGTGTTTCTATGTCCGTGTGTGAACATGTGTGTGTTTGTGCACCACATGCCTCTAACTGTGCACTGCTGTGAGAGTGTATTTGAGAGCAGTGCGATGTATGTGCTGAATTAAACAAGGTCACTCAGTGCAAGGCTGACTGCTCTGACAGCTCCCTCACACAGTCACCCAAAGTCTCATGTACAAGGATGCATTGTGTTTTACATTCCCACTTCTGGAACACACTTCAGTGACTTGCTGCAGTGATGCACTGTAGATCGTTAATAGTATTTTATTCTGCCAATGTGAGATGTAAGCACCACAACTAAAGACTGGCTTCTTAATTTGTGTAATTGGAATGAGCAACCCAAAGAGGTTGAGCAGGGGAAAAACAATATGTAAATACACACTTTTTCTGTGTGTCATTGAGTGCTCACATTGATCCATTTTCATCCTTTGTAGTTCAGAAAACATGAATCTAAGCAAAACAATGATTATTCTAGCTTTATGTTATGTATTATACATCACAGTTGGAGGACCTAATATTTTCTCACATCCCGTTTGTGACAAATGTAAGGATTTGACGCAGGATTTGACAGCACCTGGTGAGGGTTAGGCACTTGAATTTATTACAGAAAGTTCACCAGAGACAATAACCAATCCCAAACCAAGTCTTTGCCTCATGCTACCATTTGACTGTTGCCAGAAAACTAGACGATACCCAGGTTTACTAACAAAAATTAGCTCACAACTAATTACAGAAACATAATATGCTAATATAATATCAATATTTTTCAGATAAAACACAAACACACAAAACACCTTCAAATTAAGGATATTCGTTTAAAAGAAGGCACCTGTATTTATTTGCATTCTAAGCCTTCTCCTGACCAGTTTATGATGCTGATCTGAATGACTGAGAATCTCCACAGACACACTCCAGTATTATACTATACTTTTTTCTTAACCAGCATTTCACAATTAAAATCATAGTGTATGGAGTAGTGTAAATCAGTGCAATGCACCCCTGCTGACAATGTGTCTCCTTATGTCCTATAGACAACCTTTATCACTTTCTCCAGTAAAAATGAGCACGCTGCACAAGCTAAGGAGAAGCCAATTATTGTCAGTTAGCTGCTCACATATTTCTGTCACTTCTTTACTAGGCATTCAGGGTTCAAATGTATTCCATCATCATTTTTTACAAGGCCCGCTGAATACATTGGTGTTATTTATAGGCAGCTGTTTTCCTTTCCATCAGCGCTGTCACCCCGTGCCCGTCTACTCCACCTTCTCGCTCACCTTATCTGAAACAGGAAGCACACTTTAGGAGACAGCCCTCTTTTCCAGCAAATACTTTTTTGTTCCTTCTTCCTTTAGATGTGTCACATTTTACTAAATATAGGATGTGGATTACAGAAAAATCTTCTTTGAGTGCACTATATATAACATAAATAAAATGTGCTTAGCATTGCAAGCAGCTGTGACGGGCAGTGTGCAAAGAAATGGTTTCATCACGTTTGTTGTGACTTTGTTAAATAACTAATTCGTCATTCCTCCAACCTCCACAGTGAAGGTGGGTGTGTATCTGTCAGCATGTGTGACCTAAATTGATTTTATTTTAATGCATAGACACTTTTAGTCTAAATTTGGATCACACATCCCAAAATGAGACTAAAATAAATCTATGATTTGCTTCTAATGTCAACCACTGAATACACTTTTAAAACATGTTAGATCACTGAAATGATAATAGTAACAAGATAAACCTCATAACTGGAAAAAAGTAAGTATGTACTTACTTTTCTCCATCAGAAGATTATCATCTATAATCCAGGAGACATCATTTAAGATTGCCCTTATCAGTGATTCAATTATAGTTTACAGAATTTAATTTTGGCCACAGTTTTATGTAAAAGATAAAGTGGTCATGTTGTAGGTTCTAAATGATGGCTGTAAACCCAAGGTTAACCCCTCCTTCATAGTTGGATTAATTCTGATGACAATATGTGTTTTTATAACATCAGGATAAACAAGGGCACCCACCAATAGTGAAATCACACAGACAATAGCTGCATTGAATCTACAATAGCATTTCATGTGAAAATCTAATCTGATGTGAAAATGTTAAGAATGTTAACACCTGAGTTCAGAGAGATAAATGTTGTGCACAGACTTAATGCAGAAAACTGCATTAAGGTTAATTACTGTTACAAAAACTTCAAGCACCTAATGTTCTTTCAGTGACAGTCCAAATGTGAATCTGATCACTTTAGGAAAAGAAAGAAACAAAAGAAGAACAGATAATGTCAAAGTCAATAACTGCAACTCTGCTAAGATTACTTTTTGACCTAAACACTGCTTTTCCAATTCACTGCAGACAGATTAATATTTAGGTTACTGTCCCGTTAAGCCTTGCACTATGATCTGTTTTCATTTTTACATTGGTTTACCAACCTCTTTGATGGATATCTTTTATCATCCAGAGCATGACCCAATGCCAGTGCTGTCTTTTATCTTTCTGAGTTCTGCTGTAGATCAACAAAGATGAAGTCCACTTTACAGTCTTAGGAAGGAGCAGAAAATACAATAGAAGAAACTGTCAGAATGATTTCAGATCTATTCCTCTGTATGTGCTTTGAGAGAAGGCTTTTGCCACAATGTCACAGCCTTCATTTCTGGAAGAGCAACCCACAGGCCATGTCAAAAGCTCAAAAGTTTAAATTGTATTTCTTTCTAAAGGTTTTATTATCAGAATTATGGGGGTGACAAAAAGGAGGTGGCATTTTGATCAAAAGATCACATTGTAAGTTTAAGTCTGGACCAATTTTCTATTTCTATTTTCTTTGTAAACACTGACAATAATCAGAGAATCATTGAAGTATTGAACTCTGAAGCAGAGCAGAGAATTAAAAACTTTGATGACATTCACGCAAAGAGAAAGGAATCAACTCAGAAGGGATAATTAGATTTGGGCGGTTTACTTCTGAATAAAAAAAGCGACAGAGTGAATCCGTAACTCAGAAACAAGTGGGAGACAGCAGATTCAGCTTATCCGACTTACACACAATATTAGAGACAGGTGAGGATGCATATGCTTACGGAAATAAATTACTTAAATGAAACTGTGGAGAAAAGGCTCATACAGATACTAATGAGCGTCGTGGAAAGAGTAAATCAAACATTATTTATCCAGCAGTGTTGTATTTACTGGGTACTAGATTGTACTTTTCAAACGTGCATGCAATTGTTTTGCAGTTATGCTGTTCATTTCATTTATTCATTTTCTTCTACTTATTCTCGTTAAGGGTCACAGGGCACTGGAGCCTATCCCAGCAGCTTTAGGCATAATACGAGGTACACAATGGCCAGTTAGTTGCAGGCCTGACATTTAGGCATTTTGACTAGACAAAAATGCCAAGAGTGATGTTTAAAGCAACAATACTTTTTCTCTTCATCTTGATTTTAAAGTGAGACATGTGCAAAAAACAAACATTTCAAGGAGCATGCCAGTATCTCAAAACTTTATAGCATATCTAAAAGGGACTGAATTATATATATATATATATATATATATATATATATATATATATATATATATATATATATATATATATATATATATATATGAATAAGTATAATGACAGGAAATTATATATTCATATTCAGCAATGAAAACTGCCATTGTTTATAAAGCATAACCCTTCTGATGTGTTGTGTGCATTAATTAGTTACACTTTGTTTACAAGCTTTATTCCCAGTGATTAATCTTTTCTGCTTGACAATATCTTGAGTTTGAAAAGAAGCCGGAAGGGAAAATAAAGTATGCTAATAGACAGCAGCTCAGATCTGTTGTGCAAAATAGGGCCAAGAGCTGTTATCACAACTCATTAGACATTTGATAGAAAGGACACATTTAAACAGATGTATTACTCTCATAAAGTGTGTTATTAGTGTCACTTTTTGTACACTGACTATACATGTGTAAATTGTATTACAGTGTGATGCTAACCTTTGTGTGATAGGAGCCTCATCACTTAACCAGGCTGGAAGATTATGAAGTGGAAAAAAAAAAAAGCAGATAGTGGTAGGCCTAATTATTGTACGTTGAGCTGAATCAAACGCTCTGTTAGTGCTTCTGAGGCTAACTGAAACACTTTGGTGTACACTGAAAAATAAACTTCGCTTGAGAAGTTGTGTAAAAGTAAAAACCTTTTCTTAACCTCAGGAATGGAGTTACCATGGCAACAGGTTCCCTTCAGTGCACTTGTACCTGCATTAAGAAAAGCCTAACAGAGAATTACTGAATAAGCACTAATAAGTAGTCATTTCTTTTCAAAATACAGCACAATTAGTGGGAGTTTTATTGCACTAAAGATAGATTTAATGTTCATGGTCCAAAACAATTTGAAATGTATTGACTCATACTATATACCTGCTTTATGCAATACAAATGACAGCATGTATGAGTCAGAATGTCTCCTCGGGGTTTCCTTATTTTCATGTGCAAACACATCAGAGCATGCAATGTGGTACACTTCTAACAAACACATGGACCCCATTGTAAATATCTCCAGCCCTCATTATGTGCAATATCACTTCCAAACCATTGTAATCCACAGTCTAACAATTTGCGCCTGAAGAATAGGCTAGGGATAGAACGAGTTCACTCAATTGCGCATCCAATTGATTAGCTTTTCCCAGACTAATACAAAAACCAGGGAGCATATCTTGTGTCTTATGCATAAATCAACAAGCATAATCACATTAGAAAAATCAGCCCTGCGAGTCGTTTCTTTGCTCACAGCCAAAAGAGGAAGTGCTGCAGTCAGAATAATGTGCTCCATGACGAAACATGGTTTAGCTGATGTGCTATTTCAGGTGGCAGGAAATGTCTGTCGTGGAATATAATGAAGGAAATCATGCGTCTCGTCTCCACTGTCACGTCGCCTCATTCACTCGGTCATGAGATGTAACGCACGTCAAATGAGAGCGAGGGTTCTTCTCAGACACTCAATGAGTTGCTATGACAACAAAAGCTCTTGATGGGGGGAATGGGGGTTGATGTCATGGGGTATTTGCATTCAAAAAAGGCGGCAGCTTCCTGACTCAGGCCTTTTAGAGGCCGTCCACTCATCGGGACCATTCTCCTCATAAATGTTCTCAATGCGAAGACCTGCTGCAGATGTCACGAGGACCAGTGTCAATGGGAAGAGTTGTCAGCGGTCCTTTTAACCTTTTAACCTCTGGACGGGTGGCTGTGAACCTGACGCCCACAAACTCATTATCCACGTTTTCTAATTAGTCTTTTGCTTCACTTTGATCCTGTATCTTGTTATTCACCGCCGTGGCTCTTTGCCCTTTGGAAATAGCAAAATCATTTTGTTCTCATGCCGTGATTTACAGTTATAGCGTGCCGAGGATGAGGCGAGGTAATTTGGAGATGAAAATGAGCGGGGACAGAGAAGGGTTCAAGTCTGTAACTCATTTCCACCTTCACTTCCTCCTTCCTGCTTTTCCTCCACCCACATATGACAGTAATAACTCACTCATGACAGTAAAGTCTCGTGTCCTCAGCTGACTACATAGCCCCCAGCGCATTGTCAGCCATGTTTGCTCTCAAGGTTGTCCTCTACGCCCAATATGAACCTTGGTAAAATTGATACACACCTTTTGCTTCAGAGCAGACAGATGGCGGTTTGAAAACAGTTGAGGATGCCAAGTCGGAGAAATTTACACATCAAAAAGCACTTGGCAACATTTCTGCCCAGGTGAACTTTTGCAGCGGTGCCTTTTCAGCACATTTTAGACGCTTCTCACTCTGCAGGCAATCCTCTGATGTGATTGGTCTTTGAAAAAAGCTATATAAAAGTGACCTGCAGTGGAGATCAAATGTAAGTGAATTAAATAATGTATTCATTTTTCACAGCACGGAAATGAGATCAGGGTTGCCATGAAAAGCATATTTTGTCATATTCTTGGAGAATAATAGTGATAAAAAAGCTACAGAGCCAGAGATTGTTAGAGTAGTCAAAATATGTGTTCAAGGAAAAGGATCTTTCAAATAATAATAAAAGAAAGACACTTTCAAAATGATGGTAAGTGGTAAAACCTGGCCGACCTCTGAGGAGTTTGCATGTCCAATCCGTGTTACTATGGGTTCTCTCTGGGTTCTCTGTCTTTTCCCCACTGCCCAAAGACATGCAAAGTTTTTACTGCACAAGTATAACTAAACAACCAACCAGTCAAAAACACTTTGACCTGATCTTAATGACCTTTAGGATAAAAGGAGAAAGCAACTCAAGCAACAGAAGACCCTAAGCCCTGACACTCCGCCAAGCCAGACAGTCCGACTAGATGACCTAATGTTAAAATTTATATGGTTGTGTATGTTTTTGGGGGGTCTTTGTAGGGATTATCTATGACATTTTTGAGAGTCATGTAACAGGGCTAACCACTGGAGCCACTGTGAAATTGGATTGGCATCCTTTAAAATTATACTCACTTAGACTCAAGTACATTTTAAGTTTCTTTGGTAAATCTTTGCCCCTGTATTGAAACAACTTTATGGTGTGTTTAGGTGTATAATGCTTTTTATTAATAACTTGTGTGTGTAGTAATTCAAGACTCCTTTTTGTCAGGGGCTCTTATAATGCTCTAGCAACCTCTCCTACTGCTCTAATGATCCCAGTAAATCTCTCCACTGCTCTCTCCCTGAAGTGGACATCAGCCTTAGGACCTGTAAGTAAAGCCTCGGTCTGGGCGCGCTGGGGCCTGTAAACATGGATGATTTGCTCCCAAACACCTTGAAAGCTCCCGACCTCATCCCCAGGGTTGTGCAAGCAAAGAGAGAATATTTAAGAGGGAGACATACTTCGGGGGAGAAGGAAGGGTCAAGGGGAGATGGAGAATGCACTGGAACATTTTCAACCATTAGAGATTGTGTAGAAAAGAAGTAAAAAAGAGGAGCGGAGTGATGAAGTAATCCAGAAGGGCAAAAGAAAAGAGAGTGAACAAATACTGCTCACATAAATAGTTTTATCTTTGGGAAGTTTTACAAATTGTTTTTTTTAGAATAACAAGAAACTGTATACACTAAAGTAAATTTAAAGCCACTTTATACAACATTTCTGGAGTTGAAAAAGTGTGTTGATTTGACGAGAGATGTGTTCTCACTCCATAGTCTAGACTCCCTTAAGAGATGCAATTGGCAAAAAGATTCCCCACAACCTGTAACTTACCTGCCTTTTATTTCTTAAAAAAACTCAAACTAGTTTTTCTAGAAAAGTAGCCAGTGCTGGAATAGCCACGTTCTCATTAAGGGTTTCCACCTGAAAGATTCAGTGGTGACAAGCTGTGTCCACTGAGCAGCCAATGAGGTTGTTCCTTCTATTTAACCTAATCTATTTTAATTTGTGATTGGCCAAAGCTCATAGTCACAGGCTGGACATTGTCATATATTAAAATCATTGAGAAATAAAACCTATATGACATTTTAAGGTCTTGGAAAAAAGTTGCAGACTGCAAGTAGCCCTTGTCCACTTAATTTGCATTTTTATTCTGATTAATACTGTGATCACTTGTAGTATAATATCATCTTTTGACAATTTGTGACATTTATTTTGTTAACCTTTGGCTGGAGATCAATACTAGAATAATTTAGATTTATGCATCAATAAATGGAGACTGCCTCTGAAAGAAGGGTTGTTTTACTGTGATGAACAGTAAAATAAAATTTATAATACCAAAGTTTCCCAGTCACACAAGTTTAACAAGCCTACTCTCACTTTGAACAAGCTTTGTTGATGAGGTGCCTTGTTGTTTTGTCTTTTGCGTCCTCCATTTACCAGTCCAGTCTGAACAAAAAACAAATCTGACTCTGAAAACTTTGTATTGAAGCTAAATTTCTCAGGGGATGGGCTGGGTATCAAGCACATACAACGCAAAAGATTCATGTTTGATTACTGAGCCAGTGAAGTGCTCCTGAACCTTATGTGATTGTGTCAACTCTGACTGGACTCACAAATACAAACATGCACAGAGTTAACATGCAAAGCTTTACGCCTATTGTGTATTTTATTATTGATCACAGCTGCAGCCACCTCAAATAACCTTGGCCATCACAGCAGGGGGATCGTAACGTAGGCTGAAAAGCTTGACTATAAAGTGTGACTCACAGAAAAAGGAGACTTGACAGACAACATTATGACACTTTTGTAGCAGGAAATAACAAAAGTATAAGAGAACAGCCTTCCCTTTATATCTGGCAGCATCTGTGACAGTTGATATGTCCTTATAAAACCCTGATCTATCCATTGTTGAATTATAGCCTTTTCTGTTACTGCCGTAGGCCAATGTGGTCTGTGTGTGTATTAGAAGGGAGCAGACTGCCAATACCGGCATCAATATTTGTTCATCTAATAAATGCACAATCTTGCAAAATAAAATTGAGATTAATTCGCAGCCGGCAGTCTGGCCATATTGAAAACTATTGATTGCCTGTAAGCAAGTGTGCTTCTCTGCACTAGAAGTAGTGGTAGTACTTGTGGCATTACCAGTGGAGGTATCCAAGGACCCAACGACTTTTGGATGAGGTATGATGAGTTCACCTACCAAAGTAACATTGCGATGGCACTGACACCAGCCGCAACTTAGCAGAGTTTTTTTAAGGCACACGTGCCGCCTCTTAACCTTGAAGCTGTGTTCAACCCAAGCTATGAATAACGCCCTTGGGATGGGAGGGGGAGGGGTTGCGCCGAGATGGGACAAGAGGAGGTGCGCTGGAAGTCGAGGCAAGGTGAAATTGAGAAACACAACGAGAAACACACAGGGTGGATTTAAAGAGCTGCAGAGGAGGAGTGTGCAGGGAAGAGGGGAGGAGTAGAGCTGGAAAGGATGCCAGAAAGGTCACTAGGCAAAAATGATGAAGTCATCTGTATTAGATTTTCTGTGACTGCAGCCTGGATGGAGGCTGGCTTCTGGCCAGAGAGGTGAGCTGCCGGTATACCTGCAGCCAGAGCTTCTCACACATTAGCAGCTCATTAGTTTTCTGAATTCACACTGAATTTTAATCAATATTGAGCACTCGATAAATGTACCTGCTTGTACGAAGACATTCCGTACACCCTGGGCAACATTGCCTGCTGCTGGAGATAACATCAAAAAAATGAATTACCCCTGTCATTTTAAAATATTTAGTATTTTTTCTACACTTTAGCCATGCTCTGACTCTAGGGATGGTGGTGTTATGTGCTCTATTGCTCCCTTTGGGGCAATTATTGTGTCAATTCAACATGTGCACAAATACGTTTCTCTCACAGTAATGTCAAGTAGCATATAGTAGGCTTATATAGACTTATGCTGTTCAGTTGGTATTCTTATAGTATAAGATCTCTACTTCAATCATGTTTTACTCACAAGAATCAAGCCTACTGTTTTGAGTTAAAGATTTCTGCTCTACAGTGGAGCCAAAACAGGAAATACACTTTTGTAATCATTATGAATGCTAATGGTTGTTTTTTATACAATATATAGAATTTATAGGTCTATCTCACAGTTTGAAAGTCATTTAAGTGCATATTCAAATGTAAGGTTTTGAGTTTCAGCAACTTTTGCAGTAGTTTGCATGAGGACACGGGGCATAATACATTTTTAGCTTTCAGTGACAGAGATCTATTTCATTCCATAATGGCTTGAATTCTTCTTACAGTTCACCCAAGTATAGGCAGTCAGTCCGCACATCCGTCTCACTAGTCCACAGAGCCACTTTGAGAAAATCCAATAATCACTCTCAAAAGTTTGGAGAATGTGGTTTCCTCAAGGACCCATGCATCCACTCCCCTGACCCCCTTTGTAGCTGCTAAACCACTGATGCAACAAATAGCAATCCAGTCCCCGTGGCCCAGGACAGCCCTCTGTAGCCTCTGCACTCCACCCCCCGCTGCACAAGGAAACTTCCTGTCAAAAACATTTACCAAAATTTTGACATTATAATATGGATTTGCTCTCGGATTATTGTAATGAATGATGCAAGCAGTACCTTTGTTGGACATCCTAGGTTCCCCACCTCACAAAGTCATGGCATTTTGGTTGTATATTACAATAAATACCCACTGGAATTGCCTAATGCTGGACAGACAATCATGTGAATTAGCAAATAACAAAGCACAGACAAGAGTTACTTGAAGACGTACAGATGCCAGTAAAGGCAAACAGTACAGGCACGTTTCTACTGTAGAGATGCAGTTCAGTTTCCAATTTCTAAAAGTGTTATTACAGTTCTGTTATATTTATTTTTTTGGTTCCAACACAGTAGTTCACCTAGACTATAAAATAGAGCTAAACACTGAAGTTAGTTCATTGAGAGTAGACACCACTCACCTGCATACAGAGCAGTTGAAATGCAAACCTCTTCGGCTTTTGATTGAAAGGCCAATATCAACAGCTTTATGCAACATTATATAGCATAATAATTACTATGTGGTAAATGTGACTTAGGGAATGTAGCTAACAAGTTAACTTAGTGGACATACAGTGCAGGGGAACATTCACGTGATACTGTTTGTGACAGTGGCAAAAATGAGTAAACAAATTGTAAACTTAAGTACAAACGCTTTACCACTACATTGTGCCCGTATGCACACACAAATTTTACTCAAACTACTTCAGTTCGGTATGTGTAACCGTCTTGCAGTGTTCTCGACAGCTTGTGTTTGGAACTACGTTGGGCAGTATGAGATATGAATAGTGCGGTGGATGACTAATGTGAAGCAGGTGTGCGGCAGGTGACTGATCAAGAGAGGAGCCGGGGCCGAGAGAACACTGTGAACAGTCGGTGGTCAGGTGACGAATGGCACAGTCTGGAGCCACAGGAAGTGTTACTAATGCACCACAAAAAGGTGATGTGCTTTTATAACAGGATGAATCAGATGAAATTGTGATGTGTTTCTACCAGAGTGCTCTATCATACAGGAGTTTTTACTTAACTTGGTTTGATTAGAGCTTTTCCAAGGACTCTGGAAGCATGTTTACAGCCAGCAGATGAATGCTACCTCACACCTCTGTTGGCTTGGTAGGTAAGAAAATAGTTGCTTTTGCTTAGTTTTGAATGCAGTCAGTTCTTTATTTCAGGGTTTGAAATCTCAAAACAGAGACTGACCCTTGGGTTTTGGCTTGGTTCCAATGGTTGGCTCTGCTATGCTTCAGAGTCAGACAATCATTGCAAAACTCTATACAGAAAAAATGAACAACATCAGCATCCTCAATGGCTCATATCTAGAAGTGGCACTTATGACTTGCCTGAATGCAAACTATATTGAACAAAAATTAAAATGCAACACTTTTGTTTTTGCCCCCATTTTTCATGAGCTAAACTCAAAGATCTAAGACTTTTTCTTTGAAAGTCTTAGATCTAAGGTCTTGACTAGTTCAGGCTCTGCCCAGAGCGAGACAGACTGGTTCTACTGCTCAACATCTTACATCAAACATCAGACTTGATACTTGAGGTGGTCTTTTTGATCTGTTAGAAAGTGATTTTGTGATTCACCACTTATTTTTATTCTTTTTATTCGTAATTTTACTTCTACATTGTTGTTTAAAGTAACACTTTTTTTTGAAACACCAAAAAATAAAAACAAAATATATGGCCTTAAACCATAGACACACCAGCCCTCCTAACTAGTTTTAAAACATATGTTGAGATGTAACTTTGTAACTTTGCAGCAGTGTATTTGCAGAAGGTGTGCAAAAATGTAAATTATGTAGAAATCACATGTTTTTTTACTATAGTTTTTTTTCTCATTTCCATTATAACAAATTGTTTTCTGACGCATTGTAAATATAATCAGATTTATTCAAATGAGAGCTTCACATTTCAAATAGACGCTGATTAAGAAGTTGTTAAAGCATGATACATAAGTCTATTTTGGGTTTATCAAAAATGTATTCCATTCAGTTATCTACCCCAGAAGTGTTTCAGGACACACAGAGAAGTTCCTCTATTTGACTCTTGATGTGTGAAGAAGATAAGAGCACTGCAGTGCAAGGGTGGTTGGCTCCTAATGATAAAATAGATGTTGATGACAACGCTGTTATAGAAGCTGAAACAGCATATAGCTCCTACATATTTCAAAAATGAGAGGGGACAATCAGCCTGTGCTTAATCACCCGTTTTAACACTCACCCTTATATGATCAAAAAGTGCCATAAGGGTCTGAGCATGAACTATTACGGTGCCGTTTTCACCACTGATCCCCTTTTTCAAAATCAGTGCAGTCATGCCTCGAGTGTCGACTCTGAGCGAGAACATTTCACTTTTAATAATTGCAATTCTACTGATCCTGAGCTGCCTTTCCTGCAGTTCCAGCTCTTCACATTTCCAAAGATCTCTTTGCATTGCTTGGTATGATTGGTTGTGATTTCTCAAGCAGAACTCACAGTAGCTGAAAAGCTGGTGTGACATCATTGAAAATGTCAAAGCGGGTCAATCAGCATGCTGTCAAATGAAAGCAACCAATTACTTTGCAACCGATCAGGCAGAATGCAGGTTTGCATGCAGATTACTCACTTTGATTTCATTTTTTTAAGCCTCAAAATGTTTAAATTTACTGCTGCTACACAAATTGTATGGATATTGCTAGAATGCCATATTCCTGCTGTCACAAAAGGGGTTCATTTATCTCATCACAGAAAGGAAAAAAGATGAATGTTTGACTATGGCATGCTGTTGCTCTATGTGAAAAGGTGCATTATTTATCAGGTCACAGAATTAATACATTTTCTGCTTTGTGTGCGGCAGAGGAAGAGAAAAAGAGCAGGCAATGTGAAAAGCACTCGAGCACTCTGGTCCACTCATCACAGTGTTGTAAACCTCAGCTACAGAACTGTCAAGGTTTTCTCAACACATATAAGTCAGTAATATGACTGTAGCATGCTGGCTGACCACAATTCCCTGGATACCTGGGTAGTAAGTTACAAAGAAACAATGCCAGAAAGTAATTGCAGCCTTGAGTACAGCGTTATTACAGGTCCTGATGGAAATGGATACCCGGGCACAAAACATGTCAGCCTCGCTTTCCATGTATTGCTTTCTGGGTCAGGTGCTCTCTGAAATTTACTGGTGCATGTTAAAAGGAACACAGCACACAGATAGAACACAATCAAGAGCACTGGCAGGGTCATTTACACATCATTTTATTTTATTTTTTTTTTTGGTATAAGTTCATTCTGTCTTCTGTTTCAGAATATAAGAAACCCTTTGTTTTGATCAGGCAGGAGAAAAGTGTTCGTTTAACTGCTCAACTTGTCTGCATTCAATCAGCATGGCTCATCTAAATAGGTAAATTACTAATAATAAGGGTATTAACAGGCCTAGTTGGCAACAGCTCACCAGATTATACAGATGTATGTACTATATGAAGAAGCTGAATTAATTAGCTATTAATGGGAAACTATGTTTAACAGGACATTAAAGATGATTTTTTTCCTATTTTTAAAAAGCTTGTATTAATGAAAGCAGCTTCTACCTGAAACAGATACTAAACAGAGTCTCCAGTATTGACAAAGTGAAAACATTCATTTGCTTTGTGCAAAACACTCATTAATCACCTTTCAGAGAAGAACCCCGTCACACTGCACAGGATGTTTTGACATTAGCAGTCCTTGGAACACCCTTGCGTCTAAAAAGTGTCCATTTGGAAATTAATTACTGTCTTGCACCGTCACTGAGTGCAAGCTGTTTTAATTAACACAGCGAGAGCTTAAGTTATTCAGTCAGTTAATTCTCTGTAATGCAGCACAAGCCCATAAATGTGGACACTGTTCACCCAAGTGAGGTATAGCCTCCGCAGACACAGTTACACATATCTGCACACGGGCTAAATATGCATATGGTAGCACAGCTGGAGGGAACACATGGAGAAGAAAACAAAAAACAGTAAATGATCAAGGCATTTCTTTAACAAAGTTGATGATTGCTAACTCAGCTTTGTCTTCTCTTCCAAATCCCCTTCTCTGGTCTGAGGCAATCAATAGAAAGCTTTTTCGCTGTGGACAGGGCTGAATACAAAGAACCCCTGGGTAATAAAAGTCACTCCCTGATGTCCCAACTTCAATCTCTTAGCCACTGGTAAACATCACTGATGAGTAAATAAAGCGAACATGCGGGGGCTCATCCCGTATTTTACACTGCAGGTCAGGACTCCACTTTCATCCATCTTCTGCTGATTATTAAAGAAAACTATAATAAATGTCCACCTCAGCCGGTTTGACAATAAATGCAAGCCTCAGGTAACAAATGTATACCTTATCACGGTGAGCTCAAGAGACTGCAGACCTGTTTTAACAATATTAGAAACATAAAATCTGAATTTGTGTAGACAGGTAGACTAACTGTCAATGCTATATTTTTTTTCTATCACATTCAAAAGATTTAGAGGCTCTGCAGTTTCAAAAAAACAGAGGGTGGAGATATTTGCTTGGCCTAAGATTTGCTTTGAATTTCCCAGGGCAGATGAGGATACGTAAGCCTCTTTGATACGTGCCTTCAGGTTAAGACACTTATGTTAATAGTACGGGTGTTGGTACATATGTGCAACAACAAATGCAAAATAATATACAAATAAGCATCAAAGACTTCTAAACTTCTGCGCTAGTGGGATCTGTGGATACCAGACGTATATGGACATGGATTCCACCAGGATTTCTTCCAGGTGAAATAACTGAGTAGATTACGTTGACACTTGCACTCTGGAAGTCAGGAGGGAGTCCGCAGAAATGTCTGGCAGATAGTGACAACCATGCTGGTGGTCTCTCATCTTGTAACTTTAATTAAAAAAGCTAGAGCTAACGTGCTTTATTCAAGCTTTTCATCATATTAAAAGACAAAGGTCATTCTTGTATACATCTCACATAAATACGCATCATAGGGTAGCTATTCCATTTGCTGTGTCATTCAATTTATTGAATATGCATCAGATCATGATTTCTAATACTGCTTGGGTCCACACAGAGGTAATTAAGCTGCATATGATCAACGGCCGTGAGTAAAACAGCTCAACCTGAAAAAGCAGAGAAGCAAGTGGAGGTGAAGCCAGTAATGGCAAAATAGAGAATGGCGAGTGCTGTGGGCAGATTAACGGTCAGTTCAAGAAGGTCGGTAAAAGGACCTCCAAAGAATAACCATAAAAAATAAACTGTTCACATAATAGTCTGGACCCAGTGGTGTCCTTGAAGGCATTGTTAAAGCACTGCCAACAGCGCTGCTTAATAGACAAATTAAAATTTTCTCTGTGTTTGAAATTAGAAAGGATTTAATTATTCAGACAAACTTCATTTGTACAGCACATATTGTGCATTAAAATGCAATGAGGCCTTGAGGTGATGAGACAGGTTGACAGGGCTCATGCTTCATTCATGACAATCAGCACAGCAATTAATATATTGAACCGGTTTAGTGCCTTTTTGTACGATGTGCCTCTTACGCTTTATTAATTTTAATAGTATTAATCATACAGATACAAATGATAGAATTGAAGGGATTTGCAATTTCAGAGGAATGCTGCAGTAACTAAGAAGGCTCCTATACACAATGACCTGCACCATCTCCTCCTCCACTAACATGTGGCCCTCACACAACCAGGAATCCTAGGATCTTGATTTATGTGTTGTAAGAAACTAATATCCAGTAATGTATCTTTCCTCAGTCCATACGTGTTAGCATATCCACTTAATGTCTTAAACATTTTTAAAGGTCCCATATTAATTACATATGGTCTGTAAGTGTATTGATGAATATAGAGTCACTACAAGTGCACCACTCTTGTAGTAACTCTATATTCATTATAGAATATGGAGTCAAATGTTAATAAATGGACAAAAACTAAAGCCACAATGCTTATACAAAAGGTAAAAAACAGTCCCTAACAAAAGAAAGGGGTCTGTTTAATTTATTGGTTTGTATCTCCTATTATTGCTAGTGTACAGGAAGGAGCAGGTGTTTCTTCCTTGAGGCTATTATTGAAAATGTATGAAAACCAAGTTTTATAAAAACATTTAACTAATAGTCATGTGTTGTGGCTTTTTATTTTGTTGAGCCTTCTGGCAAATCATAAAACTGGAAGCAATCAGAGAAGGACATGGTGGAGAAAACCCGAACTGCATTAAGAGGTCCTCCTGCGCCAACCATGAACTGTCAGCTGAAAAATCCCTGTCTCCTCTGGTGTCTCTCTGTTTGGCTTGCTTCCTTTCCACTCAGTGAGAAGCTCTCTCTATGCAGCCACACTCGAACCAGAACAGATGAGTCTGGAACGTTCCAAGCTCTGCACATTGCACACAGCAATGAATGACAGCGGCCCTCACTGGGACGGCGCGTTTTCTTCCCTCTTATGAGTCTATTTTTTTTCTCTTTGTCTCCCGGCAGTTTATTTTTCTCAAACACTTATGCTCTTCAAAAGCCCCTGGTCCCCACAGCGTTAATGCTGCTTCTCTCTTTCTCTGTGTTTCCTTTTTCTGTTCAGGGACAACTGCCTCTAAATTAGGGTATATTCCATGCTGATGCCCAATTGCCCAGTAATGAAAGAAGTAGCAGTAGACCACTGAAATTAAACTGAACAAGGGATTCAGCCTGTCTTAAAAATCCCAGTATATCCAATAATACCACTCTGGACTCTACCTCACCTGCTTCACTCCACAGTCATAGGCACTGCTTACCCCTTCCATTATCTTCTTTTCCACACTTTCTCATTCAAATCTACTATTTCCATTGAATCTTTACACCAAACTAAAGCAGCAGAGGCTGGGTTCTTTCTTTCTTTTTTTCCCCTGCTTCTTAAATTCTTGCCCCTATATCTTGTCTCTGATTCTGACTTTCTAAAATTGTAAGGCAGCTTTGAGGATGCAATAAACAAGGCCCTCCTGGAGCTCCACTGGCCTCAAGATAAAATAAAATAATACTTTTTATTGAAACACCCTAGTATAAAATAGCTCATATTTGTGCCACAAAGCAGAAGTACTCCTTTCACTAAATACAAATTTCTAAATAAATGAGTCAGCTGTTCAATTTGTCTTTTTCTGTGTTGGGCCTTCTTTCATAAAATGATTAGTTTCAAAGTAGAGTCTTAAAACTGCTGCAGGATTCTTCTGCCTTTACAAAAAGGTTGACATACCAAACACTATTTGATCTGGCACAAAGATTGATGAGTCCCGAGGTAAACCCAAATACTGCTAAACATGCAGCAGAGCAAAAGAGCACTTCAGCCATCTTATGAAACAGCCTTGCCTTGATCGCCCTTTGCATCAGCCTGCTCTCAATGGCCAGCCTTCACTTACAGCAAGACGACCACTTGTTACAGCCACTAAACAGGTCTGTCTTCAGTCACAGCCTTAATTTATGTCATATTTGAGAAGGGACCTCCACTGCGACTTCCATAACTCACTTAGACAGTGAGACAGACCGAGGATCAGACGAGCAGCTGAGGTGAGTCATGCATTGGTTCACATTGGTTGGAGAGAGACTTTGAAGGCCTATTGGATGTCTATAGAGACAGCACTCAGAGCTGTGATCTGTCCTCACTTCAATAAAAGCTGTCAAAAGCACATTCACAAAAAATATTAAAACGAACTCAGGGCCACATTTTACAATATGTTGGTATTGGCTTTTGTCAGAAAAGTTTTTACTTTCAATTTTAGCATTCAAAAAGTATTAAAAAAGTTCTTGTATATTACAGTGTTGTTAAAGTTTAATTTTTCTTGTGAGGTTTACACTCTATTTGCCCAGTACTTGAAGCTGCTTAGGCTGCCTGGGGATATGTGTGTGCTCACAGATGTGAGATCAGAATAGGAAAGTCATCTGTCTCACTAGCCTAGCTCAGCCTCGGCCTGTCCCATCTCAATCCAACTGTGACAACAAAGCTAATTACACAAGCCCCAATCCCACTGAGCTGACAGTCTTGTTAGCCTCCCATTTACACTTTTAATTAAATCAAGTGTATCCACATCATCTGGCCTATTCAAACAATATTTGGCTGCTTACAAGAATCCATATCCACTGCAGTTTAGTTTAGGTTTATTATTTATTTTATAATAGACAAAGTAGCACACCATGAAAAGGCCTCATTCTATTTGTATTCAAATGTGCTCAATGCTACAGAGTCCTGCCTTCACAATATTTCTCAGAATACACTTTATGCCTTCATCCTGCCATAATGTTGACCCTCACTTTATCAGATGACATACAGTATGTCTAATAACTGGTGCTAGAGGGTCTATTTTACCCCGCCCTACACACACAGTGCCAGCACATAATTCCTCCCCCAGACCATTGTCCTTGTACCGTGAATAATCTCCTCAAATCTTTGCCTGGAGTTTGCAAATCTACACAAATTTTATTTTCTAGCTGAGAGTAGAAAAACTCACATCTAAAATAACGCTAAACCCCAACTAAACCCAGACCTAAAGCAGGACTAAGCACAAACTAAACCGAAATGACTCCCAGGATTACAGCAAGGTCTCTAAACGAACAGGTGAGTCCCCACCTCATTGTTAAGCTGCTACTACGTCCCTAGACTATAAGTCAAAATGTTAGAATGAGGACGTGATGGGGTGTGTGAAATGACCATCTGTTTCCAGATAAAGGGCAATGTCAAAAGAACAGCAAGCATTTTTTGGCAGCGTTGTCCAAAAAGATTGTCTACTTAGTGGGAAGGCTCACATGGCTAAACAGCCACTAAACACATCCTCAGCCCTTGTAATTTCAGATAATGGCTTTGACATTTCAATGTCGGACGCACTGCAGGCCACACACAAGTAACTGTCGTGAAAAATAGGGGGCAAAGTGGGAGTGGTGTTGCTGCTGAATGTATAATCACTCGGCCCATTGCCCCTTTTGACTCAAGAAAAACAGGAGGTTTCAAGTATATGCACAAGTGAAGTCAGTTTAAAATAGGATTGTCTGTTGTCATTGAGCTGAAACATAAAATCTAAGTTGAAAGAATGACACCTCTCGTACTGGCTTCTAAAGCTTTCAAATCAAAGGCCTCAAATCTAATTATTTATCAACGTCTTTCTTACCAAGTCCTTACGCCTTTAATTAAAAAAAAAAAAAAAAAAAAATTATTGTTGAACAGACATGTAGTTAAAACCTGCAAAAAGCACTAAAATAAAGCCCCTACAATTTGTTTTTGAAAACTGGCACCAAGTGTTCCTCTGCAGAGTGTGAATAAATAAACATAGAAAACATTGATACATTTGCTCTCACAGTCTCTGTTCTAAGATGCAACACAGGCTATAAAAGCTAATATATTTTCTCAAATAAATTGCATGCAAATGACAAGCACATCACTTTGGCAGTATTAGAAGGTAACGCCCCATGACAGGCTGTAATTACCCCACAGACATGGGACTCAGCTGGAGAAGAACAGTCACAGAGGAAAGCTTAGAGGATTGGTGGGTGCCTTGTGCTGTCTACACATGTATCAGTGTTTATGTGGGGATTTGAGGAGTGTGAGGCCGGCCCTGACTCAGCACATCCACAGAGGCCTCACAGGCAACTAGATCTTTTATTACCTAATCCAGTTTAGGAGATGAATCCAGCCCATAATGTAATATTCTTATAAATGATTCCAGCCATATACATGAATCCCTGACCTTAGCTTTAATAGCAGCTCACAGACTGCAGCAATGAAAAAGACGCCCACACGCAACTCCAATTATTCCAGCCTCTCGTCCAGTAATTGCCACAGTGAATAGCTCAAATGCTCACTCATACCTGCCTAATGGTTTGATATTTACAGAGATAAATTTAAAATGGAAAAGGTTTGCAGCGTTTTACATCACCACCTGACTCCATAGACTATGTTTTGTTCTTATAATAGCACCAGCAGGCATGAGTCAGGTCACAGTTAAGTAGTTTGTAGCGCCTTGTACACGTGTCCAGCAAAGCTCTCGTCCACAAAGTCTCTGGCAGATAGAGTGTCATGAATTGATTTTTATTGCCTGATTTTGAAATTCCTGTTAAGAAATTCTTGCACAAATACATCTGCTTGTTAAGATGGTTTATTTAGAAGTTTTTGAAGTTTCAGGGATAACATTAGTTTAAGCAATATGGAAGGAATAATTCAAGGGAGGCACTTGGGTAATGAAGTGAAAAAAAAAAAAAGGAACCCATTCAGATCTGTGTAGAGGGAAGGTGCAGCTCAGCAAATACAACAGAAAGGATGGTCTCTTTCAGATTATAAAGGTCAGAGTAGCAATAAAATTACTTTTTGGCAAATCGATTGTTGGTAATGGTATAATGCTGAATCAAAGCCTGAGTGCTTGTACAATTATGTTTTTAACATACGGCAGCAATCTTGTAGTGAAGGACCATCTTAAAGTGATTGTCTTTGCTCTTTTCAATGAAAAATGCTTTTCTGAAAAGGTCTGATGCGATAAGGAAGAAATCTGTCAAAGTGAATGACAGGCTGACATTGTGGTTATCTCTTTGGTAAGCAGAGGGTCATAGGTATTACTGAAACGTGTCAGCATCCAATATGGCTTCACCTCCAATAGTCATTTTACCCTCCCTGCACAACAGCTCATATCAGCTCATGCAGTCTCAGATTCAGAATCTAACAAAACTCAGTTCAAACTAAGTTTTCTGGCATGTAAAGTATATTAATAAGTAATTATTAAAACATTCAATATCCCATAAAAGGCACTCAGAAGGCTCAGACTATATAATAAATGTATTAAAAAAACATCCTATAATATAATGCTGTAATTAATTAATAAGTAATATAGAAATTTTTTTGGCAGATTCTTTAAACAAGATTAAACATTATAAAAACCAAAATTTTATTTCATTTAACATTGTGGAGAAATTTTACTCATTTAAATGTTCCCATTCTTGATTAATAGTACACAAAACGCCCCCAATTTCATACTTAGAGGTGCAATGCATAACAAGTTTTCCCAAAAAGTAAAAAAAATCTGGATAGTGATTTAATTCACTGGCATAAAATCAAGCCTCAGATTCCCCTTTTTGTAAACACTTTTTACAAGACTGTAGCTTTGAACCTCAGCCACCTAAGTCCAAATGTTTGAGCTATGAATGTACCAGTTTAATGCCCAGCCCAGTGTCCAGTACAGCTGGGGGGAACCAGGCGAGTTTACACCTCCTGAAGCATCGCAGACACACACTGCACAACCAAAACAGATTGAGGCCACAGCACCAATTGGACAAGTGCACCATGGGATAAGTAGCCTTGGGGAAATGGGTCTTCCAATGTTTGGCCACGTCACTTCCAGTTGGCAGATGCAGGGTGTAGTCACTCCAGCGTTTGGACACGCTGTAGATGGCCATAACGGACCGGGCCTTGTCCGACCACTGAGTGTTGCTGTCCGGGTTGCAGTTGAACTCCACCCACTCAGAAGTGAAGTCCCCGAGGCATGGGATCTCTCCAGCTTCTGGGTCCACTCTGGTTTGGGATAGATTTGCCCCCTGTACTGCCACATAGACACCATCCACCCTTCGAACATCCTTCACCCACGGAAGGGAGTTTTCAGTGTCCAAGACAATGATCAGACGAGCACAATGGCCCGCAATCTTCTCCTTCCACAGTTCCAACAACTGGGCCAAATGGAGACTCTCATTACCTACATCAAAGGATTAACACATTAATGATGAGGCTATTTTGAAAAGGACAGTACAACACTTTATTCCAAAAGACACAAAGTGCATAGTGCTTATCTAGCTACTACTGGGAGAGTTTAGTTCAAGGACATTTCAACAGGACACAAAGCTGTTGATGGACAGTGGTTTTGCAGGGATCAAACCTGTCACTTTTTGCTGGCGGGACTGTCTGTCTAACTGCTGTCATGTCAAACTCACAAATAGCAGAGAGTGGTTTCCAGATGGTACATCCAAAGTACTGAGATCAGAGGTAGGCTAGAACATCATCAACGGATTTAGAAACTGTTCACTTGTTACTAAAGTTGTCACATGCAAACAAAGCAAATATAAAGTGCCTTTCTTAAAATGGAAATCATACAGACTTCAAAACATACTGTTCGTAATTTGGACTCATGCAAACAAACTATACATTGTCAGATTGTGTACAATTATCCACTGAAACATCCCAGTGTTGTCTTCAGTGAGCTGACACAGGAAAGTGATTATCTTTTCAATGGGTTTTTTTATTCTTGTTTGCAGCAGCATGTGGAGATAATGTGTCAAGTAATCTCGGAATAGAAGAGCTGAAGCTGACACAGTGTTAACCTGCTGCGAATCTCATTTCTCTTCAGGGGATGCTAGTGTCAAAGCACAATGTCGGCAACTTTCTCAGAATCCTCTTTCCTGGAACTAAACTTCACAGAAATTCAACAATCTTTTCTTTTGTGACCTTTGCAAATCAGTTTTTAATTGACTAAAAGGCTTGAGAAAAGAAAACAGAAGTCTGACTGTAATGCAAATCATGGTGGGGAAACATTTAACTTTTTGATACATGATTTTGAGCTAATTAAAAACTTATTGTGAAGGTTTTAATTAAAAAAGATACTTCAGGGTTTCTATTAAATAATAAAGCTTGAGCAAGCAATAAAAAGCAAACACTACCTATGGACAATGGTTTGAATTTGGTAAAGAATGAAGGTGTTGGCATTAGCTAGAGACCATACATATAAATAAATGCCAGAATAAATATTAATATGTTTGTTTATGCTATTTGAAAACTATTGTTTTACTTTGGAGTAAAATTAGAAAAGCCCAGATGTAACTGCCATTTTATTGCCCTTTCAAAATGACAATATCGGTAAATAGGTGACCAATGGGCGGATTACATCCATGTTTATTTACAATCTATGGTTTCAACCATGGAACTTAAACCACAGCCCCTGAATTTGCACCATCTTTAATGTAAGAAAGTTCTGCATTTAGGAAGTACAATCATTTTATTTTGCTGTGTGATACTGAAATGGGTTGAGTGGAAAATATCAGTATTTTATATTAATGACTAGGGTTGTCTAAATACCCCTTAAATAATGTTCTTAAAGCTCTTGTATCTAAATAGTTTTTTTTTTTGAGTGAAATTAGTTTTATCCTATAAAGTATGTAAAAGCAGTCATTTATGTAAAGATCAAATTTCTGTGTACACCTTTTTATTTTAGCAAAACCCGGAAGCAAGAAGCTTTATTGTCCTGAGCGGCTTTCACATTCATATGGCTCTATATATAAAGAAAAGGATACACAAACTCTCCCTGCAGTGGAATTAAGTGCTGAGACTCCAAAAGGATCTATTACTAGACAGTATTGAGTATTGCTATTGTAATCTGGACATTTATGTAATGTATGAAATGTAAAGTGTTGATGTGGAGCTCTCACCAGCCAGAGCCCAGGAGCCATTGCCTTTGTGCGTATGGCCACTGTAGAATATAAGATAGGTGTCATGGCGTGGTCCATCTACGGTCCGAAGCTCCAGAAAACTACGCAGCTTGTTCAGCACAGCCTCCAATGTCAAACCGCTGGTGGAGTAATCACAGCCAAACGTCTGAACCATGTGGTGGGAAAAGAGGCGCTGCACACTGTTCAGCATTCCTGTGGAGCGCATGTTCAACTGCTGGATCTGCTCAGGCGGCAGCAGAGTGGGCTGGCCATCCGCACTGTGAAGAAAAAAGAAAAAGTAAAACAAAAGGTTTTATCGTTCATTTTTGTTTGAATTTTGGGTAAGAATTTTAGGATTTTGTAGGGTAACTTTTCAGAAGTGGGGATGGGGAGCAGGAGAGATTGGACACAAGCAAAAGGGAGATAAATGAGTGAAGAGTTGAGAGTTGGACACAACAAGGTGGAGTAGCTCTCTGCATCGTCAAGGAGAGCTGAAACAGAAAGGAGGAGATGAGAGAGGGGTTGGGGAACAGACGATGGAAGAGGTGGGAGTAGAGAATCTCTGCTGCGGGGAATGACATCAACATCTGAGAGTTGTAGATAAAAGAAACAGGGAATGAAAACCTCCCATTCCGTGTTAGTTGAGAGCTTCAGAAAGATAAAGTGAAAGTGGTTTTAGAGTGTGTTTGCCTTAGACTCTTGTGGCATAGGTAGACAATGGCAGTTGGGTGCTACCACTAAATGCACAAAGTCAAGGGTAGCGACTATCATCAGCAATACATTCTCCTTTCATTTTTGGGCATGATTTTATTCATGGACAAGCAGATGGCAAAGTCATATTTCACCCCAGCAGAAGTGTGCATAACTCAGCCGCACATTACGCTCTTATTATCACCCTTAACCTCGCCTTGACAAGGACGGGCTAAAGTTTATCGAATGTGGATGAGAAGTAAGTGACTTTTTTTTTGGGGCCAGAATGCATCTAGGTTGCTGCGTCCACACTAAGACAAATTGTTTTGAGTCTGTATCCACATGTATTGTTATACATGTGAAATCTGTAGAACCAAATTTTGGTGGTGAGAATAAACAAAAAAAAAATTGACTTTTACAAACAATTACATAGTTTTCTGTGTTGTTTTTTATTATATACTCACGTTTCTAAAACATGTTTTTATGTTGCAATACTGTTTTAAATTAAAACACATAGCTGTGGAATAAGCTAAAATCTAAAACCTTTAAAAATATCTTAACTTTGCAATTGGCGAGTATAGAAGACAGAATAGGTGTTATTTTTCCCCACTTACAACCTTCAGTTTGTCTTCTATAAAAGATATACTACATTTGATACTGCAACCTCTGCATTGCCTGGCAAGCTTACCACACACCTAAACCCATCTAATCTTTAAAGATCTAGTGGCGCCCAAGGGTACTAAACCGTGTATTTAAAAATTCAGACCACATATTCCCCTGTTATATTCTCTCTTTTATCCTTAAAGAAATCATGTCCTTTTTCTCACAAGCATCACTCAGAACTTTCTCTGTCCTCTTTTTTTTTGCTTTTACCACCCTCCCTTACTGTTTACAAGCTCAGTGCTCTCCTTGTATTTACTTCTCACCCTCCTGTCTTACCCGGCATTCCTCCTCTTCTCCCCCATCTCTGTGATCTCCCCGTGGGGCTCTTGTCATTGTGAAAACATGATCTGCAGCCATCAAACAGCCGATTATACACTACTGCATTCTCATCATGCTCTCAGCCCTCCCTCTGGACTTCACACATACAGTCTCTTGCATACAGAGCCTCCACAGCCCAGTAGGACTCAGGCCTGCTTCTAAAATCACCTGAAGTGTTCAACACTGCGCACTGAATTTAATTGTCTGCTAAAATTGTTTGCTAAAAGGATGTGCATACACAGCCATAACTGTGTTTACCAGCTAAAATTCTCCAGATGTTGGTTTTGAGACAAGCGTCTAAACACTAATGTTTGACTAATGCAAAACTTTGGAGGAGGCGAGGCGGAATCATCAAAACATACATAAGACTATTTAAAAAAAGTGCTTAGCCAGCAGAGAGGGCAACAAGAAAGGCAGCAGCTAATGGTTACTTACTTTCGGTAAAAAAAAACTTAGAATGCTGAAGAGGGATCATAGAACTGATCCCTTAAGGCCCTAAACATTAGCGGCATATTTATGCATAGTTATTGGCCTATTTATCCACTTGGATTTTGTGCCTAGTGAAAAGTGAGCTGCAGTGAGTGATCATATTTTCAAATGCCTGTGGTGCAGAGAAAGGCATCAGCATGGGGCATATTGTCTACTTGTGTGTCCTTGTTTCACATAATCAAACAAAAATCCACTTGATTAAATTAGCTTATTTGGATCCATTGCCATAACAGGTTTCAGTGATAAAAATATACATTTTTTCCTGAGTTTATTACAAGACTGCCCTGGTAATGTAAGGTGATATTCTTTGCTTGGGATGCATCTTTGATAGTGCCCCACTCATAGCATATACAAAGAGAACAAACACTTTGGACAAACTATGACGAAATGGAACCAGTGATAGAGATCAAGGCAACCATATGAGATACATACAACAGACCACTGTAAAACTGAATATCTAAAAGAGAAACTGATCTGGAAAGTAGACAAAGTAGAAAAGCATACACCACACAACACTATTATCTGATACAACCTGGGTTAGCAAAAGTGGACTTAGTGAAAGAATAAATGGATGTGGGAATTGTCTAACTTCTTAAGTCCATCTTTCTATAGATTTCTATTATCTTAGAATACATTAGGGATCCCAGTCAGCCCCAAGACATCATTACAGCACCACATTAAAGGCATAGGCAATAACTGACCAGCTTTCTTTATCCTTGCCTTCAAACTATAGTCAGAGCACAACATTTATTAGGGAATAGGAATTAGGGAATTAGTCTTTTTAGAAAAGACTAATAGCCACTTAAATAAAGGCCCCACACCATGAAATCAACAAAAGTGAATCAGTGTGTGTACTAAATGAAAGAGTATCAGCTTATATAGGATATTATATTGTATGATATTTCGGGAATAAAACGATTACCTGCAGTAGGCAGTTGGTACAACCAGTGCATAGCCAACACAGGTTCCTCCGAGACAGCTGCCCAGCTCGTGAAATAAGGCATGTGTCAGCGATTCTAAAGGCAGCACCACCAGCAGAGCACTGAGAAAAAGGCCGTTGGATGGCTACAAAAAGGAAAGAATTAGAGTCACTTTTATTCAACACTTATAGTCTCTACAGAAGAAACCACAGAAAGCTAATTGGTGGTGACATGCTGCAAGACAGTTACACAATACAGGACTGGCACAGTGTTATTATCACAAGACAAAACATGACAGGATCCTACTAAATGGAGACACAATGCACTGTGCAGTCTAAACATACAATACATTTCATAACTATTACTGCAGGGTTTATTTCAACTTAATATCATCTGGACTGTCTGTGAAGCATGGCTTTTTTTTTCCTGCAGACAATTTAAATTTCAGTTTCTTGTCAAGTAACTTTTTCCAAAAGATAAATTAGAACAACAATAGGTCAATGTAACTGTTCTATGGCATAACTAATTCAAATGCGTAAGTAACTTAAATATAAAAAAATGCGAGTTGATGACTCCCACTCAGCCAGATTTTAAACAGACATCAACAATGGGCAGATTTAAATTAGGACTCTGGCCCAAGGGACTCTTACAAGGTAAATGTCTAATGAGACTAAAAAAGTTATTGCTACTCTTATTGCAAGTGGACTGGGATATTAAAGTGCTAATTAAATTGGTTCCGCACGCAGGCTGAAGAGCCTAGGCTTGGGGAGCTACAAAATATACAGCCACTCACAGCAGTATGATGTACAGTTAGAATGTTATAATTATTAGTAATAATTATTTGTTATTGTGTTAAGATATTGTCTAATAAAGAGCTGGCTCTTACCTGCCAGGACACAGCCCCTAGTATGACTGTAGACAATATGCTGAAGAAGACAAGGCGTTCTGAAATGAGGCAGAAATGTCTGATCCCACGAGATGCCATTATTTGGTCCAGACTTCTTGTACTAGATCTCTGTGCCCGCCATGCCTTCTGACAGTCACTGAGCTTTGTGTGGAAGCCCCATATTGTAATGACAAGAATTATGTGACAGATGGACCAGAAAAGACCGAAGAGGCAAAATCCTGGGATCACCAAATACCACAGCTCCAAGTGACCCAGCTGTGGAAAACAAGAAATCAAAGAGTAATTTATCACAACCTTAAAATAGCCTTAATACCCATTTATTTGATTTAGAATCTATTGAGACATACAAACTTAACAGGTCCCAGAAAATGACAATTAAATAAAAAAATAGTCATTCACAACCTCTAATAAATGTACTTTTGCCCATGAGAATAATTCTTTAAAAGAATCTTAGGAAGGTTTTGGGTCTTGTAGCGACATAATGGATTCAAATCTAATCACACCTGTTTTCTTTGTAATTTAATGTCAAATCCTGTACTATATGAAGATGTTTTTGCTTTAAAGCATATTTGCATAGCATAATACAAAAGAAATAATTGTTCATTATTAGCAATCAATAAAAACTATCACATTAATTCTCATATTACAATGCTTACTGCCTAGTAAACTTACCTTAAAGGCAGCCAGAACAAAAAAGTATATCTCAGTGACATTGAGAGGCAGCAGGGAGAGCCGCCTCCACACCCTTCCCATTGAAAGCACTGGCATCCAGCGCTCACTCGGTCCAAGTCCACTAAAGTAAACATCCAACACAGGCTCACACAGCAGCCTACCCAGGTAGCACCCTAAGGCATATGGGTTGGCCGATATGTTTAAAGCCTGAAAAAATACTAGTGAGGTAATCAAGGCAAAAGCGACCAAATTGGGTACTGCCAGCAGTGACTTCATCCTCAGGTCCACAATTAGAGCTCCCAGGGCGACTACCAAGCCTATTATGGCCACAGATTTGTGGAGAAGCATTGTGGTGCTGGCAATGCCAAATCCTAGGAGCTCCAGAAACTCAGCTGATGTGAGCAGGGTGGGTTTGTAATGGATGGAGCTACATATTCTCTCAGTTAAAGCCCACACAGCTTTCATGATCACACAGGCTAAGAGAAGGTAGTTGGACACAAGCGCCTTGACATTTAAATCCAGTGCAGGGCTGTTGAGAAAGCACAGAAGGCCGAGCAGGAAGCCAAACCACAAATGAAACAAACTGAGGCTTGCTTTTTCCATAGCAAAATAATAATGGAAGATGCTGGCTATTCCCAGGACAAACAGGCCTAGGATGAAGATGACCAAAATCATGGGCTCACTGGACACCTCCCATCGTACATACATGCCAACACCCACTGCCACCAGCAGGTTGATACTTGACAGGTAACCCAGGCAGCGCAATGATGTAAATACGTCCACCTCCTCGGGGCCATCGGCTGTCAGCTCTTCTTCCTCCCGAGCCATGGTTCACGTTTGGCCAAGAGACCGAATGCAGCTGAATATGTGCGGGTTAACTTGGTCCAGTCAGCTTCTTGAAGTGTGTAGAAGATGTCTCAAAACAGAGGACTGGACCCCTTGATGTTGCAAAATCAACCCCTGAAAACAATTTATCATCAGTTACTTTACCTTAATGTTTACATAAGTAAATGACCACTTCGAAATCCAGTCACTATTAGTTTGCTTTAACTTTGGTTGCAACTCATATGATTAACGACATAAAACAAACAGTTGAGATTTGAGTTTTTATAAAAGCAACAGCCCGCGGCCAACTCTGACTATGTGGCACAGGAGCAATCGAAAGTTCGCTAACTGAATAGCAACTTGGCTAACTCATCATTTATCTTTAGCTAACCCGTAAACTGCCTCGTTAACGTTGTACAAAAAAGACCCGGTCGCAAATACAGCTTAAGCACTATCTGAAAACTACCGGGATTTGCTGATTTAAATGTTTTGATTATAAATTATTGCTTACATGTTTTTTGTTTATTTGACAGCCATGGATGTATTCTGACAACAGCTCCGCTTCCGGGTATTAAACTACGGTAAAAGACAAGGCTCAAAACATCTAAAAGCGCTTTTCTGGAAATGTTTTCACAATACTGGGGTGTTTTACATTAAATGATAAATAAAATAATGCAAGTAATGCAATACTACTGTTTATTTTGTGTTTTTATGCACTTTGAAAATATCCTCTATTGTCAAATACAGTTCTTTTCCCTTGATCAGTTCACAAAAGTCTTGTTCTATTTTTGCATCATATCACATAAAAAATAAAATAAAAATAAAACTATATGGGGCTAATAAGAAAATATCACAGCATAATTACATTTCCCCTTTTTCAAATTGCTTTTTAAACTGTTGAAATTAGAATGTATCTTCATTATTTTCAAGTTATTAAGCTCATAAGTTGACGTAGATGTACAAATTCCATTGAATCTGGTAAAAAATATCAGTAATGATAATGATACATTTTACAATTCTATTTGGGCTAATTCGGTGAAGAGGGCTGATGAATACTTATGTAATTCCTTGTACAGTAGCTTCATGTAAGAGCCTTTGTAGACAGTTTCAGCTTGGAGTTGAACAAAACGTCTGCTGATAAAGAGAGAGCTTCAGTTGATTATGACTGAGAGGTCATTAGGGCTTGTACTAATTTGTTCTTTAACTTGTACCGTCAATTTATTTCTGGCTGAAGTAATACAACATAGAGATCTCCAGATTTTCTAATTACAGCTTTGACATTGTGCTCATGGATAATTGAAGTATCCCATAATCAAATGGTTTCTCAAAAAATGTACTGTGAGAGCACAACTTAGATGTAATGAATCATAAGTGAAAGGGCATCACAGAGTGCAATAAGATCAGAGTTCATAAAATGGTAAATTGTAAATGGCAATTATATAGCGCTTTTCTGTACCCTTCTCGGGCACCCAAAGCACTTTACATCGTGTTTCCATTCACCTCATTCACACACATTCACACCTGGGGCAGACAGAGGGGGGGGCCGCCATACATAAAGCACTCACGCCTCCACCAAACTCACTTTGACAATCACACACATTCAAAATGTGCAAATACACACCATTATGAGTTTTAAAGAACTTGCAAAGACAGCAGATTTACTTGAAAAGATGAGATAAATTAGAGCATTGCATTTATATTGCAAAGGTTACATAAGGATAGGAGTAATACACACAGAAAAGTTTATAGGAGAGTAAGGGAGACAGATTCTGGTAAATAGTGTAAAAAGTACCCTCATTCTAATGTCAGATAAACCTCCACAATGCACACACCATTCCCACTTTTACATGAATCCTGCATTGAACTACTATTATGTTTTGAACCAGCCATAGCATATTAACTAAGCGGCGCAGTTGCTCAGGTGGAAGAGCAGTCAGCCTAAAACTGGAAGGTTGGCAGTTCAATTTCTGTTCCCCCCAGTTTGTCAGTGTGTCCTTGGACAAGACACTTTACCCACCTTGCCTCAGTGACTGTGGCACTAGTGTGTAGGTGTGGTTGGACCATTGATTGTTTATATAGTGGATATAATCCGCCCATAGGTCCCCTATTTACTGATATTGTCGTTACGATTTGGCAATAAAATGGCCATTACATCCGGGATTTTCGGCTTTTACTCCATAGTAAAACAATAGTTTTTAGATAGCGTAAACAGACGTAATAATCAAAAATTCACCCCCCACCCAGAGTTGTCACGCAGTAAAAACTTAGCTCTAGAGACCGGAGCCATCTTTTGATTTCTACACTTGTAAAGTCGCCATTGGGTTTCTCCTTATATTTCCGCTTTTGGAGCCTGCCCTCTGGTGGACGGCGGTATATTGCTATATTTCGCCGTATTTTGCTGCGTGGCGGCGCCCTTACGCGACAACCATTTAGGAGGTTCCATGGGAGACGCTTGGATTGGACTAGAGTGCATAGGTGGGTGGTAGTGAAGACACATTTACTTAAGTAAGTTTATTTTTGCCAGAGAGATGCCACCAGTGGATCTTCCACATGACTGTATTTCACCAATCAGACATAGCCCTGCAGTCACATGACCGCACACAACTGTGGAGGCATAGCTGCTCTTTAAACTTTTCAAACACATCAGACGTAATAAAAACTTAAAAAATGTCAGAGGCTACTGTCTCCAGTGTTGAAACTGAAGTTGATGAACAGCCTTGGCCTCATGAACAAAGCATTTTTGGCTCACACACAGAGCAAACAAGAGCTATACAGTTCAAACACAGAGATTTCCTATAGGGATTGGTTTCAAAAGCTTTATGTTGTAAAAAAGTGAGCTTAGGAAATTTGTGTTTGTTGTTCTTTCATTTGTTATTTTGTAACAATTTTATTTATTTTTACTCAGAGTTTGCACATTATTTTATATTTTTATCTGATTAAATAATTTCTAAAAATATATACTTCAAACATTATGATCAAACAGTTACTCAGTACTTAAGTAGACTTTTAACCAAATACTATTTTACTCTTTCTTGAGTAATTTTTGGGATGACTACTTTTTTACTTCTACTTGAGAAAATTATTTTGAAGTAATGCTACTCTTACTTGAGTATAATTGTAGGCTACTCTAACCACCTCTGGCCCTGGTGTACCCTGCCTCAGGCCCAAAGTTGCTGAGATAGGCTCTAGTCACCTGCGACCCCTAACGGGACAAAGTGGTAGAAAATGAATGAATGAATAACCACCTCTGCTGGAGAGGCACCCCTGCATAGATACAGTATGGCTGCCACAGGATTTGTCAGCGTTTGACAGTGGAGTGAATGGATAATGAACTCACTTGTCAAGCGCTTTGAGTCTCTTGAAAAGTGCTACATAAATCTAATACATTATTATAATCTGGTAACTTCTTGGTAGGCATTTAGAGACCATTACAGAAGGAAAGAAATGGCTGCATTTATTGGCTTATCATTGGTAGAACACAAAATCTTGTGCACAAATGGTCTTGGTTTCAATGTGGTTTAATTCACTGTTCCTTATACATTATTCTGGATTGAGATTTAGTTATTCAGTGAGATATGTATATTTTAGTTTGCATGAGGATAGCTATTCTTATAATTTTACTGTTATAATAACATCTGCTTTTGAACAGGCAGTGTGTATTTTTTGGTTTCAAGAGCACACATCAAACCCCTTCTGTAATCAGCTACATAAACCCCTTAGGAAAATATGCTGTTTATGAACCAACCCAGCCAACTATGTATGTTTGTTTGATCATGTCACTACTGAGATTGTACAGGATGTATAGTCTGAAGATGGGTCACTTTATGTTTTCCAACCATAGTTCTGACTTCCCTGTGTGGGCTTTTTGCTTCATTACACAAAGGGCACACAGCCTCCTTCATTGGTGCTGTGTGGTGGCATTGAAAGTAACTCATGTGCTGCATTAACACTGACTAACATAAACATAAAGGAGAAAGGGACATATTCAAAGACAAAAAAATTGTAAGGAAGGACAGGACATGAACTACTTAGTAGATGACAGAATATTAGCCTGTGTTTTTGTGATAATAATAGGCTCTACCAGGATAAGGCAGAATTGGAACAAAAGTATTTCTACAAAAAGCAGTCTTAAATAGGTCATATAAGGTGCACTAAAGTGATATTGGGATGTGAAGAAAAGCCTGCCTTCTCGTCTGCCTGGAAGTCAGGTGATAGACTGTATCAGTCTCCTGCTTTATATGCTACAACGGTGCATGACACACGTGGGTAAGGGGCCGCCACGAGAGCGCTGTTCAATCACAGTTTCATCTTCAGAGAAATCAATGAGATAGAGCGCTGGATGTTAGGAGCGATAGACAGCATCACAAGCCTAAATCAAAAGCCGTTGGTGCTTAGTATATCCATCAAGGCTGAAATGAATTTTGGAAAGAAAAAAACAACAACTTTGACCGGAGGAAGTAGGAAAGGTAATAAGTAGAGCAGTTGAGAAAAAGAACATAGTGAGAGGAGAGGAATATATAGGCAGATAGGGATGTGTTGACTTGTGTGTCTCCTTCAGGGAGGAACAGATTCAAAGATAAAGTCATCACACTCAAAAACACATTACAAAAAAGACTCGCGGAGAATAAGAATGAGAAGAAATGCTGACAGATCCAAGAAAAAAATCAAACAGTAATTTCCTTTGCTTTTCTCCTCCATACCCAATAGCAATATTCATAAAGACTTTGGACTTTTTTCTTGGACTGAGTAGGAAAAAAGAGTGTTCTTGCCAGCATGTAAAAATAAATCCCCCCTTTTCTGATTAATGCTGAAAGGAACTAAAATCCACTGCTCACACTCACTTCTTGCTTAAAAGGCAAACCATCTTTGCAGGACAAGGACAGTACCTCATCTGCCAAGACTTTGTGTCATTTTGCAAGGATCAATTCAAACAGCTTTACACTGTTTTATCCCCTGTCAACATGGTAGACATGATACTGGTTCTGAATGAGATCCAGACGGGGAATGTCCTTCAGGTCTAAATAACGGTGTTGGGATAAAACAGGATTCTGGATAGCTATTTCTTTTTATTAATAAGTTTCTTAACAGGAAAGTGTATTACTTTTTCATGCACACAGTGGACTGCTTTCCCAAACGCGTCTATTATGCACAGGTTTTTACAGAATAGCTGCATTTTCATTACTGAAGAAAAAATATTGCGTCATCCCCAATTTCTTGGCATAACCTCTACAGTAGGGGTTGCTGCTAACAACTAAGTGTTTGAGACATATTTTGGGGGGAATCTGTCTTTATTTATTTTAGTCACATTTTAGACAAACAGAAAAAAATGATTGTTGAAAGGAATTAATGTCTTCCCTTCTGTGAGAGAGAAGGGAAGACATGAGCCAAGAAATGAACCTGTTTTTTTTTTACCAAGTAATAGACCAATACCCCGAAAGCAATTAAACTACTGTCAGAGTATTCATTTGGTATTGGCAAATGGATGATTATGTAAAAATTAAAACCTATTCACTACCATAATAAACATTTTTATAACACCATAACAAAATTAATGCTTAAAAATGTACAAAATATATTTTTGAGAACTACTAAAAAAGGTGTGAATTTAAATGATCAGAAGCAGCTCTTTATTGACAATCTTTATTGACGTTTCTCAGCTTGCTATTGCTTTCACCTGAGAACTATTTCTTTCCCCTGAGAACACAGTTTCCTGATGCTCTTGATCTTTGAATAAAACAGCCAGTTGAGGGCATTCATACATTACCAAACTAATTTATTTCTTTGCTTATGATCATCAAGTGAAGTGGCAATGACTTTTTAATAAGCCGACTTGTTCACTCCCACTGAGCTGTGACAATGAAAAGTCAGATTCATTAATTGTGCCAACAGGGGGAAAACAATTCAAATAATGAATCTGTTTGTGGCTTTGTGTGCAGAGCTGTACCCTCCCCTGAAGTTGAAGGTGCACCTTGGTCGAATGGATTTTCATTCTGTGCTCAACGGCACTGATGATAATGCCATTGTTCATTAAAGACATACAGTTTCAAAATAAGGAATTGGCCTTGAGTCTCTGTGGCGGTCTCTTTAATGTGCTTGTCTTGTAATTGGCCTGGATTAGACAGCGGTTTGTCAAGTCTAAACGCAGTCCAGGTGACTTCCCTCAGCAGGTGGATTGCAGACAAAGATTCGGTCACTCTCTTATTTGCCGCACAGCCACACCGACACAAAGTGGGTTTGTAGAGGGAAATATGCCAGGGAACAGTGCAGCTTTTAGAAGTCTGGCTGTGCTTTCTCAGGTTTAACAAATCAGCATCTGTTGGCCAGTCTGGCAGCCAAAAACCCACTGACTCCAACCTAGATAACAGAGACAGGTGTAGAGAGGGGCTGATGCCTGGCAGACACAGAAAAGCCATTCCTGTGCTGAAATGTTATTCCACTTAAAGTTGGATAGGCATTAATGCAGGTAAAGGTCACATTAATATGGTTATACTTTGAAACCTATGGCCAAAACAAGATGTAAGCTACTGACATTTCATTCTGCACAAATCCAACACTGTGTCCTTAAATCCAAACAAACTCAAAAGTCATATCAGGTCAAAACACTCGCAGCAGTTTGGCACCCATGGGAAACCTTGTTCTTCAGATCATTCACAAAATGTAATAACTGAGCAAAGTGTGACTTAGAGACAAGAAAATTGAAAATTGGAGTGTTGACACACAGACAGGATTTGTCTCAGTGTGAAGTGTGGATGTCATATCCTGAGTTGTTTGATAAAGACAATTACTGTATTTAAAAAAAAAACAACAACATAACACTGGATAAAAGCATTAGCATTAAAATTGTGTGGCAATATAACCTTGAGGTTATTTTTTCAATAAATTTTTGATAAATAATTTGAACCACACAAAGACAATCATGCCAACACTTTCCCACCTCATCCCCAAAGCTCTGGACAAACAATGGGGACACTATAGTGTATATATCAATATTTAAATAGGCCACAATAGACAGTATATTTCACATAAAAAACAGAAAGTCTGAGCAATTATATTCTGCGCTGCTACATTTAATGAAGGAAACTAGAAATGTTCAGAATTAAAACATTTGAGAGTAAATGGTTGTCTGTCAGTGTGTGTCACTAAATATTAGCCCTGTGTTTATATCAGGCTCTGCCTCCCATAACACATAAAAGTCTTTGTACCAGAAGAGAAGACATGACAAGTCATGTTTATACAGCACCTCCTAAAAGAAGTATCTGCAGTAACCATCTTCAAATATTATAATGAAGAAATAGGCAAACATCACATGAATTTTTCTAAAAGGGTCTGGAATTGTAATGTTATGAGAATACAATACTTGGTCTCTCTACATTGTGTCACTCCTCCTCGTACTCTCATCCACGTCATTTACTTATCCTCTCCGTCTTTAATACTGCATACGTAGGCTGCCATCAGGTGAAGGTGAGCGAGTTAAACACTTTCATGCATGATTTGAGCAGTGATAACAACACAGAAACAAAAAGAAGCGAGATGCCTGATTGGCCTTAAAATGACTTGTACAATACAATTTACAATTTACTGCTTTGGAAAATTAGGTGGATAATGTCCAATGCTGTAGTTGTGTTTCAAAGTAATCGGATGAAACTATGAAACTCAGACACTGATGTGTAAAATACAACTGGAATGTAAATTACTCATTAAAGACATATTTAATGCTAATGCAGCACGTAGTATATTTTGTTAGTTTTATATTAAATTATTGATAAAATTAATTAATAGTATGTAATGTATTTATGGATATTCCAGGACCCACCAAATTACAGCTCTCACACTAATAAAGAAACAGGAAATGCTATAAAGAGTATCATTGACTTTAGAAGGAGAGGAAACAAACTTTTCTGCCCCAGTCTGCTGCATCAAGTTGAAACAGTCAGACCCAATTTTCAGAACAGTAAGGATTTACCATCATAGATTAGATTTCTTACACTCCAGTGTAGCAACAACACATTGTCCCCTCCTTATTTTATCAGTTGCTGAAGGCTAACAGCTGAGCCAAGGCAGCCTTACCAAGAGCTATTTGTCTTCTCTGAAGGCAGCAGCTTTTATAGAGACACACTGAAGGTATTTAATGTTGATATCTTACATCCATTTTCAAGATCATAGAGTCTACAGTGGTGTGAGAGTGCCAATGTTGGACAACATGGGCCAATGACTCTACACAAGTGCTATATTATGCTTTTAGTTAGGCACGTGTTGATTATTCACCAGCGCGGGGGGTATTCTGATGTGTGTAGCCAAAAGTGTACCCTTAAATGTCTGATCGCCACGGTGTCTTTGAAGGCAATAATTGCACGTTGTAATAGGTAGATTAGCTTAAAACAATATAAAAAAATAGAGCTTAAACAACAGATTTGCCTAAGGATGATTTTATCTGAAGTACACACTCCGCTGTAACTTCATGTTTAGGTGCCAGAGTAAGTGCTTTTCTGTACCGAGAAACAGTCGAGCATGTTGACATCGGCCCTGACAACCTCTCACTCCTCTGGGATCCACCTGAGCTCACCCTGCATTGAAAATGAGGCCTTTACCTAAACAAATAACACAGTATCATGCATGTAATAGTCCTAAAATACCAATTACAAAAAACATCCCTCCAGAGCCACGTTTTAAAATGTTTTCAGGTTACGTTTTAATAGACTTCAGACTGTTAGGAGCCCTTGTGTGTTCTTTTGAACCTTGAAGCACACAGTCAGGCAGCGTGTGCTTTTTAAAAACAAGATTAATGTTTGTTGACTTCTATCAAGAGAGTTCAGTTGCTGAGCCTAAATATCCTAACACTTGCGCATGGTGCATAATTTCCCACTTTTTGTAAAAACTCATATGCACATCAAGGCCAAAATGCTTACTGCTCTATGTAGGCTGCCTCTTGCATCATGAACATTCAGAGGGAATACTAAATAAGGTAATTAGGCTTGGCAAAAGGCTGCAGAGTGTAATCATTTCAGAAGACAAGTCACATGTTGAAATATCGCCAAATTATATGACGTGTGTTGCCAGTGATCATCTTCAGACAGCAATCAATTGGGTGAATGGAGGCAGGAGACATTTGCATGATTACAACTTTTGCTGTTATGAATCATGTGTAAATAAAAAGCCCTTTACTTTTAATTAGCCCATGGGTGCTGTGGTCATTATTATCATTATTTGGCTTGTTGTGTGCATGCCCAAGTAGGTTTTTACAGACCTTTGAGTAACCTTCCTGAGTCACCAGCCCATTCGTGAACACTCCAGTGTGCTGTCAGACCCATTTTGCACCGGCACACAAATTTGTCCTGAGTCATTCTCCTTTTGCTACTTTAAGTGGCAAAAGAAAAGGGACACCAATCACCACACTAAAAGAGAGAAAGAGCAAGCTGACCGATATGTAGAGCTGTCACCAAGGCAACCCTTCTATCACGAAAACCTTCCCGGGGCAGCTGTTGTGATCTGGAGTGATTATACATGTGCTTTAGTGATCGTGAGCTCTAATAACAAGAGGTGGAGAAAGTGAAAACACAAGAATAAGGGCAAGGATAGAAAGAGATAATATTACTCAAAGTGCAAGATTAGAAGAATACTTGAAAGAAAGCGTGGATTTTGTCTGAGCGTAAAGGGAGTGGGAGATACTTAGAGGGTTGGGGGTGTCGAGGAGAAGGGAAAAGCAAAGAAATGAAAGAAAAATATATGACAAGCCCTCAAGCTAACTGAGGATTTATTACAAAGTCCAACCTCTGTGTGCAAATAAGAAACCACTGGTAAAGTAGTACGCTTGGTGTATTACTGCATATTCCAGAGGTACTTTGAATATTACATTGGGAATGGTAAAAGGAATAAAGCAAATATTTGTCTATTGCGTAAGGTGAAGAGTGATTGTAAAAAAGAAGAAAAGCATTAAGAGTCTATTTTGAAGAGGCTTTTTCTCAGAAAGTTTAGTGGAAAAACTACATTGTAAATCAACCCTAGCCTTTAGTCAGCACTGTTTTACCTCTCTTTCTCTCTTTCTCTTCAGTCTCTCCATTTCCCAGCACAGCCATCAGCTGCATTGTTCATCTGCTTCTATGGTCATAAAAAAACAGTGTTTGCTCTAACAAAGCATTTTTATTTAGAGCTACCATTTGACATAATGAAACAAAAAAATAAACAAGTTTTCCTCTTTAAAAAGCATATGCAGTGTGTTGTAAACCAGCTAACCCTTGATTCATGCATTAGGGCCAATGGTATGAAGTCAGTTGGGGATCTAACAGAGATTCTCTTATACCTTTCCAGGACAGTGGTCATGGAAGACATGGGCAACATTAGAGAGAATGTAGGGCATGGGGGACAATCATGGCACAAGGGGAGAGTTTATGTGGAGTTAAAATGTATTGTGTATGGCCACAACATCAACAGCTTTATACAAACTGGTTAAAATCCAACTGAAACCTGTTCAAATCCATCTAAAACATATTCAGATTCAACTTAAACAAGTTAAGATTTGATTTAAACCTGTTCACATCCAGCTAAGAACTGCTCAAATCCAGCTAAAACCTGTTCAAATCACTCTGAAACCTGTTCAAAACCAACTTAACTCTGTACTTGTTGAGACAGGCCCTTGGTAATTGTCCTCTTTAAATATGTGTCCCTCTTTGCAAAAAGTTTGGACACCTCTGATGTAGAGCTTTTGGATTGGCCTAGGTCTTGGAAAGTATGTCTGGAAATCAGCTCCGATACGTTGGACTGGCACACTCAGGTATTTTAACTAGAAACACAGCTCTGTCCAGTTGCCATGTGTCACACGCTGAGGCGATAATTTGATTTGCTGTCATGTTGTGCAAATTGGGTGGATAACATCCTGTTTTCCTGACAATGACAGTAAAAAATTTTGCTGTAAAAACATTAGAAACCCATTTGATTCTTTAGATAAAAACACACAAAAGTGATAGCAGTTCTCAAGCAATCGTTTATGAACACAGAAAACATCTCTAATAATAATATTAGCTCAGCTCTCGTATCAGTTGATCTCAAACTTGACAAAAGTCTTAGCCTTTGCGTTGACCTTTTCTTCAACTACATAGAACTACATAGAAGTTGTTTCAAGAAGAACACATTTGGTGTTTTAAGTGTTCTGGCCTCCTGGCATCCATCCTTCCACTTCTCTTTGCTTTTTCATAGCCAGAAGGCCAGTGTTTGATAATGACATATCAATCTGTAATGTACTCTGGTCATGACTCAACCACAGATGGCTGAGAGAAACACACTATCTGTCCCCCCCGCAGTGCCCCAGTTACCAATAAAGAACTGTCTGAGCCTGTCATACCAGGCTCTTTCTTCTGATTGAAATTGGGTGATTTAGAGGGTGCAAGCTGCCAGCAACTCTCACTTGTAATATGAAATTTAGGTCCTCTGATAAGGCAAATGGAATGGCCAAGAAAAATACCTCAAAAAGAAAGAGAAAGAGAAAGTTTTTTTTTTTTTTCTTCAAGTTTACATATCAATTTCTTCAGCACAGCAAACATGGCTTAGGTTGCAAACTATATTGTTTGGGTGGACCGGAATGGTGAACACTAAAGATAAAGGACCAATAGAGTTTACTGTTCGTTCACAAACACAAAGTAATAACATAATGTGTGTCTTGGTATCATTCCCTTCCTGGTGTATACTTATCTGGCCTCTTGTAAAGCACTTTGGTTCACCTGTGGCTGGTTGTAAAGTGCTATATAAAAATGTACATTTACATTTGCACTTACATATCCTGAATGCTTTTTTTTACATATGTCAACCTATTTTAAATTATTGGTCATTATTATTGGTTTGCATTTGTGACAGGAAGTGAACAGAAAGTCTTAACTTGCTCATTAGGATGCACGTGACGACAGAGAACACTAAAGCAGGCACTGAATGCATGTATAGAAATCAGCTTGAGCATCATTTCTAAGACTCATTAATCATTAATCTCACAGGTCAGAACATAAGCGACTACTTGACACTATGTTACAATTTCCTGCTGTGCATGCAGAAAAAGTAGGCTGAATCACTTCACTCCACCTTCTTTTAGCTCCTCCTGGGATTTATACAACTCAATTTGCACTAGATTTACACTAAGTAGTTTTTATTTCTTTAAAAGCTGTGTGGATGTGCAGTGAACTGAGTGCAAGGCAAGAGGGAGAAAATAATAATGTAGCTGCCTCAGACTGCAAGGCTGCATTAAGATGGGCTTGGGGCAAGCACTCTGCAGTGTTGTAGCTCGACCAGACTATAGCAGCCAGGCAAACAACAAATGGCTTCTCAATGGTAAAGGCACACCTCTTAACTCTGACAGACTGAAATTCACAATCACGCTTCTGCAGCTCTCCTCAAGAACGATGTGGGCTGCATTACTGGGAGCTTTCCAAGGCGCAGTGATGTTGTGGACATTCACATTCAAGTGTGTGGGTTTCCAGTCCACCAGCCTCTCTTTGTTACACAGTTTAATATGTGGACATATTTTCCAGGATGCAAGGTGCAGGGTGACAGCACTAATTGGTCGAGCGCTTTCATTTTTTGTTATAAGGTTCTCTGTGTAGTAATAGAAGTGAATGAAAATGATACAGTAATAGGTACATTGAAAAGAACTCAAGTCTGCAGTATTTGGCAGTACAGTAGAGTGGTGAATATAACAAAAGCTTGTGGCAAAGTCATTTTTCTGTCATCTGTATTAAGTGTGTTAAGGTGGTTTCTACCCCAGAGATTTTTCTTGATGTCAAGTGTACGTTAAGAAGCATTTTATAATGTGTAATGAATAATATGTAACATACCATATACATTAAAGACAATGAAAATCAGCCATCTACTTAAATGTAACCCAGGTTCTCTGAACACACATTTCAACAAACTACCAACAACAAAAATAGAAAATTAACCCTTATTAGTGTGAGATTAAAACCCATAGATTTAGGCTTTGACCAACACACGCCAGTCTGTTTTCTTGTTGTGCCGTGTCTGCTGGTAATCTGAATTAGTCAGCAGTGACAGGCAAATAGCTCTGAAGAGAAAGGGTACAAAGCAAGTGTCAGGTGTGTGGCTGAAGTGATTTGATTTGGCCAAGAGGTGAATGTTTGGCTCCTGAGATTATTAAGTGGCGATTGTACGTTTGTTGTAAGATTTATATAGGTTTATCAATAGCTATTCAAACTGTAGCTATGTTTTAACTACAGGTAAGCTATAGCATTCTTAGTCTCTCTCTCCCACAATTTATTCCTTTTGTGCATGGTCTTTGTGCATGCCCACAGTATGCCTCCATCACACAGTTTGAGAGTTCTGTGACCAGTGCCTTAAGGATGAGAATGAGGGAATAACTCCAGTACACTCCCGCAGTGTGTACAAAAAAAAACATTTGTACTAAAATGACACACACAGTGAAATTCAGTTGGTTTTGCAGCATCATACTTTACCAATTATTACGGCCCACAGCGTGTAGGTCGAGACCAGCTCGCTTTGTGAAGAGACAGAGCGCAGAAGTGCCTTAAAAGCTTCAAATATTTTTTTTTTCAGCCACAGAGTTCATAGCTGGTTTATTTCCAGACAATCTAAATAAAAGCTTTGGACAGCATCTATTGAGAGCGCACTGGAGGCCATGAGTTGCCCAAACTCAATTATGATGTTTAGAAAATGTTTAAAAGTAATAGTGATAGAAAGAACTGCTCTGGAGGCATTGATAACATTTTTGTTGAGATTCACTCCAGTAATTTAATTTGTGTGTCATGCAGAGCTTGCACTGTGCACATCTGCCCTTCTGAAATACAGACATGGAAATACAGTTCAGAGAAAAGGATTGTGTAGTTTCAAAATAGCATTACTCTTCCTAATAACATTTTTTTAATACATGGCAATAAGATGTAAAATTCATTCAAAATGTAATTATGTATAATGTTATTAATAATGTTTTCTTAGTCAAGGAATATCCAGATTTCAAAGGAGAGGTTCTAACAGGATCATTTTAAACCTTGAGAATACCAGGGCTTTGTGCAATACAGCAAGAAGTAGACAAAATATAATAAATGAAAGACTTATTTTATTAAAGTCAAATCTAAATGCAATGTCTATGGAAATTTCCTTGTTGGGTTTTTGGTGTCATCAGGCACAATGAGTGGCGTTTGTTATCCATTATATTTCTAATCACATGTTGAGTTGGTAGATAATTTCTGTTTTGTTCCTGTTGTACTTGTTAATGTTAACAATAATAACTGCTTGCACTGGTAAACCCTATGTGCATCACAATAAAGACCCTCTTCTATGTTTGATACAGTGAGTCTATTCGGTGTCCTGATTAGTTAAAACTGGCAGCATTATCTAGTTTTACTTTAGTAATTTAATATTTATTATTAAAAAAAGCCAATGTTTTGTTCTGACTGAGCACAGTACTGGAATAACAGATGAAATTTATACCAATAAAAATACACATGGGATAACTCCAGACTGTCAATGTTGGCTACTGTTTACCTCTCAAAAGTGATACACTTTCACAAACAAAACACTGCCTCTGGGTTTCTACCTCATCTTTAAGCTCCTAAGTTGTATTTGACCTACTTTGAAGTTTTCCTACCTTTGACTGTTTGCAGATCCTACAGTGAATCTGCACAGTTAAACTAATTGGCAGTGGCATTGTTTGGAGCTATAGTTCTGAATGTGAATATGTGGATGATTTATGCCTCAGATGAGGTACACATTTGAATGCATAGGAGCATACAAACAGATATACACATAACAAAATACCAGAGGGAGCTGTAGGCTGGAACAAAGAATCACCAAGTGAATTTATCCATGAATCACGTCGGAGTCTGGCTCCACCTGTCACAGCGTCGACACAGCAAGGCATTACCTCCCACAATGCTCTAGGGAGAAGAACTTAGAGCAGATGGATGGGCTGATACAGCAAGGATCTGGTTCATGGGACCAGATTTTTTATGCAGGCTGCAAATATAGGTCAGTAACACATTTACTCTCTTTTACTGTTGAGCTTTTATTCCAAGTGCTCCGAATTACAACTCCTACTCTCCCATCATGATCACTTTGTTGCCAGGCTGATGACTCAGAGACAGAATAAATAAATAAATGAAAACAACAAATGTGGAAAACAAGAACAAAGCAGAAAGTATCTGATCATATTTCTTGATGATTAAAACCTTAACCCTAACTCCGATGTAGTGGTAGTGCAGTTTTTTTATTTCAAATTTATCAAAGTTGGTGACTTTTGTTGCCAATACTTCTGTTTGTAAAAGTAACAGTCCTTTAAATCTCCAGTACCCATTTTTGTTTTTGCTGTCCCTCTCCCCCAACAGCAGCGTAGCGACGTTTTCTGCTCCTTTTATTTAACAAATGTAAAACAGGAAATAATTTTGCATCACAACAACATTTTGGTTTAGTGTTATAGACTGAAGCGATCCTGTAATTATTTCCACCTTCTTAAACATTGCGTCTAAGCATTGTCAACATTCACAGCGTTTAATTTGGTGCCATTTTTTTCTCTTTTTTATTTTTATTTATTTATATACATTTATTTGACAGATACAAAACACAAAGCATTGTTACAAAGCACAACTGGTGCTGTGTTAAAAGCCTTATAGTTAAAAGTTAAGTCTCTGGTTAGTCTTAATTCTACATAAAAGGCAATTACATTACACAAAAACAAACAGTTACTATTAATAAAACAAGGACATGAAAATTTTAAACTTAAAATTACAAATGCTACATTGTAGGCTCGCTCACTCTTTAGTTCAGCTGAGGATTCTTTTTTATTTTTATTGATCTATATGATAGGGACAGTGCATGTTAATGAACGTACATGAGACACAGCCACATGAGTCGAAACATGCCAGATTGTAGTCTAATTTCCATTCGAATCCACATTTTCACACATCCAGACACCAGCGTTGTGTCACTGCCAGAGAGATGGGTTAAAAGTCTTACAATGCAGCACAACGACAGTTATGTGATGACTGCTCTACCACCTGAGCCACTGCACCCAGTGCTCCCAGATCTGCTTAGATCTACTTTAATAATAAAAGTTTGAAAATTGTTAAGTATTTTTTATTTCAGGAGGTAAGGTGTTACAAATGTGTGGTCCTTTGATGGTAAAAGGGTTCTGACCACATATAGTTTTCCTCTTTGTTGGTCTACAGTCTCCACTTCTGCTGTTCTTTTCCCCCTTCCTATTTCTGGGGTAAGACCATTCATACATTCAAAGATCAATTTTCCTAAATTTTACAATGATTTTTTTTACTGAATTTTAAGTTATGGGTTTTGATCCATTACTTTTAAAGTTTGTTTATAATAGGACTTCGGACTTTTCATTACAGACTGGCTTGCTTGAATCCAGATAGTGATACAATTTGAGTAATTCAGAATCATGCATGGAAATATAATTTAGCAGCATTCATCAAGAGACAGGGTTGTACAAGACAAAAGCAGTTCAGATTAGTCCGAATAGACTTGATGATTCCTAATGAAGCCACTGTGAGACACTCACTTTTGAGATGTTTTTCATGTTTTTTTTTTCATATGAGACCATATAATAGCCCATGTCTTGGTTTATTTTCTTGGTTATTATAATTATAAAGCCTAGCCCTAAATGATGTGTAATGATCTAAATTTTTCACAGATGATTCCTCTTACAATAAGATGGTGATTGAACTGTCAAACTAAATGCAAGGGTATATTATTTAAATGAGCAGTGTGCAACATTATGTTTATTGAGAATAACTACTCACCTAATAACTGATTATTATGAGAATTAACTGTAAAAAAAAAAAAAAAGGCAACAAGACTTAATTTAGGCTTTATTATCAAGGGTTTTAACAGATGACAATGTTAGTTGTTTTAGCGAGGCACATACTCACGTACAACAGGGCTCTCTTTTGAAAAAGGGCTGGTTGGTCTGCACAGCTTGTTTCTGTTCTTCACCTGTGAACATCCAGATGCCTTCTACCCTTTTTGGCCCCTGCTAGAAGATGTTACCCAATAACAACAACTTTTAGAGACATAAAGTGAAAGACAACTATTTAGCTCTCTTTGGAATTAGATGAGCTTAGATGCATCCTATAAGGTAGAGTCTGCGCCGACAACTAATAACTTTATATATGGCACTTCTTTAAAAGCACTTCAGAAAAAAACTGGTGAGAGTAATTTAGTTTCAACATTGTGTTGTATGTCTGCAATAAATCTCCCAACTTCTTGTGATGAATGAGGAAATTGTTTTGCCCATAGTGCCCTGACTATATGCTTTACTATGTTTATAGAAAAAAGCATAAAGAGAGAGAGGGATGGTGCTGAGGGGAAAGGAGGTAACAGAGCAAAGTGGGGGGGACAAAGAGGGAGATGAGAGAGGGACAGCAAAGAGCGATTGAGGCAGAGGAGCCATGCTGCAGTGCTCTGGCTGCTTTCCAAGGGCAGTGTTGCTTCCAGTGAACAAACAAAATACTGGTCTCAGCTAAATATAACATTTCCTTTTGTGAGTGAGCCTTCAGTGACAGCAAGTCTACATCAATGTCCCCCTACCCGCGGCCTGACACAAGAATCCACCTGAAGCCCACTGTAGCATTAATAACACAGGGGTCAACACCTGTCTCTGTGTGTGCGATCACCTCTTGGATTTCCATACAGCATTTTATCTTTTTCAGGTTTCAGGCTTCTTTTCTTTTTTCATCCTCCGTCACAGTGTCCCCACTACTATTTCTGAAATGTGCTGAAACGGGCAGAAGTTCCCCCCACTCCTGTCCCCCGTGTTAGTTTATTATGCATGACAAACAGAGCAGATGACTCCTCCTTCCCTTGATCTCAAACATGTTTTTATTTACCTCTCTCTACTCCTTTAACATTCAGCCCCTTCCCAGCTGCTACTCCTTTATGTGTTCTTATCAAGGTTTTTTTCTTTCCTCGCAAATACACGGCTTCAGAATGAAGTACCGCTGCTACCAATGGACATTAATAATTTACAGGGCAGCCAATGCGGCAGGAGAATGGAAATTAAACATAGGTTTTTGCTCGTGCTTGAGAGGGGGGAAAGCATCCATGCGTGGTTTGACTAGAGTGTAAATGTGGATATGTAGTGGAGAAAATATTACAACGACAGCTTCTAACAAAGACCCCTATTTTTGATAGTTTAATTACTTAGGTATGTTTCAATGAAAATTTACCCATCATGTTTCTGCACATCCAGCACATATGACTATATCCGTAAAGCCTTGCCCACACACGTTTGTGGATATCCTTAGAACAGTTTTTTCCTAAACCCAAGACTTCTTCAAAGCACACAACATGAGAAGAGAGAAAGCAGAAGTTGGTGGCTTGAAGGCGCAGAGGCTGGGTGTTGGTTGACATACATAGAGACAGACAGAAATGTACACCAGAGGCTCTGCCTGGCAAAGATTCAGCACCGCTCCTCATCACGCGGCGCCAACGTGGCATGACCTGTGAGGATGGGTAAGCTTTAGGTGAGGAATTACAAAGCCAGTGGATTTTCAGCAGCCTCTGCAACACAAACCACATTCCAGATGAGGCCACTTTATACATAGAAGCTTGAAGATAATGTAACATGAGATATAATTCATAACAATAGGGAAGTCATAACTGCAAAAAAACTACTTAAAAGAAACATTGAGCAACAAGAACAAAAAGCCAGGAGCACAACACTAATGAACATTAGGCTCGAAGGAACTTGCATCTTGCCCTGCTTGTAAAATGTTAAGTTCAGGTGCCATTATCCCAAAAAATTAAATACAATTTATTACAAAACAGTAGCATCAGGATTATAGCTGTTGGTTGAACAGCATATACACTTAAATAGCATAATGCCAGAGTAGTGAGTGCCTCCAACTTTCATTAGTCCCGAGCCAGCCATGCATGGAAAGGGTTAGTGTTATTCATTTTCTACCTTACAGGACGCATCCCAGCTGCAGTCCGGACAATTAACCATTAATTGGAGACTTGGAGACACAAATTAACAGATAACTATGCACTCACAATTGCACAATTCACCCATTCAGTTACCATGTAGAATTTAGAGTTATCAATTCACCTACTGATCCTTTGTGATGAAGCCTGTGCTTGTTGATTGTTTTAAACCTATGCCATAAAAGCACGAACATAAGAAGGACCACTCCTACCAGTTGAAAAGAAAGAAGAAACAAAAATATTACAAAACACACTTTACTGTAAGTCAATATTTTATCCTTTCCTACACAATGTAGACCCACCAAAGAAAAATAAACACAAGATTTTCAGCGTTCTGAAACCCAACACTAAAGTAATTTGTCAGAATCAAACTTAGCAGATGGCATTTTCTGGGAATGTGTTGATCAAAGTTAAATTGAGCCCAGGAAACGTTAGTTGCAGGCAGCCGCCAAAGGATAGGGCTAAATTAATCATAGCTAGGAAATTCACACTTACGTCAAGCGCTTCCTGTCTTTAGATTAACACATGGGGAGACAGATGCCCAGTCACCCTACGGCTGGACATGACACTTTATGCAAATTGACATTTCTGTGTATATAATAGACTTGATGAAATACTAACGGTATTTCAGTCAGCAGTCTCTTCTTTTGATGTTCTGTGAGCAGACATTGTGACCTCCAGGTGCGAACAATGATATTGGAAAAGGCAATATTAAACTCTCTTTCAGGTGAACAGGTGTCTCTGAATGAAGAAGCTTTTCTGACTGGAGACACATTTAGTTATTGAATTGTATCCAGAAATCAAAATGACATTATTAGATTGATTATCAAAATGAAAATAGTACAGTTGTTTCATGTTTACTGGAGTAATGCCAAGTGATGCCAACACAGTGGAAAAATCATTACACAGCATGTTGTATGAAGCTACTGTAGCTTCTCTAAACCCAATGAATGAAAGCCCATTAGTGTGCAAGTAGCAACAACTGTTACAGTACAATGAACATGAGAAAAAAACAACATATTATAAAGTTTTAAAGTTTAGAGAGACTTGGGTTAAAAATTTGTTCTCATTCAGTTTGTGTGTAAGCTGTTACTAATGATGCATGCCTTTGACATAACATTTACAAATATTAGTATGTAAAATTACTCACCCAAGAACTGAATGAAATCATTTTATTTCACATTAAGATTTTATTCTACATTATGGGACCTAATTCATGCACAAATGTTTGTCATGAAGTCACAAAAGCACAGTGTAGACAGCTTTTTTAATAATATTATCTGCTTCTCTTCACTCTTTTATAGTTTCACTTGCTATCATTTGACTGTGGTTTATGATCCTCCATGCAGACCCACTGTGTCATTATCCATCAAACACTCATCTCAAGATTTTCTCTGTTTAATTGGTCCCTTAGCAGGGGTTATGGACTGTAACCATCACACATACATGACCACTGACTCTCTCCTGAGGATGCAGCTAACCATCATCATTTCTATGTTACCCTTTCTATAGAGAAGCTCGAATGAGTGTAAAGGAAAATCACTACATGTGCAGCTCCTCTGGGATCCATGTGATGTGAAGCACTATCTCTGCTGCCGCATCTTCAACTAAGAGACCTATGTTGTTGTATGTGCAATCACAATAATCTCCAATAAAAATGAAAGGATCAAATGATTAGAAATTCAAAGTCTGTGTGACAGTTTGTGCACGTGTTGGTTTGTTGACTAACAAGAAACCTCTTGTACATCTCATTGGCAAAGCTCACATTCAAGTCCTAATAGTGAATGGCTAGCTGTTTCCTGGACAGGTTTGCTTGCTGTACCTCAGAGCCTGACACATGGCTGGGTGGAGAATGTGACACTACAGGGTGCAGGTTAGCGTCGGGCGCAGTCGACAGCTGCCCACATACTGCTGTAACTGCTCTACTATTCTCCTTTTTATTTCAGCAACTCTGGTTCAATTTCACATAATGGTTAAATTTGATTTCATATGACCTGATTGATATGTTTTGTAGAAGCATTTAAATGACAACACTGACTTATATATATAATGCTTACTTGATGAGTTGTCTAAACATACCGCCGTAAGCTGAGTCCCTATAAACAATGAATCTTTCATTAGTTTTAAATGGCTCTCTCTAGAGATTTTAATTGAGTTGCATCAGCCACAAAGCAAAGCATGCAGCACAAAAGTCTATTAGAGTCCCATTCTCTGTTATAAGAAGAGTCTATTAAAGTTAACAAGAACTCATAACCTTCAGGAGTTCTTTCTGAGGATATGGTATTGTTGTGCTGTCTCTGTAGTGTCAGCCTTATTGGGGCTCTCTTTGGCCTCTGTTGTCAGATTAGAAGACTGATACACACTTGGCTTCCTTTCATAATTCATTTTGGGATAAAACAGGTGTCTGGCCTTGTGTTTGCCCCCCACAGTAGGGGTGGCTGCTGCCTTCAGGCCCAGACACTGCATTTCTATTGCTTCTCTTGTGTGAACGCTCGCCAGCTCTCGCACAATTTGGGACTGTTGCCAGCATGCGTACAAATATGTAAATATTCCAACATTCATGCATGCACACAAATTTAATTTAACCTAGTCTCAAACAAATTTATCCTCTTGGCACATGGCCAGGATTCGCCGGCAACAAACGTTAGACCAATTACCTTAGACACTGGCATCTACAATCGGGATATATTAGAGAGTGTTTTCACAAGTGGTTATTTTTATGGACGCCCACATTTAAAAAAGGCCAGATGAATGGCATCCTAACTTTGCCTGACAGACCTGGTGGATAACACTTATTTTGTCCCTTTATTTACAATATTAAATGTATTTTTTTCTTTTTTCTGCACACCACCATTAAAAAAAGCAAACTAATGACAAAAAAGCAAGACAAAAGCAGTTTAGACCTAAACATTGACCTAAGAAGCATTTCAGTATGATAGCTCCATGTGGGCCCAGATGCATGCATTGATCATAAATACATTTTCTCCCTTTTTATTATATTTCTGTGGCTAAATATTCATCTATAGCATATTTCAGTTTATACATTTTAAACCATCATTATTGTATATCATAGAGCAGAAACCCTTGTGTCACGTAACAAATTTTAGTAGCAATGATAGGAAGCATATTTGTGAGCCACTGTAAATAACATTCCCTGCAGAGAGACAGGCCGAGTACACACTTTTTCACTACATCCATAATTCATTACCAGATGTTGGTTTATATTGGTTTCCAGGTATCTGCAAGGACTCTGTGGAGATTGCAACATCCCTGTGGTTTTTGGAGTCATTTACTCTGCTCCTCAGCGGCAGCAGCGCTCCACTGCTTGGAGCACAATATCTATTAGCAGTCTGCCAGAAGCACCCCTGAGAACATTCTTATTTGGACAATTTATGATTTTTAGCATTAGCATGACATTGGCACTTCTTTTCAACAATCCTCTTGATCTTTTATCCTTTTGTTGAAAAAAGAGATCAAAGTGGGAAGCAGAGCAGCATGCTTGTGCAACATTGCCAGGATTAGGGACTTAAGCAGAAGCATCCTGACGATATCAAAATGTCCCATAACCAGCCAGACATGGAGAGGAGGGCATACTACAGGCTTTTCCTAAACCAGTTTTTGTCTCTGAAGGGAGGGGGCACTGTCAGTGAACACCAAAGCTCATAGGGACAAAATGTGTTAGACGCTTCTTAGAATCTACTTGAACGCCCACCTGGACACCTACGGGCTGCATCATCTCAAGCCAAATCGGGTCTTGCACTCCATCCATTACCTGCTGCTTGGAATGGATGGCACCATGTCCCAGTGTGGGGGCTACAGCATCAAAGAGAAATGAAAGAGACAGACAATGGGACACAGAACGATAAGGGGAGAATAGAGCCTGACAGCAAGAGGAAACAGCTAAGATGAAGAGAAGACATGGGAATGAGAAAGTAGGATTGTGGAGTCTACATTTTTCAGAGTAACTAAAATCACCAGTGCCATGTATTATATTATCTGTAAATATACTTCCATTTATTACGTTCAGTTAAGTAATCAAATAATAATCGGATCTAAAATGTTAGTAGTCTGCAGACTTACTTTTAAGGCCAATGATGGGTCAAAGATACTAAAACATGTTCCTCAATGAACTTGAATGAAGGAGAATTGGATAAGCCACACTCCACAGTTCAACATTACTTCAAAAGTAGAAGTCTAAAGGGATTTCAGGCTGCAGATTCACCATTCTTCATTTTTATTCTTTTTACAAACTGTTCAAACTTTTTCTATGGGATTGTGCAAAAGCTGAACTACTGTATGTGCCGAGAATTAGAGATGATACAGTGTGGCTCGATCACTGCACTTTGCTGTCAAACTCCTACACAGCTTCACTGACAGAGAGAAGCTCCAGTATTAGCTGTGTTACCTTGTGGCACTCAGCTGTAATCTGTGTTTGGCCAAGAATCCCTACATGTTCAAGTTGTAGCTTTCCACAAAGCTAAATAAATCAAATCACAAAAATAAATGGCCAAAACAAAAGTGGTTACATCTAATTGTACACTGACTTTGTGCATAGAGTCTCAGACCCATGTTCACAGAGGCCTTTTAAAGAAAGCTATAAATGGGTACATGGGCTGGATCGTATACCATTCCCTGTGTCTTTTTCTGTCTTTCACTTGTATTGCTGTCTCTGTCTTTTGCTCTTTGAGATGCAATGCTAGTCTTTGCCTCCAAGCCTTCCAATCCCTTCCCCTTGACTGCCCATGTCACATGGGATTATGGCCACATACACTACTGGGTGTTTTTGTCACAGAAAGAGACTTGCAGACACTGACAAAAAAATGAAAATACTCAGGGTATACTTTCCCTGTTCCCATGTTAAGACAGCAATTTTTGTTGTTCCCATTTCGGAGATATGCACCCAGGAACAGTGACAGACACAAATAACCCTTCCTCTTTTCATAGCCTAAAGAGTGTGATAGGTAGAAAAAATTAAGGAACACTATTAAAGGCAAAATCGAAAGAAATGTAAAGATAATGTAAATGAATTGCTGAAATAAATGTAAAAACAACAGACATTTTAATAAAATATAAATCAGTGGCAATGAAGTAACTCTCATTACACGGTCCGCCATATTTTCATTCCATTGTTGCCTTTCATCACAGTCCCAAGGCCTTTGTGAGACTGGCACAATCTCTGAGCAGTTAATAGCAGTATGGTATATGATACTTATTCTTATACTTATCATGTGTAAATACAAGACTATCCACAGAGTGACCAAATAGCATTAAACCACACAACAGAAATGATTGAGAAATGATTGTGTGAACTCGTAAGGGTCATTTAGGTATAGTTGAAAACATCTGAACAGTTATGAGTTAGTCATGATGATATGTCTTTATTAGAGTTACAACATTAGCTCAAAAAAGATAAATTACATTTTTTATCCTGTCAGCAACAGATACAAAAGTTCTGTTATAATGATTCAGGAGTGGGGGCGGTAGACTGAAGAATATTAATGGTGCCCTAATTAGCCTCTATGCTTTGAATGCATAATAGTGGTCTATGTAGGAAAAGAGCCCCAAAACTCTTCATCAGCAGTCCCATTAGAAAATTCTTGATGTGCAAATTTTTTATATAAGGGAGTGCTTCCTTCTTTCTTTCTTCCACAGTCTCTATAGAAGCCTGGCGTTTTCATTGATTGGCTCACAGCAGATAATGAGCCTGCATCTCATCATTTGCCACTATGACTGATTTACTTTCAGGTAACAAGGAACGGCAGACATGTCTTATTAACTCTGGCAGTGGGATAGCTTCAGGCTTGTCATTTTCTTAAATACCATTGAACACAAAACGGATACCTAACATTCAATGTTACGGATCAAAGGGGCGCAGTGGCTCAGTGGTTGAGTGATCGTCCTTCAACCGGAAGGTTGATGGTTCGATTCCCGGTCTCCCCACAGTTCATACTGTTGTTGTGTCCTTGGGCAAGACACCTAACCCACCTTGCCTCCAGTGGTGTTCCAGCTGTAACACTGATAGGTGAATGGAAGATTAATGTAAAAGCGCTTTGAGTGCCTTCTAGGTGGAAAAGCGCTATATAAAACCAATGCCAATGCCAAAAGGTATTCTTGGCACATTGTTTGAAAAACTAGCTTTTGACCAAGCAACAAAAAATAAAGCCAACACTGACGTTTTGTACGCCACATTCAAAACCAAACTAGAGCATGTTTAGACCTGGATGTAATGAAGTGTACAACTCTTTAGTGTTATTGTAACACCTGTCTCAAACATATCCAAGGCAAGCTCGCATTTATGATGCCAATTTACAAAAAAGTGCAACCAGTAAGGTGGAAGGTTTTTTAGTAAATTGAACATTCCACAAAAATCTCCTGAACTACTTCCACTCCTCACTGTAAAGTTGTTCTTATTAACTCACTGAAGGTGATGATAAGATGATTGCGTAGTGTCACCGTCTCAGCATTGGCACATTTTACTAAACGGAAAGTATGTGCACGCAGAATCTTTGACCAATCATTTGTTACTGTAACTGAACAGAGAGACTATAAGCAATCCTATTAACTACTGCCAAATTAGAAGACACAAGCACAGGGGGTACAATAAATTAAGGCAGGGGTCTCCAACCTTTTTCCTCAGTGAGCTACTTTTACAAAATGAAAATCTATCTATGAGCTACTTGTGTTTATAACTTTTATTCTCATGGCTTGTTTTGTTGGTGTCCACAAATAACACCACAAAAAATATTTAGTTCATCTTCATTTGCATTTTGTTTATGTATATATATATTTCTTTCCTGTGTATCTCACACTATAAAATTAAACATAAATGCTGCCAAAACAAACTGGCACTGCATGGAGTTAATAAGAGAGTGTAGCCACTCAAGTTTACTCTTATTAACTCATTTAAATGTTCATCTGTCAGTCTACTTCTGAACTTACTTGTATGGTCCCTGAATAAAGTTTCAGCCATTGTGGTCAATCCTGCCATCAGTGAACACCTTTTTGTGCTTCATTAAGATCCGTCACTTTAAACAGCTTCCAATCTATACACATGTAAAACACCAACAACAAGGACACCAGGAATTTCACCTGGAAAAGTACTAACCCATATCAAGTGCACAAGTTTGTTAGTTGAGAGACAGATAACGAGGTTCCATTTGCTTACAAAGAGCCAGAGCCTGAGTTGAGAGACTTGACGTTTGTGGACTATTTAAGACAAGTACCACCCATCAACACTGGGTTAACCAAGGGCATGAGGCACTAAGGCAAGTATCACCGCAAGACATGACGTCAGTGCTATTTTAAGGCAAATAGTCCCCCGGCAGCACTAGAGGTCAACAACACGCCACACGCCCCGCGACCCAGAAGGGGCTTCAAGCTCAGAGAGCGTGAGCAGAGCCATTTCAAGTGCACTCCTTTGTCCAAATATGATTCAAATTTGTTGTTTGCTGTAGCTACTCCAAAAAAAATAAAAAAAATAAATGTGGGTTAGGTCAAAGACAATGATAGTCAATACAGTTTATGCATGTAAGTAAATTGATGTATATATATATATAGGGATCTTAACACACTATCACTGAGCAGATGAAGTACATAGGCTTTTGGCTGGTATAAACTTATCAGACCTGAATATATGCTGTCAAAGGCAAAAAGCGAAGGCCAAGCCCTGAGCTTGTACAGGCCAATTCAATTACTCTGGGCTGTTGTCTAATGGAGAATGAACTAACCAGGCAAGGGGTTACTTTAGGATGGCTCTGCTGACTACTGCCTCTTGTCTACATGATCTAATTTACTAAGACACACAGCTATTGATTGGCTTCGGCATGCCAGCAGAGGGAAACCTTTTAAGATTTGCCATCTGGCCGAGGCTGAATAGTTTGCTGTAGGTGAGCACATTTAAACATTCAATACAAGCACGCACATACAGGTATGGATAATACCTACACACAGATTTGAACATGGTGGTGGGTCATTTTATTATTGCTCTAAGCCACTGAACTATGACCCCCCCCCCACACACTAATATATGATGACATGCACCAGTCACTTTGTGCAGGATTGGTCTGCTCACTACCTCCTTCTCCATGGAACTGCCATCATTCCACTACATCATCAGTCAATTAAATAAAGTAACTGCTCTTGAGCCCTTTGTCACTTTAACCAGACTTAATAAGCTTTTGTTTTTGCACTAAAATACCTTTTATCTGCACTATACTATAAGCACAACCAATGGTCAAATATGACAAAAGAAAGGTAAAAACACATTTTTGTGCATTTCTAAAACCAAGGATCCTCTTATCTATTGCTGAATAAGTGGGTCAGAGGATGAGCAGTGGAAACACAAACCTATCAGTGCCATACATTTGCACCAACAGTATTTTGCTTTCTGGCTTGCACATCCCTCTCTCCACCAGCGGTTTGTTGCTCAAAGCTGTGGACACAACAGTCTTATCTAGCACTGCCTTGCTGTCAGCGAGAGTGGTCTATTTTGGGTTTTATCTTGAGCGGGGGCTTGGCCGGAGCTGTGGGTCTGAAGCCGAGCCAGTGCTCCAGCAGATAAGGTGGACAGTGACACTGTAACCTGTGTGTCTACAATCAGGGTGGGAATGGATAGAGGTATCTGCACAATCAAACAGCTTCCTGTTGGTGGTCGATGGATGGAATCAGGATCACATGACTGTGGTGGGGGATTAGGGATGGGAAGGGGGGGGTCTAATGGAGTTTCACATACACTGAAAGTTTACATTCAGAATGCAACAAAAAACTTGTGTAGAGTAGGCTACATGATGCCTCACAGCTACAAGCATTACATTATTGATCTCCTTTTGCTTGGTATCAATTATTCTAAAATGCAACACAATCTGTCAGGTAAAGTGTCCCAAAAAAATTGTGCTGAGACAGTTTTTCTTTTATGTATATGTTTAGACAAGGCAAAACCTGCAGTTAGGGTTATTATTGTGATCAAAATTAAATAAAAAAGAACTCATAACTGAATTTTAATTGAAAATTATTATCTGAATTATTTTGAGTGCATTTCGGGATGTGTTACAGGAGGTCATAAAACAGAGGGTTTGTTTGGTGGAATTGGCACATTTCTCAATGGTGAAAGATGAGCCGTGGACAAAAGTAGGTCACCCAATTCCCCCAGTTCCAGTGTAGCCAAATGAATGAAAAAGAGAAGTGTTATTTGTCACACTTGCTTTGAACATACAGTATATCATTTGCAGGCACTCCGATCACATCTAAGAATATTTTGCTTGACTTCTTATACCTGGTTTAGTAAATTAGGTATGGATTTGGAATGGAAAATACCTTAGCTCATGGATTTATGTGTAGGCCAATGACATAAGGGACAGAGTTAATGATCGACAAAGCATCTATATCTTAAAAAGAGACAGAAGAGAGTGAAACCCCAAGAGAAAGTGAGGCATCCTCAGAGTAAGGCTTGCACAACACAATGCTGCAAGACTGCAGATGAGAATGTGTCTGGCACAGAGAAAGATGGAGAGAGAAAGAAACCAGATGAGACTAGTCAGAAATACTCAAGCTCTCAGCCCCTGATCGAGACACTACCTCAGTCTAGCAGTTTCATTTTCAAAGCCACTGTGTGCCAATGCGCATTATCAAGCGCTGCCGGGTTGAGAATCCACTCTGTGCCTCTAATGAAAACACCAACAGCAGCAACATAACTCCATTCCAGTGTCTTTCAGTGAAATCCACATATTACCTGCAATGTTCTCCTAGCAATAATTATCCTGAATGTAAACTCAGTATAAAGTGGTTACATTTAAGAGTAGTATCTCTTTATAATCCTTATGTTATATTCCTTTGTGCTTCATTTCAAAGAACAGAAGGATGATTTTTTTTTTATTGAAGGGTTATTTTGTTCTCAATTATGTTTAGACTTAATATCAGTGTTTGCTCAGTGGTTCATGTGAGGACAGATGGCTTACAGTCCAAAGCTTACAATTAGCTGACAGTACATTGCTTCACTGAACAGGTTTCTACTGATATATCATCTCTCATGTAAGATGCCAGGGCAGATTTAGCTCTGTTTATTATGCATCACATTAGTCAAACATAAAACAATCTAAAAATATTTAGATTTTAACAGTAATTGTATGTACAAGAAACTTAAAATTAGAATTATAGTAAAAGCAAAACATTTTTTTCCAGGACAGTGTACACTGTACATTAAGCTGAAGCAGAGATGCTGGTACCAGACTATAAATTAACAACTAATTTTTATCTGTAGGTAGGGAAACAGGCTCACTTGGACGAAACATACGCAGACACAGGGAGAACACGCAAAGAAGTGCTAACCACTCTTACACAGTCATGCCTGTAATTCTACAGTTAATTTTCAAAAACATTATTTCCTCAAATGAATCGATGCTTTTCGATGCAAGCTTTGCTTTTCAAGGTTTTTTTTTATTAAAATGAACTCAAATGACTTATGCTTAGTATGTGGGAGCAGTGAGGCGACAGTCTAGATACCTGCTGCAGATACAATTGTTGAAATTACTGACACGCTTCCCCAAGGCTTTGCTTTGGAAACATTCATGTGGAGGAAATGAAAGTTTGCTATGAAAATCCTATTACTTTATGCATTAGAATTTATCCATGAAAATCTGACAGGTTGGTAGGTACTTTGCATTTGTATTTTCTTTTATCAAATTATGCAGCTTTGGCCTGGGTGCCTCATTTTTTCTATTGTATGCATATAGGTTAAAATGAAAAAATCCAATATATTCTTTTGTTTGTATTAGTTTTTTGTCTTCAGTTTGGGTCTTTTCAAAGAATGTGCTTTGATTCAGTGATGCCATGATTATGCTAATCAGATATATCTGGATGTATCCCAGTAGCCTTCACTTATGAGCCAGGGCACAAAACTAAGGTGACAATTAGGTTACACACAAATATGGATTCTTTCTTAGCCACAATGACCTCTTTACTTCACACTTTTAAAGGATGGGATACACCATTGTATCATTTTAACTTAGACTGTTGCTTTGAAGATAAAAATATTGTACAATATAGCAAAAAAGATGGCATGCTTCAAATGGGGTTTCAAATGTTGCTAAGCAACACCAAGAGACAAGCACTTCCTATTGGTGCTGTTAGCTTAAAAACTGGTCTATGTGGACCAAAAATCTTGGTATTCTGCTCAATATTAGTAGAGGATTAAAGGCATACTCTCACTAGGGATTATCACTGAGTATGTTTTAAGATCAGCGTGTTGCCTAAAACAATCTAAATTATTGTGGGAGTATTCAATTATTTTGCTCCATTAAAATTAATTTCTACGTGATTCTTGTACTAGCAGCAAAGCTTTATCTGCAGGACAGAGTAGCATTATTATGCATGTGTTATTCAGTCACCTCCATGTCTGGGAACAATAAGATCAGAGCTCTGGATGAGTAGGTAATCATATCAGTGACACACCAGCTCTCAGCTGCCGAGCCAGCTGCTGATACAACTGATTACATTAGCACTACATTCCTTCCAGTATTTTACCCACTATTCCCAACTAATCTCATACATACCACTTTTATCGTCTTCTGTCTTCATTTGGACATATTTTCACCCACTTCCTGCTGTTTCCAAATGCACAAACATCACACAACAAAACAGAGTTGGAATGCAGCAGTTGTAGCTTATGTAACCAGAACGTCTTGAAGAATAAACATGACTAATAGTCCTAAGCCCTGCTAGCGTTCCCAAGAGGTTGCAACATTCATTACTCACCACAACACTAAGGACTTACAATTGACAAATTAAATATTCACCCTTGTCCTATACCTAACCTTAAAGCTAATTTGTGTTCATTTGTTTACAGTGGCAATGCATTGTTCTGTGGGCAATAGTGCAAGACCATAGTCCTGCCTCGCAAAGGAAGATCCGAGCAAGAAAATTAACTTCAAGCTGAAAAAAAATTTTTTATCTAAGTAAATATAAGTAAGTAATGTTATAAATTGAAACAATATAACCAATTCAGATGTAGAAATTAATAAAATTAGATTAGAAATGAGGTTGAACATTATAGATGATAGAAACACCAAATAGATTATATTATTATTAACACATTAAAAGTACAAAGTTCAAGTGAGGACATTGTTGGACGATGGAAGGAATACTTCAAGGATCTCCTCAACCTCACCGACACGTCTTCCACTGAGGAAGCAGAGGCCGAGGGTGGATGAGATACGCTCTGAGTACCTCAAGTCTCAGGATGTTGTGGGGCTGTCTTGGAAGACACGCCTCTGCAACATCGCATGGCGTTTGGGGACAGTACCTCTGGACTGGCACACTGGGGTGATGGTCCTTTTTTTCAAGAAGGGGGGCCGGAGGGTGTGTTTCAACTACAGAGGGATCACACTCCTCAGCCTCCCTGGGAAAGTCTATCTGCTCTGGGAGTATGGGGTCCGGGGCCCTTTGCTAAGGGCTGTCCGGTCCCTGTACGACCGGAGCAGGAGCTGGGTTTGGATTGCCGACAGTAAGTCAGACCTGTTCCCGGTGCATGTTGGACTCCGGCAGGGCTGCCCTTTGTCATCAGTCCTGTTTATTATTATCCATATATTTATGGACAGGATTTCTAGGTGCAGCCATGGGCCGGAAGAAGTCTGGTTTGGGGACCACAGGATCTCGTCTCTACTTTTTGCAGATGATGTTGTCCTGTTGGCTCCATCAAGCCAGCACCTTCAGTTTGCACTGGGATGGTTTGCAGCCGAGTGTGAAGCGGCTGGGATGAGGATCAGCACCTCCAAGTCTGAGACCATGGTTCTCAGTTGGAAAATGGTGGCTTGTCCCCTTCAGGTTGGTGGAGAGCTCCTGCCTCAAGTGGAGGATTTTAAGTATCTTGGAGTCTTGTTCACAAGTGAGAGAAGAAGGGAGCGTGAAGTTGACAGATCTCGGTGCAGCTTCTGCAGTAATGAGGTTGTTGTACTGGTCTGTCGTGGTGAAGAAGGAGCTGAGCTGCAAAACAAAGCTCTCGATTTACCGGTCGATCTACGTTCCTACTCTCACCTATGGTCTATGAGCTTTGGGTCATGACCGAAAGAACAAGATCCCGGATACAAGTGACCAAAATTAGCTTTCTCCGCAGGGTGGCAGGGCGCTCCCTTAGAGATAAGGTGAGGAGCTCGTTCACTCAGGAGGAGCTCAAAGTAGAGCCGCTGCTCCTCCACATTGAGAGGAGCCAGCTGAGGTGGCTCGAGCATCTTTTTCGAATGCCTCCTGGACGTCCCTCCCTAGGGAGGTGTTCCGGGCATGTCCCACCGGGAGGAGACCCCAGGAAAGACCTAGGACACACTGGAGGGACTATGTCTCTCGGCTGGCCTGGGAACACCTCAGTATCCCCTCAGAAGAGCTGGAGGAAGTGTCTGGGTAGTGGGAAGTCTTGGCGTCTCGGCTTAGACTCCTGCCCCCACGACCCGGTAGAAGAAGGATGGATGGATGGAGTTCAAGAAGTACACATTGTCCACTCTGTGTGCCATTATACATAAATATACCAGTGTAATATAAATGGATGTTCCCTGTAAAACTGCATCATGGCTCTAAAATAGGAATTATGTAATGCATAGTTACAGCACTATAGCTGTCATGTTGGTGCTTTGACAAGTGGCTTTTTTTTTTAATCCTGCAAAGACATCTTCTATTATATGGTCAACATGGCTGCCGAGTGTAAAAATGTCCATAGCTGCATCATTTTGCAAGTTGCAACTTTTAATAATCCACAAATTAAGTTGTGTACTACATTTCACCTACTGTCATTGTCAATGTATTTACATACTGGTAAATAAAGAATTACAGCATATAATAGATATATCACAATTTTATCATAATAACAAAATGAACAGCTGCAATATCATAAGAGCTCGTATCAGTAGTGCTTTGGACATTCTTTTCCATAGCATTAGCTGTTCTTGCCCCTTCTAGCCCACTGGATGTAATCCAGCGAGCACTCCCAGTATCTCTCATAGTTTATGTTCAAATAAATAATAAACCTGAGCCGAATACACATTGATTCATGACAAAATTGGCAAATGGCAGTTAGTGAAAGCACTTTAACCAAGTGGAAGCTAATGAGGAACCTTGTATTTCCTTTTATAATCAAATCCAACTTTTACTTTGCAAAAGTTCAAATGTCACAGATCAAAACACACCGCCTGTTTTAATCACAATGTGCTGTCAGTATTTAAATATGGACACACCTTTTTGTCTTAACTCATGTGCTAACCTGGAAATACAGTAAGTTATCCAGAAAATAAAGATCTTAAAAATTTTACTTTTTTTTTTTTTAAGAAGATATGGCTTTTTACAAGGATTAATCCTGACTCACTAAAACATTAATGGGTTCAAATTTAGTTGCAGTGTGCAAAAGCATGCAAGTCTTTTGTAGACTTAATATTGTCTACAAAAGCATAGTCTACAAAAGCATGCAAGATTAAATTATTGGAGGCCAAAAACTGATTATAAAAGCTGAACAAAAATAGACCCTCTAGTACACAGATTTCTTACATACACTTAGGCTTAAAATCTTGTTCTGAAGGCAAATGTGTACTAGAGGTTCTATTTCTAAATATATGAGATCTAGACACAACTATTGCAGACAGTGTACAGTGCAGTCAATACTGTTACTAGTCTGATATCCTGTTGGCACACACATCATGTAAGCCACTAATGCAGATCCATAGCAGCGTGATTAATTGGTGTTGCAGGTTTTTGTTGCCGCGTATGAAGTGTCTCATAGCTTGCGCAGATCAGGGCCTGACTGGCTGGAGCAATGGTTGCAGTGATTTAGAGGGAAACATTCACGGCCCTGCACTTTGAAAGGAACGCTCATGTTGATGACTAATGATGATGGCTTTGTGCAGTCTTGCTCTGGGCCCTTTTTCAGTTGCAAGACTGCATTTCACTGATCTCCAAACGCCAGTATGGAATGCACAAGGGGCCGCCCCTCGACACGTTTACCATGTGAGTGTAAATACAGTGTTATCTGGGCACATACATGTTTATCTACCCCACAAATATGGCACCAATGGAAAGTAAGCTTCACAACAACACGGATAGATTAGAAACTGTACAAATACAAAAAACTGTATAATCAGTGGCAAAGAAGAAAGCTATTATATCTATGTAGCAAATATAATTTTTCAAGGGGAAAATTGAATCCATTGAACACTGAAGGTGGAAAATTACTTTTCCACCGTGCTAACCATGTTTATAGTTGAGAGAAGCATTTCTAGGAAAGCACTTGGTTACAAAACATCACTTCAGAAGTTTGTGATCATAATCAGGCAGAAAATAAAAAGAAACGTATTATTTTCCCGGAGATGCATTCCACGCTGTATTGATGATTAATGTTTGAATGCACATTTGCATCTTCCAAGTTTTCTTATCCCTTTCAACAAAATTAACTTGCAGAAGAATGGAGTACAATAAATAATATTTTTTTCATATTTAAAAAACAGTTTGACATCCCAATCATGGCTTTGGACAAACACATTTAAAATTTATTTCTTAAGTGGTTATTTTTGTATTGTAAAAAAAATACCTTTGTTTTTATAAGTTTTTTTCAAAGTAATTAGCACAGATGAGTCATCCTTTTTCTCACATACAAATACAAAAACAGGCCCATAGTCCTGCAATGTATATACCACAAGTCAACAGTGATATTTACGTCTGAAGACAGTTTAATTACAGTCAGTGTGCAATCACTGGCAGGAGGCTGTTTAATTTGGTGTTTCTAAAGCATCTTCATTTAGAAGATATTCTTGGACATTACATCCCTTATATACAAGAAATATTCAAAGACGTGACACTGAATAGGAAACCTATTATTTATCTCATACTATTACATGCTCAGTAAAAAAATAAATAAAACAGCAAATAAATAGAGATAAGAAGTGGCGGTGAGATGACTATCCGTCAAGTCAGGCCTCATCAATCATTAAGCTGGAGGATTAAGATAAATGCAAACTACGTAGTTGCATTATTGCAATGGTTTTGGAGCATACATCTAGATTTGAAATTTGCAGTTGAGTGTTTATTAGCAGACAGCTACATTGACACAGTAATTGTGTAGTTTGTCTAATTTTTAAAACATAGTCTATTAATCATCTGAGGTCTCTTTCTTTTAACTAATCTCTTTATAAATTATAATATTTTTATCCACATAATAGTCAGAGCAACACTACTGTAAGTTTTTACCATACTTTAACCATTCATATCTTCCATGAAAATCATTAGAAAATATTGCCTGAAACAAATTTTGATGGTCTCCCAACATTAATAAAGAGTAATAGCTTGTTTTGAGACCATCCACAAGTCTGACCAGATATTCCCACAATGTAGCTCAGAGTGATCAAGTCAAAACAACTTTCACCAGAAATAGTCTCTTAGCAAATAGTAAAAGTCCTAAAAAATAGATTTGCTTTAATATCCGTGTGTAATATAAGCAATTAGGTCAAATCTCACAGTGTACACTCCCTTTGCACCAGGTTTACAACATTTCATTTCTTTGTGAAAAATCTGATTGTTTTAAACATAATGTTTTTAAAGTTTTTAGTTTTTTTCAAAACAAACTTTTAATGATTTTTGCCTTCACTTATAAAAGTTAAGTTGAGGCCATCCACACTTGCCTCCTATATATCGAGAAAAAGATCAGATACTAAGCTCACATGTCTAATAGAGACAGAAATCACTAGGAGACTAAAAGCACATCTTCAGCATCATTAGAGGATGATATGGCACATTGACCACAGTACTTCAGTATCACCTGGGCTAACATTTGACTACATGGATTGTTATGCACTCATAATAACACACTACTATCCATGTTTAAATATTAAATGTACTACATCTTAAGTCCTTGCAGGCATGTGTTAGCACAAAAAGCAAGGGATCAGAAAAGTAATTATAGGTGGTCATGCTCCTGTCTGTTCATACTCACTAAAGCATTACTGTAATGAATACCTGTCCATGTCTGACTTCAGTATAAAGTTATGCTTCCTCTTGTGCTTCAATTCTAATATTATAAACAGACACAAGCAGAGAAGAAGAGCAGGGGGAGGAGGAGGCGGCATGCGTTCACTAGACCGAGCTTTTGTGAGCACGACGGGCCTGACTCACGAGAATGAGATGTTTCCAAAAATAAAGGAGGGAGGGAGGGAATGAGAGAGAGACAGAATGTGCCGAACAGGCTGGAACACAAGAAAACGAGTGGATTAACTCCCCTCTCTCCCCACCCCCACTCTCCTCTCTCCAAAAGCCCTTGGATTCATCACAAAACATGCCGAATTAGTGGGAACAAATCGCCTGTATAAACACCCCTAAACACATTCCCCAATTGCTGCAAAGCAAAAAATGTCATAGAGAAATACATTAATCTCAAGCAAATATCCAGTGAGTATCGCTTCAAATCATTTCAGAGCATCAGAGCTTGTAGCATATCTTTTAAATGCACATATAAACTCCACTTCAAATTCTGCTTCTATCTCTTTAATATTTATTTGCTGAGCTCCTCTGGGGGCAGACGTGTCCCACTGTGAGCAGATGTAAGCAGTTGGTTGCACACAGCAAATAGGCAGCATAATGTACATGTTTGGCTTTTTATCATGACAGATTGCCTTCCACAAATGCAACACTACGAGAATACGGTTGTCTCCAGTTTTCATGCTGGGATTTATAATACGCTAAAAGCCTCAACTCTATAAGCCAGATAGCAGCTTGTGAATATTTTAGTTCTTTAGGAAAATGTTTGCAAAGCCGCCTAGTTTTGTCAGTTTTATCTCAGCAGCCTGAGCTAATTTGAGTACAATGAGTAGAGGGTAGGGGAGTTTTATTACAGGCACATACAATGAATTAAAATCAACACTTCATGCAATTTACTTAAGATATGTCATGTGGATCTTGCATTTCAAACACATCACAGCGTGTCCCACTTCAGTACAATTACACACAGGCAGCTCTGGTCAGTTTCCCATACACAAAAAGAGGTAATCACAGTCACAATCAAGCTGTTAATGACTACAAAAGATGCTAATAATATGTCATCCGGCACATTGCTTTCTCATTAGGCTACAGACAACTTGTTGGTATCATGGGACCCTTTAATCTAGCATGAAAGACATGGCTAATCCTTGTTGGAGGATTACTCCAGACCACTACTCTGCTGGCATATTCTAACTGTAGTGTACATGTGCCACTTCTATCCGAGATATACCAATGCCCCCATCACTCATTCTAAGTCTCAGCAGCAAAGAGGGGACCTGTTTACCAACAAATGAGAGAATTTAAGCAAAAAGACCCGAACTTATGTGATCCTACATTCTGAACTGCGTGCTACACACAGCTGCCGACTGCACTGGTGCAACATCTGTTTACAGCCCAATAGCATTATGCTACAGCATTTAACTTCTCGGCTCAGTCCTGCAGCCTTTGTGAAAAATACTAAAGCCTTCTGCACAATGTAATTATCTCGGCTACAACACTGTACAGTATTTTTCAAACCAAAACCGTTGAAGTCACAAAAGTACAATTCAGATAATGTACAACCTGTTCCAACACTGCATGGGCCTGCATTTATCTTCTTAAAGATTGCTAGCACATTCAAGTAGAGGGGCTCTTTATTTAAATCACTGACACAGGCCAGATTAAAAAAAAGAAATATGTCATATAAAAAGATTAGTGCCACGTGAATTTAATGTCTTTTTTTTTTTTAAAGTCTTTTCTGCCAAATGTCTTGATTTGAGTTTGTATCAGTGTTATAATTTACTAAATAATAGCTACATTACTGTACAACATGTCTGTAAATGTAAAACAAAAACATAAATGCCTGGTATTAACCACATAATACACATTTGTGCATTAGACAGTCACAGACTTAGCATCTTTGAGGCACAAAACCAAAACTTTAACACAACAGAATGGAGGCATATTAATTATTTTAACCTACTGCAGAACAGTTGGGAAACAAAATATAGAAAGTAATTCTCCCACAAATTAGCTCCTTGCAGGTTCCCGAAAAAATGATTGGTCTAGTGATTCTCACATTACAGGAGAGAGAAAAAAATACGCTTTAAAATATGCAGGATAAACCTTTGAAGCTTCAGCCACAATTTAATCAGTTAATATTTAAAGCAGGGATATTCTTTATATAAAGTATTTGCATGACAGCTCCAGGAAGAAGGAGGCGGCTCTTTAATTCAAAATTGAGTCAAAAGCGTGGGACGTTATGGTGAAAAATCTTTATACACTTGCTAATTTTAATCAGGGATCCCATTGATCATTGGTATTCAGAGGCCTGTACTGCCCATAATAACTTGGCAGATAGTAAACGCTGCAACAATTTTCTCATAAGAACGCCTCTATGGCTTTTAATGTGCCGTCCCTCCTTCCTTGTATTTACATGTATTGTCAAACTCTTTGAAATGGGTTACCCTAATTAGTATTCATGTAAAAGTTTTTGTAAAATAAAAAACAAAACATCCTTCATACACATTTGCATTTGAGAAATTATGTCATTACATTTGACAAGTCTTAAACTCATATCACATCATGCAGAAGTAACTGGAAGTCATGGATACAGTATCATTTATAAAATCAGAGAAGACGACCAGGTAAAAAAAATACATGATTGTCTTCAAGTCTCCAGCACAACACTTCAAACTAAAACACAATTGATATCTCTGAAACACAATGGCAAAAAAAATATTTTAGCATAGTTTAAAATGGAAAAGGAAATTATTTCATTTTTCTCTTTAAAATAAACCAAATCTCCTTTTGCAGCTTGTTTTTGTACTCCAGATGTTTTTGTGACCTCTTTAATGACCTCCCCTGTGTTTACGGCTAATGACTTTAGATAACCCACAGACATTCATTCATCATTAAAAACCCAGATTAGGAATAAACAGAACAGAACAGAATTAGACTAGTATCAAGTGCATAACAGAAAAGGAACACATTTACACAATAGAAAATTATGTGTCAGTTAACATCTTTGTGGTTTACCACAGTGCCACTGTTCTGACACACTGATAACAGACTGACTTGTGTGTGAGAACAAACTGTGACCACACTTTACACACACTTCAATGGGCAACAAATTATACTGCACAGATAAAAGTATTACAGAGGTTTTTATTACTGGCCTTAATGCAGCACTGCATACTTTTCAGCTGGTAGAGATCCCTCTACTCTCTGTATTGTTACGACAATAGCCCCATATTAATGGACGTGGACTATCCAAGTTTGTATGAAAAAAACATAGTAGTTTTAGCGTATTTTCTACAAATACGACTCTGCTGGGGTCCAGTGTATTGGCCTTTTTTTCTGCCACTCAAATAGAGGCTCTTAGGATAAGTCCTCGTCCGGAAGACAGGTAAGTTACATTGGAGGTTTCTGGCTGGCTGAGGGTACTGTGTCAGTGGCATGAGTCTCATCTCTAAGAACCATCAATATGATTTTGAGTATATATATTTTAAGCAGTGCTACTTTAAGTAATCACAAAACCATATTGCAATTGTTTATTTCAAGCTAATTGCAAACAAAAATGGAAGAGAGTAATGC